>VZTI01000930.1:941886-1123880 GCA_013397865.1 Struthidea cinerea | reverse complement strand
CTCCGCCGCCATCACGCGGCGCCGCGCGCCGCGCCCATTGTTAAAGGGCCGCGCGTGTACAAAGCCGGGCAGCACCCACACGCGCCTGCCCACCCGCCAATCGCCGGCCGCCTTACAGCGCGGCCCCCACGGCCGCCAATCGCTGGCCGCTTTACAGAGCGGCCCGGCCGCCAATCAGCGCGCGGTGGCCGCGGGCCGGAGGCGGGCGCTTCGGGCCCGAGGAAGGTGCAGGCGGGGCGGCCCGGCCGCGGTCCCTCAGTGGCGATCTCAGTGGGGCCTCCGCGCTGCCCGGCGGGAGAGGTGGGGCAGTGGGGCTCACTCGGCCGGAGCACAGCGGTCTTTGGGCCCCCGTGAGCTCCGGATAGCACCTTTTCTTCTCCCTCCCCTCGTTTCCCCCGGCTCTTTCCCCAATGGGCTCAGCTGTGAGATTTCAGCACGTGGCGCTGGCAGCGCCCCGCTGAGCTCTTGCCCTGCAGGCGCATTGTCCCGATAGGAGTGCGGGGTGTACCCGCCTCCTCGGAGCTTTGAGGCTCCGGTATTGGATTGATTTGGTTCCCAGCTGGTTAAATCCCGGGAGCAGGTTTGCAGGAGCATGCATCCTGCCTTTCAGTAGCCTGTGCCGCTCACCTGAGCGGAGGGCTCTGTGTCCTGGCAGCTGGTGACTGAGAGCTCCCACTCGTGCCCCTGGTTTAGCAGGAGGTGCTCTGCACCTGCTCTGTGTTCATACAGCCTTTTCCTTGGTGCTTTCTACTCCCCGGTAACTCCCCGCTATGGACACCTTACGAAATAAAACTTAGTGCTTCATAGTGCCTTACATATTTGAATTTATAAATATTGAAACAACTAGTTAATGAGAATATAAAACCTGGTACAACAGGTGATGCAAAGTGATGGAGAAGAAATGCTTTGGGTGCAATTTTTGTTAAGGGAGTATATTTAATTTTTTCTTTCTACCTTTGCTCAGACATGAATTTTTTCCTTTTAATTAAGAAAATGGAAAGCAACTTTTTCACATAACCAGTTTAATGACTGTAGTGGGAACTGTAAAAGCCTGTTCCTTTCAACATGTGTGTCTAATGGGTAATCCTATGGACTACAGTGGTCCCTTTCATCTGAGGAGATGTGCTCATAGGTGGAAGCTTTTGTTTTTGAGGACACGTTTTTGGACAGTTTCCATTTATGACAGATGTTGCTATAAAATGCTACATAGTTTTCTGAAGGAAAAAAGCAAGAAAAGTATTTTTTTGTGCCTAGTTGCAAAAATATTTTAACTATTTAGATTAGCTGTCTCTCTATGGACTATTGACAAATCAGCATTTTCCTGGTCCAATGGCTTTTTGTCTCATTTCTGTACATTATTTTATAGGTAAGTGCATGCTCAAGCTGATTTTTTATTTGCAGATATATTGTTTTAAAATTGTTTATCCTTGAAGAAAGATAATACAAAACTATATGTTTCAAGGATAAATCTCAAAAACAGATTCCAAATGGAGATACTGTCTTTTATAACATCTTTATGGCCTTCAAAAATGTGTTGCCTTCATGAAGAGAAGGCTAATAAACACCCACATGCTAAAACCTGTTACAGTGGGACCAAACAGGGAAGTGATGTTCCTTCTCTTATTGCTATTTGCAGTGCTGCCTCCCCCTAGAGCTTTTAAACACTGTGTGGATTAGTCTGGTGCTGAACTGTTAAGCACGGAAAAAAATACTGATACTTGCTGGTTTATATCTCATATATGCTTGATTGAGTTGGATAGGAAATACCATCCTCATAAGGCTATGTACTCTGAGAACTATTTAATTTATATATAATCAAGAAAAACAATGATGTCATTGTTACTTGGCCACTCTGTGGAGTGAGCTGTGGAACTCCCAATTTCAGATTCTTTTTCCTAGTTCACATTACAATCTGTGTTAATTGAGTTGTTGATCTTGTGAACTGTTATACCTGTCTGCTTTTCATGCAATGAAAAGATAAGTTTGGAAAGAGCTTCATCATCCTGCCCAAGGCCAGGCTTGCTCCTGGCATGCATTTTTCTAACCTTGGAGACATTCAGAAAATCATCCTATTGAAAAAGCCAAAGCACTTAAGTACAGCTGGGTTATCTGCAGGAAGCTTGCATCCTATCAGCTGTTAACAATCAGCCACTGGAATAATCTCCTCAGGGAAGTGGTGGATTCCCCAATGTTGGACACTTTTAAGATTCAGTGGGATAGGGTCCTGGGACATCTTGCTTTTGCCAAGAAACTTTGGACGATATGATGCTGGAGCTCCCCTTCCAACTTGGTATTCTATGACCTCAGTTTATGCCTTAGCCCCAACTGGAAGATTTGAGAACAGCTGTCGAGTGCCTAACTGAGGCTGATTGTTTTCAGAGTTTGCAAGATCACAGTTTTGGGGTTTGAATGAGAATGGGAGTAACACAACTGTAATGAGAATAGGTTAATACAGCTTCTTTGCATGCCTTATAATCAATCCTAAATGTACTAACCAGTGGAGTATTTTTAGCTGGTCCAGATTTTATCTACTTTTAATGGTCCAGGCTGTGTACAGTGCTTTAAGTATTCCTACCTCAATCCCCCGTATGTAAGTCAGGATGGGACAAAAACTAACTCCGTGAGTCCTTAGAATAAACAGAGGATATTAAACATGACTTTCAGTGGCAATAGTTACATTTTCATTAGCAGGAAACTGAAAGTGTGAAGTATGTGTAGTATGTAGAACAAGAGAAAACAGCAGAATTAAATGTTATGGAACCATTTTGAAATTGGTATCCTCTTTCTGTAAATGACCCTGGTTCACCCAAGCAAATATGTGTGTCTCGGGGGGGAATTAAATTGGCTGTGAGAGCTGCTGTCTGTGCTTTGAAAAGGGGCCAAGTAGCAAGAAACACCGTTATTCTTGGAACTCACCAAGAAAAATTATTACCCTGAACTACATCCAAAACAGGCTAGAATGTAGCCTGTGAAATCTGGACTAAAATCCCTGTAACATTTTTGTGGAATCTTCTAAAGAGGATGCTGCAGAAGTCTTACAATTTATGGACCTGTAATTCACAGGTTATAGTCCTAACACAGTTTCAGACATGGTGGGTGAGCTGGCTTCTCTTTGTAGTTACTGGGAGGTTAGATCTATATCTCAGGAGTTGATGCATGTATTTTTGTGTTTAAGCTGCTTTTTCCTCCCCTCGTTTTCTTCTGGTGGTTCTTCTTGGCCCGTGGAAAAAGAAATGTGACTTTTAAAATATAAATTAAGAACTTGGAAGTAATTGCCAAGTACAGTAAATGCTCTGATCCTGCAAACCACATTAGAACCTGTTTACCTCTCCTAGTATAAAAGGATCTGTTTCTGGTGTACTGTTCTTAGTTTTAATGGTACATCAGCCACAGAGAACAAGTTTCTAAAGACTGACACACTGTTCTACTTATGTGCCCCTTGTCATAAGATACATCTCTGAAGTTTGGATTTGTCTTGACTGGCAGAATGAGATAAATCAACACAGAAGCAGCACCCGGGATGGAAGCTAAATTCTGGGGTGACATAGCACTGAAAGAAATATTTAAATACTGGCTCAATTGCTATGTTAATTGTGGGTTTTGTTTATTGGTTCTTGCTTTTGTTTTGTTTCTCCTTGGTCTTTGGCTTCTCATCTGAATAACAACATGGCAATTCCTTAAAAGGCATTTTTGAAGAGCTTCTTTTTTGGAATTAAAATGTAAGAGAATCTCAGTTTTGTAGAACTGAGAATTATTTAAAAAAACAAAAAAAAGTCCAAACTTAGTTCCTGAGTTTCTTGGGGGCTGAGAAAGTTAGCTCTGCTTTTGTTCTGTCCTTCTTGATCTTATTTTCAAACAAAGGCTGCGTCTGATGACATTCATAGCAGTAATATTTCAAGGGCATTTAATTAAAGGGAATGAATCACCCTGAAGACAGCACAGTAATTGCTCACAGAGCTCTTTTGCAGCATGGTTGTAGATGAAATGTGCCATGTTGGTAAAAAGTCTTAACACTTCAGAAGGATTAATGAAGGAAGTCTCCTACAGAAAGTACTCTGGGGTTGTATTTGTAAATCCTGTATTGAATGCTAAAGGTACTCTGTGGGTAAGATTTTTCAAAGTTGTCTGGGGATTTGAATTCCCAGATAGCTACTGAAATGTGTTTAATAGATTTGAACTGAGCTGGTAAATATCCTTTGGAACTGTTGACTTTAGTTGTTAATATGGCTATTAAGACAGAAAACATCTGACAATGCTCAGGCCTGAGTGATACATGCTTTTCATGAAGCATTTTAATGAACAACTTGGCTTTAAGTATTTTCCCATCTTCTGGGAAGCTATTATAAAAATATGCACCCATAAATGTTTTACTTGGCATTAGGATAAATGTATATGTTTTTGATAATGTGTTGGATGAAGGAAACATTTGTAGAAGTGGAAGAATGTTGGTGGATATAATTTGTACTGGGGGTTGTTCTCTTCTGTAAGTCACACTCACGGTTGTCAGTAACTAGAAAGATGGGAGGAATTTTGCATCTAAAGCAAATGTACTTCCTGCTTGGAAGGCTTCAGCTCATTTGACTGGAATTTTGTAAAGGTTATTTGTTGTGCAGTTAGCTCAGGGATGGAGGGAGAGCAGTTAGGAATATGCTGTTGTTCCTGTCAAACATGTTTTGATTTACTTATATCCACAGAATTTAAGTAGGGCAAAGTGGCCTATTCCTTTTCATTTCAAACTTAAGGTCCATCACAGAATTTATTTTTTTTCAATAAAATATCTAGTGTCGCTGTGAACCAAGAACAGTGAAAAATAATGACACGAAAGTCCAAGTCCAGGAAGGGAATCCAGCGAGCTTGAGCGAGCGAGCCGAGCCCGATTTATTAATTAAAGATCACTTTTATAACCCGGTTCGCAAGATGATAGAAAGCCATTGGTTCTTTTACCAACCAACCCTTGGTCTATTGGCTGAAATTCACAACACCCATTTCATATTATTTGTTTCAATGTGAACCATCACAATTCTGCATAACAAACCCAGGTGCAAGATAAAGAGTTAGTTTCCAAAACCATCTTAGCTGTTTTCATCTAGTCTGTGTTTGAAAGCAATGTTCTCACAGAATATTGAGAAAAGGCTGAAGAATTTCTCTGCTTCTAACTTTTTAGCATCCATAATCTAGGGCTGCCAATTAGGAGCCAGCCCAGGCAGAGTACCCCAAAGTTAATGCTTTTGTCTGCTAGGGGTGGCCCAGGAGGAGAACTGTCTGTAGATGTGGGACAGGGGCACTTATCTTTGTGGTGCTTCTTGTTTAAGTACTTGCCTAGTGTGGTTCCATCTTGGCAGCAGCACAAACTTCACAGTTCCAGTTTCTTGCTAATGAACAGCCAGTTGCTACTAGTGAAAGTAACTAAAATTATTGTCCTCTATTCAGAGGACTTGGTAAACTTGTTTCATCTGTTGGGATTTACATGCACAGAGGTAGGGCAGAGATGCGTAAAGCACTGCACTTGCTTTTAGGTTAGGGAAGGCTACTCCAAAGTCGTTCTGGAGCTGTAACTTCTCTGGGCTGAACAAGCCCAGATACTTAGCTTCTCTTCAAAAGGCACGTGCGCCAGTCTCTAACCATCTTGGTGGCCCTCTGATGGATTTGCTCCAATTAGTCAATGTCCTTCTTGTACTGGGGGCAGGAGGGTGTCCCAAAACTGGATGCAGTATTCTAGATATGGTTCAACAAGTGGTAAGTAAATGGTAATAATAACAACTTCTTTTGCTTCTTTTGCCATGGCTCTGTTAACACAGGCCAAATGCTGTCAGCCTTCTTCAGTGCCAGGGCATATTGTTGACTCCTGTTCATCTTGCCGCTGTAGGAGCCTTCAGCTTCCCTGTGGTGCTGGCTGGTCTGTTTTGTGCTCCCTCCAGGATGTTTGCCACAGTGTGTCACAGCATGGTTTACTCTGTGTCCACGAAGCAAACAAACAAACAAAAAACCTGGCCAGATATGAAGAATGGTAAATTTCAGCTGATTTGGGGATGGGCTAAATCCTGCCAAATCCCACAGGGTTTACGTGTGTCCAAAGTGTTGCGCTCCTTGATCCGTTATTCAGAAGTACTGCACCTTAATCAGTTGTGTTGTTAGGGATGAGCTTGTGGTTTGGGGTTGCAGTAAGTAGGAATAGTGATTCCCATCATGATCATACATCACAATGAGATTTGGGATCTCATGCTGCATCAGTGTCTGATGCACGTGGCCAATTCTGCTTCTGACAGCCAGAGCCCAGGGGCTCCTAATGTAATCTTAGCATCTCACTATGCTGAAAGAATTTGAGATTTTTATATGTTTGGGACACTTTTTACTGTCAGGCACATGGTCATGTGTTGAAGGAGCTGATTAACAATATCATATCTAGATAGTGTGGATGTACTTTTCTCAAGCTTTATGGACAAGCAGACCTTCACTTCTGCTTCCTAATTTCCTCATGCTATTTAGTGTGTAATCACCTAGTCACAACACATGTAGTCAAGACATGTTTTAATAGACATGAGTCAGTACGCTTTATTTTCACTCATTGCATTGTGACTCATTACACCCACTGCATTATTAAAAAGGCAGAAACATACCTCCATTTGGATATTGCTAAAAGCATTGTGATAACTGGTTTGACAAGTGTGTTAAATGATCAATCCAGTTGAAAGGATCTCTGGATGGAAGGGTAAAATGAACCTAAAATGTTTGGTTTCACAGCTCGTTGCCAGTGGTACTCCAGTCTGAAATTGTGACCCCCATTTTGAATTAAACTCTCTGTTTGGGACATATGTTTGATGAACACATGCAGAAAAGCTATGCCTTTAACAAGTAGTTAACAACCCGTGGGAGGAAGGGTTCAGGAGAAAGTGTTTTTTCTGTTGAAATTAGTCAGCACTGGCTGCTTCTCTGACAATAACAGACAGTATGAAGATTGCCCTTCTCCTCTTAGAGCAGAACCTATCTCCACCACCGCTGTGTAAGAGATGGGAGGAACTGGTGAGGCATTGCTCATTTTACACTTTAATCAACTTCAGAGTTGGGGGAAAAGTGCTGTCAAGAGTCAATGTCCTTGTTGTGTGTTGTCCTAATAGTGTGCATCTGTGGGCTCTATTTAGTTGCTTTGCACATTGCTGTGATCAGGTGCACAGTTTCAAAGGAACTCATATATTCATTTTCCTGTCCCATTCAGAATTACTTTGAAGTACAATGTGTAAGAACCATCTCTTGTGCTGCTTGCAAAATGGAGTCATGTTTGGTTTAGCATTTTGAATGCAAAATACTGCATATGGAAAAATATAAATTGCAGACTGAAATTAGAGATATCAATATGGTAAATAAACAATATCCATGAAACACTCATACACTACCATATCTTAAATTTATACAAGATTCTCTTTGGCAAGAAAACAAACGAACACTTCATATTTCTCTTCTCACTAATGGCCTCAGTCTTATGAAATACCAGCTTGTGTTTTTTCTTTAAGTGGTGGTCCAGCAATTTCAAAACAGATGGTAAAAGTCAATCTTTGTGTTTGAATCATTACTTTGTTTAGTATGTGACTGTGATTAGAGTAGGTATTGCTTGTAAGAAATAAACCGATTGATACTGCTGGGTGTTTGTTTTGTGGATGTTTGTTACAATTTGTAAATTACTCTTTGCTTGAAAATGCCTGTAGAATTCTTTGGAGTTTGCCATGTGAAACTATGTCTGCAGTTTGTAATTTACCATGTTACTTAGCTATAAAAGCCAAGTGGTATTATTGTTGGTTCACTGTTGTTTTTTGTAAATAACCATCAGAATTGAATTGAACTGAGTTCTGATCCTCCTTTAAAGGTTTCATGAACATAAACAGTGTCCCTTAAAGTTATCCTGAGCATGTGTCAGTGTGTTTACATGCTCAAAACTGGCTTTTTGTGTCTACATGATGTTGTAGGGAGCAAGAGCTCTGGACTGCGGAAGGTGAAGGGAAATGCACCTCAGCAATGTTGGTGTGAACATGTGACTGCAGATGATTGATCAGGAATGGGGGCATATGGTGGGATGGAGTTGGAGAAGAGCAGAAACAGGTGATTAATAGGATTGACCATGAACTGGTAAGTCCTTAGAGACTGATATTTAAAGCAGTGCTCAGATGCTGATATTGTGCTTGGTTGGGGTCACCATGGAAAAGTCGGTGGTTCAAACAGCTTCAGATATTCATTGCCAGATCACCATGTCTGTTAGATCATAGGGGCTAAATGTGGTGAAAAAAAGCATGTCAGATTAGACTGCCTTTTCCAGCCTTTAGGTTTTACTGCCTAATGATGGTTATTTAAGGTTTCAGATAAGCACTTCCGTGGTGATAAACTAGAAGAGAAATTCAAAACCCCACCCACATTACACTTAGACTTAAATTATTAATTTTGTTATGGAAATCAGGCATATAATGCTGCAGACATGGAGTCACAGGTGCTAGAACTAATTTGGGTTGGGATCTAACAAAATATTAAGTTCAACTTTTGGACTTGTACAAGTAATTTAAAAATGTGCTGCTGCAGAAACCCAAAACTTTGATCTGGCTTAACGTTTTTCTGATAGTTCAGCTTTGTTTAAAATACTTACTGGGTTGTGCTGTTTATGTCAACAGTTGTCTCTTAGTGCTACACTTACATTATACGAGAACAGGAATCACCTGTTCTCTGACCAGCCCCTGAAAGCTCATGTAAAAATATAAAGCCAGTATAAGATCTGTAATTTATATTCTTACTATTTCTATCACGTCTAAATAGGACCTGTGTAGATCCTTCTATTGTTCAAATTTCTGCTGCTGGCTGATCCAACAGCCATGGATTTGTGGAAGTGCCTACAGAAGCCTGGTCTTAGCTATGGATAAGAACATTTGCATCCTGGGTATTTGAGTTTCACTTCCTTGTTCTGTAAAAAAGTTAGTTGTGGCCCAAGTAACTGAGTGACACTTGTGCCATGCAATCACTGGATGCAAATAATCCCTCAAATCATGCTCACCTAAATGCTAAATTGAAATCAAATTAATAACATGAGGTGGCAGAGTACATGAGATTAACTATTAATGTAGTTACTGGAAGCAAAAAGACAATGAATGCTTAGATTTTTTAAATTTTTTTTTTTTTTACCGTCAATGGAGGTGGCTGAAAACTTAAATGATTTTAAAAAGGTAAAATTATGTCCCTATTGATCAACTTTGTGGATCCATAATACAGATTCAATACAGATTGACTGAATTCAAAGAAAAAACACCGGAGAAGTTAGACAAGAATCTACTGGCTTTGCTTCTGGGTTCAGATTAGGTCATACTGAATATTATTTCATGGCCTTTCTCTAGTGGTTTGTGAGTACTTTCCAAAGCCAAAATATACATTTTTGACTGATGAATGGTCTGCAGTTAAATGAGGGCAAGCAGTAAAATACTCTTGAGGTTGCAGAATACAAAGTGAATTGACAGAGCTCTTCAGCATAGTACAACATCCTGCTCACAACAGGAGAAACATTATTTTACTGTCCCCATTCCCTTTGACTGGGATTTTGTGTTTCTCATGAAACTACTGAAGTCATTATGTGAAATTTAATAATGGTAATGTACATTTCACTTCTTAAGACATACTTTAGGCAGAGAAAATGAGGGAGAAAGCCATCAACATATGATCAGAAAAATCTCCACAAAGTAGGAAAAGTGAATATATGGATGTAGGAGAAGTTGAAAACAGATGCAGTACACACATCTCTTTTCCACCATTTTCAAATTTGAATAATTTGCAACACAAATCTATATAAGTGTATCAAGATTAATTTTATAGTATCATATGGAACCATCACTTTTATTTAGGTATATCAGGAGGAGCAGCTAAATGAGCTGAGCAGCATTGTAGAGGAATGCAGCATTTGTCTTGCCTTCCTGTTTTTAGCTTCTTTCTGAAACAGAGGAATAAATGGTACAGTTACAGCCAGGGTTTTCCTATGAACACCTAAACTACTTAACTAAGAGCCTGGTATGGAGAGAAAATGTCAATTTGTAAAATGCAGTTTAACATGGGCTACTTTTCACATAATTTAGAAAGAGGTCTCAGGAGTAAGATTCCAGGGTAATTACTCATGGCAGGAGCCCGCCCTGGAAGCATTGCCTAACTTTGACCTGCTTCCAGCCAGCTGGGCAACAGCCAGGTTGCTCAGTGGAATTGATAAAACCTTCAAAGACTGTATTAACATAATTTAAACATGTCATAAACATATCATCACCAAGGTTTAATTGAGGGCTACCCATAATCCAGATTTTTAAATCTGATTCTAGTTACTGCAACAGTTCGGTTCTGTCCCCACTAAAGTCAGTTGAAGTTTTGATACTGAGAAAGTTTTTTTCTTAAGTTGTCAGACGTGTACAGTCTTTACTGAATAATTTATTACTTTCAGTGCCACATGCAGCAGAAACAGTTCTGGTACCATTCCTGTTCCCAGCTGTAGGAATGGCTGTAATCGAGTGTAGGTAGCTTTCTATCTCACAGAGTCTATTTATTTATGATATAATAAATATTAATGATATAATTGAGGAAAATTAATTCCTTTAGAAGCAGAAGACTGAATAATTGTGTATGCTTGCCATTTAAAAGGTTTAGAGACTACATCAATTCCCAGATCACTAAGGGTGTCCCATCTGACACAGAAGGAGCAGCTAGTTAGAAACCCTAAGGATGCTATTTGCCTTAGTGTGGCTTGTGGCTTTAGTGCATCTTCCAGCCTCCATCCTCAGTATGTTCCCAAACACTGTCACAGTAACTGCCTGAAGGCTTTTTGCAATATTAATCAAATGGATTTAGGAGAATATCAGGGCTACTTTGAGGATCAGTATTTAGGAAGGGCATAGATAAGGACATCTGTGAGAACTCTTGTGATTTCTACTTGTGAAACCCTGGCTGAGAATGAAGCCCAAATTTCTGGGCTGAAATTTGCTTAACTTGCCATGGCCCTTTTCCTGATAATGAAATGTTTCTGTTTATGGAGCTGTCAAATCTAGCACTGCCACTTGCCTTCTAATTCTCCAATAGTATCTAATGATGTTGTTCTTTCAGTAGTATCACACAATGTCCTGGTTTAAACAGGAGAAAGAAACAATTTATTAAAAACAACAAACAAGACTCAAGCTCTCTTCCTAACTCTCTTTATTCATTGTTGCAGGTTTATTCCTACTAGCAGAACCTTTTGAGATGAATATCTAGAATTAGCCCCATTCACATATTTTAAAAGAAGGCATTGAATGTTGTTAGCAAAAGTAGCTGGGTAAATTAATATGTACATGTATTGTTTTCCAATAAATGAAGGTCTTGCATGCAGAAACCAAAGTCACTCAGTCTTAAAGTAATTTTGTAATGAGAATAAGGAGAGAGCAGCAAACTCAGGCAGATTTTACTTTGCAGTAATTTGATGTATACCCACAATTTTTTGTATGCTTTTTAGGGATTTAAATTCCAAGACTCAGTTTGGGTTACTGAATAGGAAGCTATGACAGATTACAGGTCATTTGCAGGCTCTTGATAATGCAGTGTGATTTAAAACTGCTTGCGCCAGGGTAAAAGAAAAGCCAGGTGGCTTCTATGTGCTGTGGACAAAACCTTAGCCGGGTGGTTGCTTCGAGGAAGCCTGTCAGGTTTATTTGTGCGCAAAGTATTTTGAAGTACCTCACTTGAAATAGGGTTACAATATACACAGTGCTATTTTAAAATAAACAGAAATTATTAAGTGTTCTCAGGTTGAAAGTAATTCCAACTCTGAGAATGCATGGGAGTGTCTTAGTTTCAGGATCATCTTCATATGTAAGTGAATTGGTAGATTCTTGAATTTCCTGTCATTCTAAGTACAGAACCTTACATTTGTGTATATCTTGTGTGTGCCATTGCGATTAGTCACTTCAGCTAAAGGGTGCTGGAGAATTTTTTGGCTTTTTATGAGTTTGTCTCTGTGCACAAATGTTTGATTTTGCCGGATAATGAATCATGTATTGGTTTGAAAAAGGCTGGCATGGATGTCTGGCTCCAGAACATATATCCTGGAAAGTCTCCCATGATGCTTAGATTGGTTGGGATCTAGTGAAGGGCTGTGGTGAAAAACTAGTGCTGATAGCAAAGACTCAGGTTTGGAGCAACGCAGCCTGTGACTAAGTAGCTGCACTCCCACATAGATTGCCCCAGCCTAGGTAGGCACAGTGCAAGGCACTGGTCTTGGTCTCGTGTCAGCTCTGGCTTCCAGGTTTGTACGTGTACATTTTTTTCTGTACTCTTCACCAGGGATCCAGCTCAGTTCCTCTGAAATGCAATGGCAAAATCCTTTGCAACTCCCTTGGGTGCCTTGCTGATTTGAACTGCACAGTTCATTAGTAGCAGTAAGTGACAAGCTGGTGGCTTAGAGCTCCACTGACTGTGTGTGACTGCAGAGCAGAGGCAAATGTATTTGTGTGTGTGTGTGTGTGTGTGTGTGTGTGTATGTGTGTGAAATTGGGCATCCAGACTGTGAAATGCTGTCAATTGGCAGCAGAGCAATCAGACAAAGAGCTTTTGTTGCCATCTCCTCTCTGGAGGACCTTGTTGTGATCAATATGTAATCACTGTGAGAAAGAAGCAAAAGATCTAATATTCCTTTTATATATATATATATATATATATGTACACATATGTGTATATATTTAGTTCATTAGAAATACGTGGATATTTTTTCCTGACCATAATTAAACAGGCTGGATGATATAAAAAAGTCAATAAACATTGATAATGTCATTTTGTTTATTCACATAACAGTCTTCATTTAAGTGTTTTTAGTTTTCCCTTTGTTCAGACATGAATGCTGTAGGGGAAGGGGATGAAAAAGAAACAGCCCATCTCAAGCATAATCATTCTTACTTAGTATATTGAAATCTTCAGTCTTGGGGTTTAAGGAGCAGGACCGAGGGCAGCAGCAGAGCCCGTGCTCACCTCCTGGGTAGGGTGATGTCGGTGCCACTCGATGCATACTACAACCTGGCAGTTTGTAGGAGCTCAGTGACACCTGCTAGACGTCACACTCCTATCCCTGTTTGCCAGCCCGGCAGGGATGTCTGTGGATAAGCAGATTTGGGGACAAGGCTGCTGTTTCACCTCTAGAGGGACGCCCAGGACCGGAGATGAGGCTCTGCCACACGCGGGCGGCAGCGCGGCTACTCCCTTCCTTTCCCTTCCCTCCCGAACCTGCTCTGCCTCGGGACACAGTGCCCCAGGCGTCTCTAGAACAGTAACAACGAAATCCTGAAAGGAGAGGAACCGCGGGAGGCAAAATGTTTACAGGAATGACACTGGCAACGCGCAGTGTTCAGGGAGATGAGAAGTCCCTCCCGACAGGGTTCGAATGTCTCCTGCTCCGTCCCCTCTTCTTCCTCCCTGTGAGAGAGGCCGGAGTAGGCAGATAATTGCACTCATGCTTCATGTAGGCAGATTGTTACTGCTCTCTATAATTTGTATTTGCAGTTCAAACCACTTTAAATCACCGTTCCTCTCCAGTCCGACGTCTGCCACCACCGTCAGGGCAGAATGAGCCCGCAGAATATGGTGGGTTACGTGATGTCTGGACGTGCCTGTAGCATTTTCATCTCTGCATGAAGCAGTTGCGCTGTGAAATTTCTGCTAGGATCAGTTAGGGTAGAAAACAGCACTTCCACAAAAAATGAGAAATCGCTGGTTGGCCTCTAATTCAGAATAGAACAAGGTGAACATGATTTCCTTGTTGTTGTCTCTCCAAACGAGTCTGAACTTGCTCTTCAGCATGACTCTTTCAAGCAAAATTCTGAATGGTTTCCTCATACTCTTTGCCAAGTCTGTCTTCGTGATCTTTGATTTACTTACTTTTGATAACTACTTACAGTGAAATGCTTTGACTACATTTTCAGCTTTTTGATCTTAAACCTCTATAAATGGGGAGCTTTAGGTACACAAATGTAGTTATATAGATACATAGAAAACACTGTAGCCAGTTAAAAGAATAAGTAGAATGAAATATAGGCAGAGTCCTTCCTCTTCAGCTCAGAGCTCTGGGCTATGGTTGGATGATCACACAATGCCCATTTTTTAAATTATGTTGCTCCATCCTGACTGTTGACATAGTTGTGTTCTACCTAAGATGGCTTGGTGTTGAATTTACTGATATTTGGGGAGTTGAAACGTCTGTTTGCTCTTCATATGGAAAGCCTGGACTAAGTATCACTCTTTAGGTTTACACTGAAATATGTATCTGTGTTAAGGAAACTTTCCCGTCCGAGGAGCTGCTCTGGCAGTCACAGTCCGAGCTGGGGCCGAGGCCCCTTCCCAGCGGGAAGCTCCAGAGAGCTCTCCCGAGCTCCGCTTGACTCCCTACACTCGCCACACTCACAGTGAGACCAGGTTTCCCACAGCAGAGTTTAGGCGTCTGAATCCTTAAAAGAATTTAGTCTTGGCTCAACAACAGAATAACAGTTTGAGACTGAGCCTTCGAGGAGGGACCCTGAACAAAGCAAACCCTGGAGTTTTTATGCCCTTAAAGTCTATGCGCGTGGGAGTCTGGGATCCTCGACTCCTGCTGTGCTGAGTGCCCGGTCCCCTGGCCGGCGCCACAGGTCCCCAGGCCCTTTGTTATGCAAAGGGCGGCAGTTCACAGCCTCCTGTCTCCGGAATTCTACCTGCATCTTGCACACCCAGCTACCTGCACCGAATGTATTCCTCAACATCTGCGAGCCCGCAGGATTGTGTGATGCCTGTAGCCTCTCTGCATCTGACTGGAAAAGACGGAGGGACACTGGAAAAAATGGGAGAAAACTTCTACAGTTCTAGGCCAGCTTCAGGGACAAACTCGAAAAAACTGAAGAAGAGTGACTTGGTTATTATGATGTTAGACTGTTAATTTGATGGTTTGGATTTACAAGTTAGCTTTGCAAGATACCACTTATCTGATCATGGTCATTTAAGCTCTCTGAGGCTCCATTTGCCATTACTGCAATGAGAATAATAATACTTGTTTTCTGCTGTCTACTTAGGCAGGCTTTCAGAGTACTGGTTGTCTAACGCTTTGTAGAGCTCTGAGCACCACTAAACCTTGCGCTGGTGTAATGCGCTGGGCATTGCTGCACAGCCCTGCTCTGCTGCGTATGCTTCTGCTCTGCTTCCAAAGGAGAATTAAGACTGGAGGGAAGGTGACTTTCCGGTGTGTTCTTTTCCCCATCTCCTCTCACCGGATGTCTAAGTTTGTGGAGCAACAGCCTAATGTAGCAAGTGAGCAGCTGACTGCAAGTGACAAGTACCACTTGGTGGTTGCAAAATAAATGATCAGAAACAAACCAACTGCAAAATTCAGGAGACTTCCCAGTCATAGATTTTGTTGTGCGAGTGGCAAAGACCAACAGGTGCTCCAACATCCGTGGGTGTAGACAGTGAAGTTCATATATTTTCACTAGTTTGGATCACATTCCTGGGAAAACCCTCTTTTGGGAAGTCTTTTAGGTGAAATGAGCTGTGGCTACCTGGGGCTTGATCAGACTCTTCTCAGCTCTTCTCCAGTGGTAAGGGGTAAAGAGGAAGAGGGGGGACCATTGCATGAAGTAAAGGGATGGCTGTAGTTGCAGGAGAGAGTTGGCTGGCCAAAGCTCTTTTTTGACTTTCCTTTTTCTGGAGAAATTGTTCCACATAGTATGGGCCACCCTCCTGGTCTGTCTTGCTGCTTCCAACAGTGGGTGATGCAACTTGTCTTTTCTGCATGGCTGCGTGGTTGCTGCTGCTTTCCAGCAATCAATGTCATCATGGAACGAGTTTTGTTTTCCATGAAAACTTTGAAATTGGCTAATTCCTTCCATGAAATAATCAGCTCTTACTTTAATTTTTTCTGATCATAATGCCCAAGGGACTTCTTTTTGCAAGCATCTACAGTTTTCCCCCTGCTAATTTATAAGAAAAACTCAAGGTTTCCTTTCTTGCAAACAGCCTCACCCTTTCCCCATGCGACCTTTTCATCTTCCTACAGCTGCCCTTATAGACAGGCTGTTGCAGGTTGTCACTCTCAGGAGAAGAAAGTGGTGATGAAGCTTGCTGGTTATTTTTTTATGTGCCATCCTGTTCTTGCATCCTGTAGATAGAGAGTAACCAAACAGCAGGAAGCAGTTTCATAGCAACCATGCTATTTTGCTGTCTCTTTTCTGAAGATTATGCAAAAGGAATGCAGCAGAAAAATTCGAGGCACAGTCCTGTGTAATGGCTTTGCTGTTCTCTTGGAGTGTTCCTTGGGCATTTCTCCTGCTTTTAATTTCTTATTCTTCCTGCCATATAAACCAGTCTTTCACCTCTCCAACCTTTATCAGACCCTTGGAAAACTCCAGACAGCATTATTGTCCATTTTCCCTGAACCTCTTCTGGGGCTGGTGGTTTTCAATTGTTTCAGCTATTTTTAAAAAAAGGGACATTGCCCTCATTTAGATGGCAGCAATGTGGGTATCACAACCAGCAGTTTCAGAGAGGTGGTATAAATCCATTCTTGGCAGCACATCAAAATGGAATGGGTGTTAGGGATGCCAAAACAACCTGTTCTACTGCCCAACAGGTTTGAAGTCTTCATTATCTTGCACTGAATTTGTTGCCTGCATTGCTGAACGCACTACTCATGCAAGCTTTTACTTGCATGAGTCAGCTTCTCGACTCTTGGAAGCGTCTGCAGAATTATGTTCTATATCAGTTACACGCTCACAAGATGCGATTTCTCATTGCTGCTGTGAAGGAAAAACATGTAGGCATTTCTGGTTGCTTTGAATTTTATTTACTTTCATGTTTAATGTTATAGTCTTGTAATTTTTTGGGCAGCGTGCTCAGACAAGAATTGTTTTTAAATTTCCTTGTTACAGAACACTGCATAGAGGTTCATTTCCCCCCAGCGATCTCTGAACTTTTAAATGCTGAAGTCACTGCTCACAAGAACTGACTATTTGATATTGATCTTCCATCTTTAATGCTTCTGCTGCTCTCCTCTGGATACACAGACCTCTTAGAGGGATTAGGGAATCCTTAATGAATGTGGGTTTTTGCCGTATCTCTCTCTTTTTTTTTTTTAAAAAGGGTTCACTTATTTTTCCTGTACATTCAAATGCTTCAAGTGCTTCTGGTGGCTTGTTTTTTTTTTTTTTTTGGTCTCTGTTTGTTTGTGTATTATACTATAAAGCAAATGTCTGCCTGATATTAGATTACATTATGATTTGCTGGTTTTCCTTTTCACAAAACCCAGAGAATTTAGAGGAGGTTACCATAATTTCACGTTCATTTTTGTCCAGTATGAAAAAGTAGACTGGGAGTTAAAACTAGGCCCAGTGACCATGGTGCTAAAATCTATATGCGAATGCTTTATTTCCAGTAAAATAAAGGGGTCACAGTCTAAAACACTCTGAAAATAATTAATATTCAGGCTTCATGCATAGGAATACCTTCTTTCACTGCTGTTAATCCGTGGTTAGTACTTCTTCCCTGGAGGGTTTCACCCCCAGAATTGAAGTGTCAAATTGCATTGACACAAATGATTGCCAGTGAACAGGTCATGGTTCAGCCACATGGAGAGTAACCCCAGCAGGAGCAGGGGGTGGATCAAACACTTCAACTTTTGAAAGAGGAGGTCTAACTACATTCCTGAGACACTTGTTTGCACTGTAAAATCTCACCCTACTTTTTAAATTTAGATTTTGGACCTATTCACAAGTCACTTTTCTATTTTGTCATTAGCTGTTTGTAACAGAGAGATGACATGGGAAGCTCTGCCCAGTCACAGACAAGGATGTCATTATGCTGGGTACTGTATAGATACATGCTAAGAAGGGGCTTTGAAGACTTAGAGTACATTTAATTTTCCATTTGTTTGTCATTTATTTAAATTATACAGGTATGAAATGCCTTAAATCTGTATTTGCAAACTTTCAAGGGAAAGGAAAAAGGACTCTGCAGCATAAAGTTTGCCTTTTCTCTTAAACAAAGCTAATGAAGTCAATGCAAATATATTTTCCATAGAGGAAGCCACATTTGCTTTCCTGCTGACCCTGTTTTCACAGTGTTTCTAGTGATCTGTGCTTCTTTTCCGTCTGCTGCCTGCAGACCCCCAACTTTGCTTAGGTTCCTGGATCAGCTTTTTTCCTTCTCTTCATCTTTTTTTAAACAATTACACTGAAAGCAGTAGTCAAAACTTGAAAGTGAAGTCATTATGTTGGGGGTAAAAATGGAAGAAGTAAACTATAGTCTGGTTGAGAAACTCCAGAGGCCTGGGTATCTGGATGACAAAGTAACCAGAATAAGACGATAATGTTAGCTGTAATTAAAAAGTCTGTTTTCCAGGTTTGAGGGCCGATTTAATATCAGGGGACAACATCCAATTTCCATAATAAGTCCTACAAGCAGCTGTGAACACATCTCCAAGGAGTAACACATGCACTCCTTTCCCCCAATTATAACACAGTAAGTGGGTGCTAGGTGGGAATGACACCAAACTGGCTTTGACCTGTCCAAGAGTTACACTTCTGAAGCGTAACTTCCCACTAAGTCAGTTTTGTGAAACAGAACATGGCTCCTGTGAAAATGTATGAGAATTTTTACTGTGATTTACATGGCATGATTGGGTGTGTTAGGAAGGTAAAGCGGATCAGCTGGAAAGACACCACAGCAATGGCCCCAGGAGTGCATCACCAGGAGGGATATTCTGTGATTTGATGGTCAGCAAAGACCTGCCCGTAGAACAAGCGATACAAAGGGACCAGATCTCGTGTCACCAGCCCTCGTGTCACCTGCCAGTGAGAGGAGGAGTGTGTTCCACCTCAGCTGGTGGCGAGGGACATGTGGTGTGTGCCTCAAAGCCAGAGCCTCACCAGCACTGCTGCAGAGCAGCTCGTTGTGTGCAGGCTGCGTTGCTGTTCAAGGGTCGCCCTGGCGCTGGCAGCAGCAGGAGCTGGGGCTGGAGCTGCCCTCACTCCACACTGGCGACACGGCCTGATAGTGTGAGAAACTGCTGGCATTGCAGACAGGGAAAGGAGAAAGGAGTGGGCCAACCCAAGGCTAAAATAGCAACAGAATAACAAGGGGGACTACAAGACAAAAGACGTGAAGAGGGAGTGGGGGAAACTCCCTATGGGTGTAAATTTTCAAGGACAGTGGCAGGGATGTGCTGACTGAGGCTGAAATGCTCAAGGTAAGGATGTAGTCAGCAAAATGGAAGCCAGGGGAAAGAATAAAACAGGGTGGGTTGCTTATGTAAGGTGCGTGTGCGGAAGGGATATGAAATGAAGCAGACAGGGCTGTTGCAGGGTCCCTGTTGAGCAGCCCCATGCCTGCTCACTGTGGCCTGGAGCAGGACAGATCACACTCTTGCTTTTTTTCCTGCAGTATTCCTGCCTCTATTCACTGCACTTTAGTCAGACTTTTGAAAAGGTAAGTCTGAACTTTTTCATGGGTCTCTTCATTAATAGTCATCTTCACAATATCTGTTTGAGGTAAGTGTTGTCTTCCTCTTATAGAAGTGGATCTAGGTTATGAGGATAATCAAATTGAAATTCATGTTGGGTACCTGATTTAAGAAAACTGGAAGGTAACTCTTCAGAGAATTCATGAAGCATGATATTTCACTGTGCATATTGACAGTGTTCTCCACTGGCGTGGGTGGCAGATCCAGCTGCTGTGTACTTCTGCTCACTGGGATTGTACGTAGCTTTTATTCAGAAAATGAGACACTGACATTCCAGAGGTAACATGGTGCTTCAGTGGCCTAGTCCTAGGGGACTTCTAGAAAAGGCAGACATAAAACTTTCTTCTCCAGTATGCCATGCAGCTGTATTTACTGTGCAGAGCTGTTGTTACCATTGCAGTAATCCCGTCCTAACACTTCGTGTTTCCTGGCTGACAGACAACGTCCCTCAGCCCTATTCAAATCCACAGCGAGTTGTTCTCTGAAACTGGAGTGAGAGCTGCATAGGCACAGTGAAGCTAAATTAAGGGGTTCAGTGAGAGTTTAGCTGCTGTTTTCACTTCAAGGAATATAAATAAGCTGACAGTAGGACAAAATAACCCATTAACCATCACAAGCATAAAATCCTGACCAAGCATTTTTGCCGTTCCATCCAAGGAACTAATCTGATCATACCTATGTCAGCAATCCAGCATCCAATTAGCAGTTAAAAGCAGAGTTGGTCCAAGTGTTGCTATTATCAACTACTGTTTAAACTCCCACTTTTTTTATTAAAAATCTTCTCTAATAAACAGATTTTTGTTGAGATGGATGAAATAAAATGTTTAGAAGTCTTAGTTCTGTTATTCTTTAAGTTTTTTACTTAGTTTTAATTTTGACTAAGTAACTTTTATAAACATAATTTCCCAGCTTTATTAAAAATTCCATAGATGAATGATTCTATAGGACTGCAGCATATTGACTCAGTGATATCATTAGCTTGTAGTGTCAGTCTCACACACAAACTCTTCCCTGTGTCTCAGACTTGCCCCTCAGTTTGTTCACAATACCCGTTCCAGTTGTCACTCCATCCTCAGGCTCTTAATCAGTAAATTTACCTCTGTTTCACACATTCCTCAATGTAGATTTCTTGTCTCAGTACCTTTGCCTAAGTAATTTGAGTCACAATGCCCCATCACACAAAGCTCTATTGTACCCGTGGCTTGTAGTTCCCCTCCTGCATTCCTCAACAATCACCAGTCTTAGTTTGTCTCTGCCACCAGTAGCTCCTAACAAAATCCAAGGGGATTTTGACAGTCCTTCCTCTTCTTTTGCATCTTTTTTGACTTACCCTTGATCCCGAATCTGCTTCTAGTTTGATACCTACTTCTCCAAAGAATTCACACAATCTTTATTTTCATTTAACCTTCATTTTACAAAGTTAAACGAGATGTTAAATAGTAGTATCAGTGGAAGAGGGAAACGTTATAATTCATTGCAAACAAAATTAGACTGGGAATTAGGAGGCTTTTTGCTATCCATGGAGTGAAATTCTGTAACATCCTTTGAGAAAGAAGTGAAATGCTCAACTATTTTAATCTGTAGCTGCAAGGAAGTTTAATTCTGCTGAGGAATAACTATCTTGGAAATTTTAGCTATTAATCTCTAATAAACTCCCACTGAGCATATGTAAAAGTAGATATTGCATAAACTTATGGATTGTGAATCCTTGCAGGACTATTGATCAAGAAGGCAATAGGATTATCCTTGATTCAAACCTATGAACTCCATGCCTCTGCCAAATTTTGGCTTTTTTTTTTTTTTTTTTTTCTTCATTCAGACCCACAGAATCACTGAATTGGTGAGGTTGGAAGAGAGCCCTGGAGATCATCTAGTCCAACCACTTTGTTTTGCTGAAGTTCTTGAGAATCCTGTCTGCCCATTTCTCCAGCCTGTCCAGGTGTCTCTGAGTGGCAGCACAACCAACTGGTGTATTAACCACTCTTCCCAAGTATGGCTGGCAAACTTGCTGAGGGTGCACTCTGCCCCATCATCAAAGCCTTTAATGAGGAGGTTACAGAATACTGGACCCCATATTGACCCCCTGAGGATTATGTGGGACTCTATCATTTTATTGCCAAAGTGACTGAGCCTTTCTTCACCATGGCCTTTATTTTTCTTTTTTTTTGTTCCTTTCATTTATTTTCTTTTCTTTTTTTTCTAAATTAATAATAGAACAAAGATTGACAGAAGAAAATTTAGACTCAGTTCAGGAAAATTACCTAGTTGCATGAAAGGACTTTGAGATACACCTGGCAAAGGGAATTTCCTTGATGATACAAAGTCACTGTCATAGGATCATTGGCAGGTGTGTTTGGGGTAAATGTAGCCAGAATGGTACTTTACCTAAGGGATTATGAACTCTTGGACTTGTCTTTTCCAGTTGCATAGAACTGATCGCATATTAAAGGACTGCACATAGTCATCATGGATGCAGCTAAGAGTCTGGGCCTATAAATCTAATCTTTCTAATCAGTTAATCTGATAAATGTCCTTGCTGGAAGTGCAGGAGAATGCTGGTTGGAAGGGAAGAGTTGGAATTCTTTTAAAGCCTACTTGCCTCATGATCACCATTATTTTAAAGTATGATACAGCCAACAATTGGACAGGATATGTAGTTCATAGGCCACCTCTTAATATCAATTTATCCCTGCTAGGAAAGGGAAAGAAGGTCATTAATCCTTGACTGTATTTATGTGCATAGTACTCCACAATAATAATGCAAGCCTGCTCACCATTATTCTAACATTGCTAATTGGGGGGAGTTCAGCAGACGTGCCTGGTATTCTCTGAGGTCCAGCTGGTATCCAATTTCCAGCAGAGTTTGCTGAGAAACATGAAGGTCAAGTAACTTCCCCAAGGTTACACCATAAATGGCTCAGCTGGGATTAGGACCCAGATTGGCCTTGCTCCTAATCTTTTAACTAATTAATCACTGTAGTCTCTGAATATACCTAACAGGTTCATTTTTGTAGTTTCACCAACAAAATGCTGTGGGCAAACTCACTTAATTTGGGGGAATAGATTTCATAAGAAGGGAAATAATGAAATAGCACCAGCAAAGCTAACTGGTAGCTGAAATGGAAAACAATTAGGACTGGATTTTGCCTATGGGAGATACTATCGTAACGGCTGTGTTGTACTTCTCTTCTTGATCTCTTATGTCTCAAAACTGTGCACATCTGGCCACTCTCCCTTATCAACTGTCAGTATGGATGCTATTGAGAGCATGATATTTGCTGAAATTTTTGGACTCTGTATTTATTTACCGTTATTATAACTCCAGGAAATTGGCTGACTGGAAATGCAGAAACAGTAACAAGGTGGCTGTCACATGGTTTATTTATCCTTTTGTAAAACTCTCTGTGATGCAAATACTGCAGCATTTTGGAGACAAAACTGTTATAATGCAGTTGTTTTACTCATCTCTTGTGTGGGATGGAGTACTCTAAGAGGAAAATCAGCAACCAGAGTCTTAGGTAGGATGAAGAAACCCCCTGATTTTCTCTATCTCTAACTGAAACCCATGGTGAGTATTATGGAGCATGAAACAGTTTATAGTGCCAGCTGGTTTTAATTAAAGGCTTAGTTTCTCCAGCACAAAGACGCTTCATTACAAACCAACGAACATGTTCACACCAGCAGTCTGCCTGTTTCTGTAAATAGGAATGGGTACAATGTACAGGTCTGGAGAACTGCTTGGAAAGCTTTGGGGGGCACAGAACTAAAATAATAGCCAGCACATCTCACATGGATTAAGGAGCCAGAAAAACAAAAATGTCATTATTTAGGCTGTTGCTAAACTACATCATCACAGTGTAACTGATCTCCTGCCATTAGGCAGTGAAATCCAAAGCCACGGAGCACAATTAAAAGGCAATCTGACACCTGCAGTCTCCAATCCACCTTTTGAAATAGGTAGAAAGAAAATATGCATCTCATCAAGGGGTTGAGGATGGTATATGAAGGGTTATCCATGGTAGGTTCCTACTTCAAAGTTAGTCCAGTACTATATAGCCTGGATTCTTACACAAAGGGAGTTCAATCTCTATCTCCACTCTTCAAAAGTTACTACTTGATATTAGTAATCTCAGCAAAAGTGCCAAAAATGAATAAATATGAAAGTAGGACTCATTTGCAGTGTGATTACAGATGATTAAATGCAATTACATAGTTTTAGGGCTATGCAGAGAAACCCTCTTGTGCTGCTGCCTGTCAGACCTGGAGTGCAGCAGAGGATCTGCTAGCCTAACAGTCAAGATGCAAGATGATACAAAATTTAAGAACTGAAAACTATATTAAACCAACAGATTGCTAGATTTTAGCCTAAGAATAATAATTTAAAATCAATTTGAAACCTTGTAGGGAGCCAATGAAACAGAACAAAATTACAAAAACTGGGAAAGATTTCTGCCAATGTCTAACTTGATATCATGATGAGATATTTTCAAAGCAATTTCTAGAAGATCCAGATAAAATTCAATGTGTGGTGATACAAAAAAGTAGAAAAGTATGTGAAGAGAAGAAAGGAATTTAGTTTCCCATTATATTCAAGGTTGGTATGTATTTAATTAGGAGACGTTTTTCGGAGTGACTGGAATGGAAGTTATTGCTCAAGCAGCAGAGGGTAAACAAGTTCTGTCCTATTATGCATGGAAATATTTCTGCAATTTCCACAGAATTCAACAGGAAGCAAACATTCATATCATATCATAGAAGTTGTTTACTTCTCCCATTTGAATTTGGTGTGAAGTGTACGTGTGTATCTCCAGTTAAAATGCAGAAAGTCCTGTCAGTATTCATGAGAAAAATATGTTGTATGAGAAATGTCACCTAGTTCTGGAAAAAGAAACTCAAGAATTTCCTAACTGATATCAAAGAATGTACAAAGCTGTTGTTCTGTTGAGAAAAACAAATAAATAAAGAACTAATTCTTTAGGACCCTCATGAATGTACACCTTCACTCCAACTGATGGATACACTGAAGCAGAGAGGATGAAACAGCCTGACCCAAAATCTGCAGGTGTGGATATGTGCATCTAGATGGTAAAAACTCATGAGAGGGGTCTACTGACAGATTCTCATAACTAGTAGAAATGCAAAAATGGACAGAAGTTATAGTGTCATAAAATATATAATGCCACATCTTATGCCATGGCATAGAACAGATTGTTGGTTTAGATATTTCTGTTTATCTGCACCTTCCAAAAGGGAAATTAGCACCCGTCTTGCTAAAGAACATCAGCCCAGTATTCAGGATGTATTTTGCAATGTTACATCAGGACAGTATGTGCAATGGTGTGTGGTTTCCAGTTTGTTTGCTACCAAGAGTAAAATCTTCCCCATTTTGAGAAAGGCTTGAGATTAATCTTGCTTTCTTAGCATTTATGTGCACTAACAGATTCTTGGAGTTTGCTTTGATTCAAACTTTTCTGGGTTTGCCAGTCTTTCCTGTCTCATCTGGGCAATTGTGATCCAGTTCACTGCTCACGTATTACTTCATTACCGATAAAAAGTGTTGGAATCATGACTATTTGATGATGAGGAAGATACTCGTGTGACTTGAGGCACCCTGCTAGCTCAGCTGTCACTCAAAGCTGTGAAGTCAAGATATCTCCCACAGGCAGCACAGGCACCTCTTTCTTAGTCATCTGGCCATAACTAGTTTTCCAAAGGGTGATGGCCTCACCTCTCAGAGGCTGGTATAGTGTGTCTCAGTGTATGTGAAATAAGTCCAGATACTCTGGGAAGCTTAATGCCTTTTAGTTGTAATTGTGCTCTAGAATCTCACTCTTGAGTGTTACTTTTGTTCTAAAATCCTGATCCAATTTTCTGCTTTCTAGACCTTGTCCTAGTTCCTCCTACTGAGTGCTAGATCCTAATCCTGCCCTTCATCTGTTCAGCCTTGGTTCCTAGATCTTGCCTCTTTCATTTCCAGTTCCAGTTTCAGTTTTAAATTAGCTTGCCTGAACTTGTTTCAGCGTGGACTGCTCATGATGCTGAAGACACTTGCAAACATTGAGACTAAAATTATAATGAGCCAAATCTGATCTTCACTTAACCATGCATAATTTAGTTTTCATGAGATTAAAATATTTTCCAAGGACAGTGACATTACTATAGTCTAATCAAGAAATCTGTAGAAATTCTAGTTCAAGCTACTCATAAAGGTGAATCACATCTTTCAGCAGATTATCAGTAATTTATTTACACGTGGTAGAACCATAAATACAATGATAAACTTCTAAAAAATTTTGTTTACACATTTCTAAGAGTGCTTCTTCCTTTTGCTGTCTGGCAACACTCCCCCATTCCCAAATTATAACAATTAAAAAGTCTCTTACTCATTTCAGATATCGTGAAGGCAGACAGATGCTTTCTCCACAAGTTTCCAAAGAAGACTCAGTAAGCTCCTAAGAATGTTTTCTCACTTGTAGAACAGACCCTTTGTATGCAAGTGATCAGAAATTGTACTTGAAAAAGCTATGCTGAGAATAAAAGTATGTAGGATACTCATTACAACAGGGCCTCTTAACTGGATGTGTCCATCTGGCGGCTGTATTAAAATAATTAACAGAGGGAACTGATGTACAGAGTCTGTTTAGCAGAGCATCATTTGGCCAAAAGCAGATTCCAACAAAGCTGTAGAAGAGGATGGCAAATGCTGCTATTTCCCCAGCTGTCTTGAGAAACTTACTGTCATCAAATTTTGGCATGGTTCTATTTCAGTCTTCTTTCTGTAGAAAGAGAAACTAATTAAAATTCTTGCTAGATTGAATGCTGTAGTTGTTTTCATTTGGACTTTTATTCCTGAAATTTTAACAATTATGGTTCAGATAGCTCCAAGACTGATTTGTGCCATGAAGTCCACAAAGAAAACTAAATTGTTGTCTTCTTTCAGTGTTGCAATATTGCTATAGACGTGCAAGTGAAGATATGAAAAGAGTTCATAGATGTTCTGATATTAATAATGATACCTTTAGCTGTCATCATTAAGGCTGTTACAAGGTAATATATCTTGAAAAGGAAGCCTTAACATTATGCTTTCCTGCTGTTTTGATCTAAAAAAAAGTAGGCTATTTATCATAAGAAATACAGAGTCAAAATTACAGTGACATATGTCACTGACAGTGACATATAGGCAACCATGCATTGCTAGATACTTCATCGTCAAAACCAATAATGTAGTGTATCAGGAACTGCCTAAAAAGGCAATTTACTTATATTCACAGTGTACTGATGTTTCATCTTAGAAATATGGAGCTTCTCTTACAGCCCTACAGCTTATTCATATGAGCACTGTTTGAAGTACACTGTACTTTGTGAAAGAAATGAGCTCTGCCTCGCCAATGTATTATTTATTCTACTGACAAGCACAGTTTGGAGATTTTTGTAAGCAGATCAGTGTAAAATACTAGACTTGAAGAATGAACTCAAAGGCCCCACCAAAAGGCTTTTATGTAAGAATTCATCAGTAAAATGTTTAATACAGAAAGTCAAGTTAGCACCTTTAAAGAGTGAAGTGGCATGGAACAGAAAAGAATGGATGTATTTTCTTTGAACCCTCCATTTGTACTGTGCTGTTTACCTGCAAGATTACACTTTCTGTTTACAGTCATTACAAGATATTGAAACAACCAACTAGCAGTAAGATTACTTGACTCAAACTTATTGTTACTATCACAAACGATATTTTCTAAATCCTGTGAACCTGATATTCTTAAAAAGTAATAGAATCTTAATTCTTTCTTGCTTATCATTCAAAGACTGTCCTTCTGGGTAGTTTGCCTACAAGGCTAAACAAAACCTGTCATATCCTAAACATAATTTTCCTACATCTGAGTATGTTTAGCCCCAGGTTCCTTCCTCCATGAATTTCCAGCCTCTACTACCTGTAAAATTGCCCTCCGAGTTGTACCATGAAGACAGGCATATTTTTTTATACACTTTTCATGGACATATTCAGAACTTGCTGTCTTCTGGAGAAACAGATAATCATTGCAGCTGTTCTGACCATACTGAGTAGCACGTGTAGCTGCCAAGCAGTACATAAGAATGCGGTTTATAATCTCATTACATACAAGTCAGGAAAGAAATATCAATTAATGATATTTTACAAGTATATATTTAATATATTTATTAAATGCTGAAATAGAAAAATGCATGAGATTAAGTTTTATTTACTGTCACTAAAAGCCACAAAGTGATTCAGAATTTTGTCTGCTATAATTATGGAATGATTTAGCCCATATCATAAAAACTATCAGAAACAGGAACTCTTCCAGAAAACCTGTACAGCCAATAGATGAGCACTCAGAACTTCAAACCATTGGAGAAAAAACAAAATGAATTTGCATCTGTAAGAACAGACTTTTGGAGGTTTCTGCATTAGCACTCGTCTTTATGAAGTATGTGCGAAAGACTGTCAAATTGTCTCAGAAGTTTTGGTAGAAAAGATTATAGAACGAAATGAACAGTAGCAAAGTCAGTATGATCACAGCTAGGAGTTTTAGTGCAATAAAGAAGGAGATGGCTGCGTGATTATGTCTTAGATGTAATTTTTTACTTAAAAGTGATGTTTTAAGTGAAAGTAGAAGGCATATGGGACACCAATTTTTTACAGGATTTATGAGTTAAATGAAAGAGCTATTTACTATTAACTCTTATGTCCTTACAGAACATAAGAAACACTAAAAAAAGCATGGAATACATGAATATCTTGATTTATTGTATAGTATTTTGTAAACTTTATTAGTTGAAATTCATGTTTGATTGAACAAAAAATGTGAGAGAACCAAGACTAAAAGTTGCCATAGATCAAAAAACTTTTTGAGATTTGGCTATCGCACACACCAACACTGAATAATCACAAATGTGAAAATCTAACTGAAACTATGTTTTCACTTTAAGCCAGGTATTCCCACTTTTTTGTAACTCAAATATGGAACTGTCGCTGTGATGTACCGAGAACGGCGAGTAACAACACAATCCAAGTTCAGGAAGAAAGTAGTTATTTAATTAATTATAATTTGGTTTATATAACTTGGTTCCCAAAGACAACAGGAGGTTATTGGATCTTGGACCAGCCACCCCCTGTCCCATTGGCTAAAGCTCACAACACCTACTTCAAAATATTCTTTCACTGTGTACCATAACAACTCTAAAAAACAGATACCAGGTGCACAGATAAAAACCCAGTTTACAAAAAACCCATAGCAGTGTTTATCATAGCTTTCATGAGAACCACAGAGTTCTCACAGAATGTTGCAGAAAGCTGAAAAATTTCTCTACCAAAGCTTTTCAGTGTCTACATGGAACAGATTATGAAATAAATTGTTCCAATACATCCTGCTACCCACAAATAAATCTGATATCTGAAGGAAACCAGGGATGTAGTACTCCTGTTGTTTATGAAACAGGCATATACTAGAGGAAAGCATTAAATCTCAATTTTAAAACATCATAAATATAGAACTAATAGCAACAATAATAAAGATCACATTATAAAAGCTACTTATTTGCACCTAATTGCCCTACCAATTCATAACAGACTAATGCTAATGAGACATGCAGTGGGAAGCCCTGCCAACGTTTCTAGTTCAGATGCACAGAATAATGTGATGTAATGCACACTGGGACAGTAAAAATACACTTAAATCTTCCAAAATACTACACAGCTTACATATTTTTTTGGACACAACAGCCAGTGCTCAGCAAAAACCCCCCACCAAACCCAAAACCCACCAAACCCAAAACTGACTGCAGATATCAGAGCAGTTTTTTTTTGGTGAAAAGTAAAAATTGTTGTGGGATATTGTGTTTTACAGAACACAGACTGTCTTGTGATTGAACATCATTTTTGCAGGATGTCCCAAAGAAAAGTGGACCAAATTCAATTTAGCTCCTGAAAAAGAATGAAGGACTAGAATATTACACGGATTCAGTCCTTGCTTTTAAGAATTTGGAAATTTAACAGAAATAATGTTCTAGGGATAAAAGTACTTAAAAATACGTAAGTTTGCTCATGTCACAATTCATGCCACACGAGGTTCAGCTGCCAGCATCAGGATAATTCCTGGACCGCTTGAGAAGGCTTTGGTCTTCCTTGGATTTCCTTGATGGCTTTCAGTTTACTTTATACTCTGAGCATGGTAAAAAGGCGGTTTTTTGCCTTCTATGGTCCTCTCTTCAGTAGTAAGGCAGCCTCTCATGTTGTAGTTTATAAGGGGTTCCTGGTATTCCTGCACATGGGAATTTGTAGAACATTGCTATTACTGAGAAATTTTTGGGAGCATTTTTGCGGATGCTTACACTCATGAATAATGGGCTCTTTCATTAATTTTGGGAGAAGCTACTATACAATGTCAATGTTTTTGGTGGGGTTGCCCATTGCTGTTGTTTTTAATTGTATTGCTACCTTTTTCCTCCCATATATTCCTACACAGATCTTAATCCCAGTAGAAATTTATTGTTAAGTGGTGTGTTTTGATGTAATCTTTTTTGATTCCTTGAGCAATGAAGAATCTCAATGAATATGATAAATTAGGCATCAGCCTTTCTTCTTCCTTTCTTATCTCCTGTTGTTATTCCACACAGGTTTTTTTCTGTCTTGTGCTTGGCACTCATATGTGTTCTAAATTTGAATTACAAAGTAATAAAATACACATAAAATATTTGTTCCCATCTTACATGTAAATTTTTTGGGATTAATAGTTGACAATATGATGTATATTTTAATTTTGCATTAGGAATACTGGCATTCTAACACAAATTTGATACTGTAGCTGCTTGTTAGACTGATAATTTTCATGGATCATTCTTTTCTGTTATCTTTTCTGACTTTAGGGTTTCAAACAGAACTATGCTGTTTTCCTTTGTTTTTCTCCAGTTGTAGTTAAGTTTTCAGATCCTCTAAAACCCTATGGATATGTACGTACTGTCCCCCCTTTCTACTTAGAAAAATGAAATTAATTAGAAACCAGAAGAATACATTTCTCTGCTTGCTTTTGGCATAGATTGATCCGTTTGGGTGTAGTAGAACCATAAATGATATAATTCTTTCCTTGAATATATTCTTTAGCGCCAAGGAACCCACCCCAAAATGGCTTCTATTAATTTTCTTTTACAGTCTACGACACAAGGGTAATAAGTGATGTCAGTTGAAACAAGAAATTAAAAATATGTTCATGTTTAATGTACCCTTAGTATACGCATGCATGCTCAAAGACGTCAACACTCCTAGTCCTCATATTTAGTAATGAGTAAATATTGCACTTACTAAACTTCGTTGCAACTAGTAATATGTCACAAGTTTTGTGGAGAAAAGTTCAGCTGAATTGCTCGGCTAAATTGTTCATTAGATAGGTTTCCCAAAGAAAAAAATCTCAAGCTTTCTCCTCTTTGCTTTTGATTTTTGATCACTGTTTCGTAAGTGGAGAGAGGATTTCCTTTTAAATGGCCTCTTCATTCACAATTCATCTTTACAGTCTATTTCTGTCATGGGCATTCGCCCTTTTCTGGCCATGGTGCAGATGGATCTCCTACTTCTCACATGCCTTCATACTCCTCGGTGAACCTCTTCTGGGTGGTCTTCCATGTGCGTTAAACGTGGCACAGACATGAAGAGCACGCTCCTACCAACAAGCACTGTTTATGCCACTCCTAAGCAGAAATGATACTGTGTCTCTAACAAGACAAGCACTTTGTAGTGATTATCAGCTTTGATTTTTGTGTTATTTTGAGCATATTAAAACAAATTAATTGATCTAATGCACGTATATTGTCCTGGATGCTTTAACCGCTGACATATTCTACAGACAGCCCTTATATGTTGTGTCTATGCAGGTCAGCGAACCCATGTCTGGAGCACGCCACAAACAGCCCGGGCCAGGCCTTTGCTTATGAGCGTTTTGGGAGGGGCAGCAGCTCTCCCTGCCCAGTACCACTGGCGGCCATTGGCCCAAACACGCCCTTGGGTGCAGGGAAGCGCAGAGCCACTCAAGGTAACGACGGGTGGAGCGGCCGGGCCGTTCCCATGGCCGTTCCATGTGCCCCACGCCTACATCCACGGAGGAGACAGAGGTCGGGAAGAAGGACGAGAAGGACGAAGGCAGCTGGGCCTGCCGGTGTCGCTCCGCCGCCACCCCGCCCGCCTTGGGCCTCGTCGGCCGCCGTCCGCCCATCCCTCAGGTGAACGCGTATCCGTCCGCCGCGGCCGCCCCTCGGCCGGGCTCGCACCCGGCAGTCCCCGGATGGAAACTGTGATGGCAGCCGGCGGCGCCTCGCCGGGCGGTGGCGGTACCCGAGGTAACTCCGCGGAGGGCGTTGGGCGGGCAACAGGAGGGCCCCGCGTGGAGCGGGAGGGACAGCCTGGCGCGGCTCGCAGCGGAGCGGTGCGGGTAGAGGGCGCGAGCGGTTGCGGCGGTGCTGCGGAGTGAGCGTGAGACATTAAATAGTCCGCTCCCGGCGGCCCTGGGAGGTTCGCGGGACAGCCGGGGCTGGGGACGGGCGGGACCGCGGGGCTCGCCCGGGGCGGCGGGACCGAGCAGAAATAGCCTCGTGTGCTGCTGCTGGAACGGTCGTGGGACCCTATCCCTCCGCCGGGCTGCGCGCCGAGAGTCGCGGCCGCCCCGGGGCCGTGCGGGCGCCCCAGGCGGGCGGGGGCGGCGTTGCCGCGGGGCTCCCGAGGAGAAGCCGGAGATGGACGCGCCTCGCTCGCCCCTGTCTCGACGTTGAGCAGCGCGCGCTGCTGTGCCCGCGCTCAGACGGAGCCCGTGGCGCAACCTTGAGGCGGTGGCAGCTCGGGGGCTCCGTCGTCCGCTGCCCCACGCTTTGTCCCGGCGCTTATCGGCTTCTGCAGCCCATGGCCGGCTCCCGGCCAGCCCCGGCAGCGCCCGCGGCTCCCTCGGCAGCCCCGGGCGGGCGGAGGCAGGGTCAGCCCGCAGGTGGGCTGGCGCTGGCCGCGTGTCGCCGTCGCGTTCAGCTGTTGTGTTCGTAAATGGCAAGTTCGCCCTGTGGCACGGGCTGTCTGTGTGTGTGAGCTCTGAGAGTGCTTCGGTGCTTTATTTTCATTTTGTTTTTACAAAAGCAGCTTGTGCTGGTCAGGTTGTATCTGACTGCTCCAGCTCTATGGGTTTCTTAAGATCTAGTTCTGTAAGTTCCTGCATGTGTCCAGGTCTTGGGAGAGATTAAGGCACCACTCTAAATTTGCAGGCACATAGAATGGGACTAGTCACTGGATGTACTTCAGTATAATTTTATTTATTTATTTATATAGTAAAATTTAAATAAGTCTAAATTTTTTCAGAGATCTTGAAAATACTGCTTGCTGGGATACCTGTTTTGAATTTAGTTCTAAATGGCAAAACTGTAAAAGCTACCTAATTTAGCAGTGTCTAACTCCTATCTGTAATTTCTCACTAGAACCAAGTATGTGGCTAAAACTTTCTGTACTTTCTTTAAACAAAATACGGACTTATTGCAGCATTTTCGGGGGAAGAAAGTTGTGGCTGAGAGCCTCAAGTGGTTACTTATGCTTGTTCTTAGTGGTTTGGGGGTTTTTGGAGTGCAAGTTAACTGTGGCACATGCTTACGCTTATTTTCAATGTTTGCACTCACTATATCTGCATTTAAATCTACTTACTTGTTTCAGATATGGTGATTGTAATATTCTGCCTTCTACCGAGGCTTTTGCACAACTTTCTAGAAAGTTATAATTAGGTGTTTGCCATTGAAATTTTTACTTAAGAAAAGCGACTTTTGAGTTCAAGTTAAAATTGGATGGACAGATGTACCAGTCAATCTTTTCTATGCTGTTTTTAAGTTATCATGTATTTATGCTTCCCCGTTACGAATGCCTGAGATGTAGTGGCAAAGCAAAGGTAAAATAGGCATTGTTATATTGTGTATATATATATATGATATTTATATTGCATTTGATGGTGTTCTTTGGGAGAGAAGATAGTTCATATTTTTGTCTTCAATGTATTAAAAAGCCACATAATGCAAATTTGTGAGGGATTTGTGCTTTTCAGCTTATTCTTTCAGTTATGCTTATATTTACACTATTTAAAATACCCTTCCTTTTGTTTCCAGAACTTTTTTTAGTATTTCTCCTGACTGTGGCCTTTTCGGAGTCTTGCATACTTACCTCTTATGTGTGTGTGGAAAAAACCCAGATTCTGAAGCATTGAAGTCAAGTATTTTTTTAGCACGTAAGTCAGACTTTTTTGTAAATATACATTTAAAAATTCCTGTGAATTTTTTTTTAATGGTTGTTTCGAATAAATATTTTTATTTGTCATGCTGCAGGTGCTTGTTGATAGTTGCTACCCAAAAATAACAAAATTAAGTTGTAATTTATTAGGTTAATTAATTAATTAAACGGGATCTTAGATCGGGACTCTTTGCCAAATGTAAGTGTTGCCCAGTTGAGGACCACATTAGCCTGGTGTTGAAAGCCTGGGCCTTGTTCTCTGCAGCACTTTACCCACTTCTGATTTCTATAGTTTTAACTGTAAATATACTTCAGGTTTCAGTGTCTGTCAGTGTAACATTTTAATCTGAAGGATGGTCAGCTACCATCAGGATGATGTAGGTTGCATCATGCAACCTGTAATCTTTGTGTTGCATCTGTGTATTAAAAAAGTTGTTCAAGCAAACAAATCCAAGTAATTTTTAGTTGCTTATTCTTTATGTGGAAGTTCAGCTTGCTTCTATTCAAATAAGGGATATACCATTGGCAAGAGAATGCATTTTAATGCAGTACTCTTTTGGTGGAAATTGAATGTAAATGCACATGAGTTGTTCTCTTCTCAAGGCTCAAAGTAGGGTAGTGTCCCATGTATTAATCTTTTGTGTGGAAGATGGGGAATGTGTCATTGAGTTAAAAGAAAAATAAAAATCCTGTACCCAAAGTGTTTCCATTTGGAGAGACTCCGAAGAGGGAGTGTGTGTCTCTGTGGTTTGTTGTTTTGGGGTGTTTTTTGAGGGTTTTTTTTTTGGGTGTCAGATGTATAGTTGAAGTCTTGCAGTCTCTTCTCATATCTGGAGGACACAGTTAGGTGAATTTACTTGATATTAGAGTCTGCGTATAGTGTCGAAGTCTGTTGTGTTTATTATTTTCAAGACTTGTGCAGAAGTGCTAATATCTTCTCCAAAGGAATGCACTAAAGCCTGTGCTTTAAAAAAGTGTTTTACTTTTCTTGCTACATGATACAAGAACGTGGACTTGAAAATTTTTCTGTCTCCCATTTTCTTTTGTCAGGTATTTGCATGTCTAATGCTTGATACTTCCTTCTCCCAGGACTGTGGGAAAATACTTGAAAGACCTTAGGGCTAATGCTTATGATGGATTGGAGATCTAGAAGCAGCCCTTGCACTTAGTCACAGTGAGGAAGAGGATGTGATCATTCTTTCAGTTTGAATGTGAATAAATAAGTTGATCTCATGAGTTCCAAGTCTGTGTTGCTTCAGGGTGAGCACGAGAGTAGGGGAGAGAGAATCACTGATCAAATTTCAGCTAACAATTTACTAACTTTTGTTAGGAAAGAAGAAAGTGACTTTGTGACTTCTACTGTGGAAAACGTTTGTAGTAAAAAGTGTTATACTAATGAAGAAACAGTTCTTCCTTTCTAGTGTTGCTTTTCAGAATTCAAGTTAATTTTGCTGTTGTTCCAATTCTGCTGATTTCTGTGTCGACATTCTGTGCAGGAGTGTTGTTCAAGCATAGACTTGAGCTGCTATAAATTGTTAGTGCAGCCTGTTATGGAAACACTGACATGAAGTCTGTAGCGAGACAGTGATGCTGACCATAACTATTTGAGCCTTTTAATCCATAGAGGAGTACTGTTGTCAGTCATGCACTGAAAATATTAACATGTACCCAGGAACATGCAATGAGAAACCTGAGAACTTTTATCTGTTGACTACTTCAGACTCATGTGGTACTAAAGGTAGGCATGTGAAAAATCCATTGTAGGTCAGTGTGATTGGTTTTTTGGTGTTGGTAAAGGTCATGTCTCCATTAGTAAAGTAGATCTTTTGTCAGATTCTGATTTTACTTTCTTTGCTTTTTGAGCACAATAGTTACTAGTAGAGTAGCAGACTGGAGTAATAAAAACATCAAATCCAAAAAAGATTTGGACTTGTTTTTAGTACTTCACATAGGTTCAGTTAGTGATCGATGTCACAAAGGGGTGTTTTTATTTGCTTGAAATCCCAAATAAGTAATAAACACTGGCTTCATTTTAAAAAAGTAGGTCTTGGGATTTCTCATGCTTACAGGGTGAGAGAAACCCAAAATTTGATGACATGTATCTTTCAGTAGACGTTCTTTAAAACTTATTTTTCAAGTTTTATATTTTTTTGAAAAAAACCCCAAACAACAAACCAACAAACACTCCCAACGCAAACAAGCAAACAAACAAAGGTTACAGTGTAATAGCTTTTTTTTTTTGCCGTCTCCTTTTATTTTTCCGCCTCGAGTGCTATTATAAAAATTAACAACCTCAAAGAGTGGCATATATTTGTTAATGAATTGTAATAAGTGTCCTAATTGCGTTCGTTTTAGAAGTAATATTTGCTGTGTTTTGTTTTTTAATTTCAGGAGAATGAAATGGGGAAGTTGTAGAGCTTTGAGAATAACTCGGTGCAGTTGTCTCATTTGCTGCCGGAAGTAAGACTAAATCTCAAGAATTCACGTAAAGAAAAGCAAAACCTAAAATCATGTCATCTGAACAGGAACACTTTTTTTGTGGTAAAAAGCAAATCAGTTTCTTAAGACACAATGCTATGAAGAATTTTTCTACAGACATTACTTTGAAAAAAGAACTGGTGAGTGATCCTTTAAGTATGACGATTCAACCAGCAATTTTAGATGTCAATCTCACTTATGGACTAAAAAACGTGAAAATTGAATTGCCCAAGGTGAACATTCCAAATGAAGTATTAATGAAACATGAAGTTGATAGGTTTAGAAAACTCTTTCAGTGTAAGCAGCAAACTGCAAGGAAGTCCTTAAGTCTAGAGAAAATAAGCGGAAGCAATCCCAATTGTTCAGAGGGAAGCCACTTGCAAATTAAACCAGAAGTGCAATTTGAAGATGGGTTGAAAACTGCAGCAAAGATACTGAATTTCACTTGTACAAAGTGCAAGGATAACATTAGATACAGCCCAAATGACCTACAGAAACATTTTCAGCTGTTACACTATGGTGAGTTGCCTTTGTATCCTTGTGAGATGTGCAACTTCTCAGCTAATGACTTTCAATCACTTAAACAGCACAGACGCCTCCATCGTGGCACTTTAGTAAAATGTGAGCTCTGTAATGATGAACAGATATACACTTTGTTGGCTTTGACAAAACACTTCATATCAAAGCACTGTGTAAATGGATGCTTCCAGTGTGAAAAATGTGGGTTTTCTACCCATGATGCGGGTACGTTTGTTCAGCACATTCACAAACATAAAGAGATTCCCTATAAATGTGGCAAATGCCATCAAGAAAACTTTACAGAAGAGGAGCTCCAAACTCATCTTCTTGTTCATACCAGTATGTTTTCTTTTGGTTGTCCTTATTGCAGTTACAGCACATCGCGGAAAGATTATCTTTTAAAACACATCATAGCTTTACACAGAGACCACTTAATTGCAAAAGAAAAACTGGAAAAGGATAAATATGAAAAAAGAATAGTAAAGACTCCAGCAGGACTGAAGCTTGTGTTAAAAAGGTATAAAATGGGAGCATCAAAAAAAGCACTCTGGAGACGGAAGAAAATAAGCAGTGGAAGCGACAGTGCTGGAGAAGAAAATACACAAGTGCTAAGAAGTGTAAATAAAATTCAGACAAATGCTGAGGAGCTGAACCAGCGTATGAGAGACGTGGAAGCAAATGAAGAGAAAGATCAAATTAAATACACAGAAAAGCGTCATTTCATGGATGGAATGCTCTCTGCTACTACTGCACAATACAATAAGGCAGATGATGGAACAAGTTATGGCCTGGGATTATTGAAAAATGCTGTTCATGGGCCAACAGTATTGATGGTTAAAAACAATAAAATATGTGTTCCAGCAAATTACAGTGCTAAATTTATGGGCTTTAAAATGGTAGATGGAAAACAACATATTGTTATAAAATTACTACCTACAAGTAAGCAAAATGAGTATTTGTTGGGTCAGAAACTTGATCCTGTGAAAGATGGTTCTGCAACTCCTTTGCTACAGACTGCTGATTCCTGTGGCTTTTCTTCAGGTGCTATACCACATGTAACTGATCAGTCAACCTTAAAGAACAATTGCGTTCATCCATTAACCTCCCCTCCGTTTTCTTGTCCTGCTCCTCATTCAGGAAAAACAAAAGTGGAAAAACAAAATAACTCCATATTGTATGGGAGGGGTGTTTCTGAAACTGTAGCACCTTCTAATATAGCTGTAGGAAGAAGTCCAGATTATTTGCCGGTGAAGCTGGACTCAACTGTACCTCCACGTGAAGAGGTAACAAAAGTTGGAACTCAAAGTAGTATCTCACAGGGAAGCTTTAGTCCTTCAAGTCATCCTCAGGTATTACCAACCGCTATTACAAATACTCTTCACTATGATCCTATGAAAAGGCCCTTCTTTCCTGAAACGAAAATGCAAAATGGTGGGCTGAATAATAGTAATGGAACTAATAATCTCTATTATTCAACTTTGGTGGATTCATCTAAGGAAGGGTTGTTGTCTTTTCACAACTATTCCAAAATGGACTCTCTGGATAATCCATGTAGCATTTGGACGTCAACAGATGACAGATACAAAGAATTTAGCAAAACAGGTTCTTTTCAAAACAGTAGAAATGAATCTGCATCTTCATATTCAGAATCGATGAAAGGCTTAAAAGCGGAGAAAATTGTGTCAGCCCAATCAAATATTAATAAAACTTATGAACACATAAACACTAAGAATAACTCTGTGTCTTTTAAAAGCCAATCTATATGTGGTGTTGACAGCAAGTGTTTTACAGAGGACAAGCATAATGGCCAGCAGTATTTGGACACTAACATAGAGCAAGGCTTTCAGAACGCAGCTGAAAAATTCCAGGAAAATGCCTCTGATTCTGTTAACTCTTTTTTAATGCCTAAAATCACCTCTGTTTTCTCATTGCAAAGTGAACAGGCAGCTAATTATTTATCGCCTGAGATAAACCAGTTACTGCAAGATGTGTTAAAAGTAGAAACAACTTCACAGCAAGAGTCCTACAGCAAGACGAATAACTGTGTAAAACTTCGTTCTGATAAGCTGCTTTCTGGTCCTGAGACCAGGAATGCAGCCTGTTTGCGTTTAAAAAGCTCTGCAACTGCGTGTGGTTCTCAGAGGCCTCCTTCTAATGTAGACTTCCATTTATGTAAGAGAGAGTTGAATACAAGATGTAGCACAAATGAAGGTACATGTGGGAGAGAAAGACAGACACCCAAAACATCATTTGATTCACGGGATGTGGACAAATTATCCAGAACTCCGGGTGTTGGTACATTGCTAAAAACTCATACAGATGAGTTTACACAGCAGTTAGTAAAAGATGAAGTACTGTCTGCAGCTCAAAATCCTAGCAGCTTTTCACCAGTTTTGCCTGTTCTTCAGGAACAGAAGAAAGCCCTTTTTGTTCAGTCCCTTCCATCACGATTTTTTGTTCCTTTCCACCTTTCTAACCAGTCTAGACAGCAGGTGGTTTCAGGAAGATCTCTTCCATCAACCAGTTCATCAGATGGCCATGTGACTAAAGGTGTACCTGCATCTTTTGTTTCAAATAAACGATCTGGAATGATTCTGACTTTTAGTGGGGGAGTTGGAACAGTTACAAATGCCGCTAATGATAGTTCTCAGGTTTTAGGGGGAATTGCATCCAGAGAATTTGGGAAAATAACCATATCAGCTTCAGAAGTGAAGGGGGAAAATGACAGTTTCGGAAATACAAGAAGTTCCTGTAATGGGGAAGTACGTAGTACAGTAAATGACTCGTTGAATAGTATGCTATTCAAAGCACCTCTTGCAATTACAAGCTCATCAGAGTCATCTGTGAAAGCAGCTTCTTCTGTGAAGGTGTTACCAGAGCACCAGGATGCTGTCCTTGGTTCTTTGGAGTCAGTAAAGCAACAGGAAATTAAACAGGAACAACATGTTCATGCACTTTCGCCTGATGGACAGCAGGGAGTTTTTCCGAAATGTATGACACCAAACAAGCCTGTAGTTCACAAACCAATTTTTTTTCAGGATAATTCTCATCAAAATTGTCAACCAAAGAAAACTGGAGCCATGCAGCAACAGCTTTTGCTGAAAATTAAGACTCCTACTTCAGATACACTGTCTGATACCACTCAGTCAGTAAGCAACTTGGTGCCCTCACTACAGGTGGATAACTTGCAGTTCCTTACTCCTGCACTAGCACAGAAACAAACTAATCTTAGTTTTAATGATGCCTTAAACTTACCAGGTGGGTTAATGCCAGCAAATGCCTCTTTGGCAAGCTCTAATCCAGCACGTTGTGTTCCTCCTGTAGAACCTGTGTATTCTGCTAAATCTGCAGGGACGCAGTTGCAAAAATGTTCTATTGAGAGTATGCAAGTAATAACTGCTAACAGGAGGAATAACTTCGGTTGTCAGAAATCCACATGGAGCAACCAAAACAGAACTGCAAAAGTAAAACGTAGTTTAAAACAAGCTGGGTCTAAAAGTTCGGGAACTGTGGGTGTGCAAAGAAAAAAGAATTTCAAACGTAAAAGGAAGGCTAGTTGCCCAGAACCTCCTATAAAGAAAGTAATGTTGCACAGGAAGTGTAAGGAAAAGAATAAGGCTGAAATTGTTAGTGAATCGGGTAGCCCTTACAAACCAAGGGCATCAAAAAAAACTGTAAGGACTTTGAAATTACTCCCTTTTAATTCTAACCAGCTTGTAAAATGCCCCCGGAGAAATCAACCAGTTGTTGTGCTTAATCATCCTGATGCAGATGTTCCAGAAGTCGTAAATGTAATGAAAACCATTGCTAAATTTAAGGGACATGTTCTTAAGGTTTTGTTGTCAAAAAGAACTGTTGAAGCTCTTCTGCAGCCAGAGTTCTGCAATCCTTTGGATGTAACTACTGATCATTTTTCTCAAAAAAGGTACAGGACAATAAAACCAATTATCCCTGTAAAAGAAAGATTTGTGTTAAAATTGACACTGAAAAAGACTAGCAAAAACAATTACCAGATTGTGAAAACTACCTCTGATAATACCTTGAAAGCTAAGTTTAGCTGCTGGTTTTGTGGTAGAATATTTGACAATCAGGATAATTGGGTAGGACATGGACAGAGGCATCTGATGGAGGCTACTCGAGATTGGAATTCATTAATGGAACGATGACCAGTGAAGAAAATCAATATCATTCATTAAAATATAAAAAAAGAAAATCAGTTGAATTAGGACACACAGTTCAGTTTTGTATGTCAGTATTGTAACTGAGGTTGAAAAATGATGCAAAGTGCTTGTGTTTTAAAAGAAAGACCATATTCCCTATTGCCATCAGATTTGAGAAAGATCAAAGAACTTTGTGGTTTGAATAACTTGTAACTAACTGCAAATACAATTCCATAAAAATATATATTATTTTTTATTACTGCTATCATGTGCTATATTTTTATTCTATAGAGTGAGTCTTCAGGGCTTTTGTTCTGTACATACTTAAAAATCCCTAAACATGTAAATATTTTTATACTTTTCAGTTACTTGGTATAATTCTTGCACAGAAATTACACCCCTTCCCCCAATTTTTCAGTTCTGTGCATGCACTACTAAAACCAATTTTAAAAATATTTTCAAACAAATACACGCAGCTATTATCCTGGGATTTTTGTTATTTTCACTTATTAGCTCTTGATTTTGTTTTTCAGGGATTGAACACTATTGTTAGCAAGTGCCTCAAAGATGTGAAGCAGTTTACATTATGTTGACTGTGTAACCATGGGTCCGTATAGGGCCATTCCCCCAACAGTTTCATTTAAACAAAGCCATATGTGAATGCTTTAAGCTATATTGCTATGCACATGACACTTGTACTATTTCTGTGCAGTTTGTCTACTTTCTTAGTGAAGTATTTTTCATATAAATTAATAAAACATATTATGATGGTGTTAATACGGTGAGTCAGAATGAAATCGATTGAAAATATACAGTATATATATTCATGTTGTATATGGTGTTTAAGAATGGTGAACATTCCTAATCTGTATTGATTTTGTCACTATTAAATTTGCTATAACTTGTGTTTACAGAATATGACTTTGAGCATTTATAGAAAATATTTCTGTCTTACTGTGTCTGCCACAAACCTTATAGGAAGGTCAGGATATGGGGAGGTGCAGAGCACCATTTCAGGCCTGTAATTGTGTTATAGTTTTATTTCAGGTGGGTGTAATTTGTCCCCATAATGACTTAATGTTTTCTGCTCTTGCTTATTCAGATGTATTGCCTTCTGGGGCACCAGGGGTTTGGCAAAACCAAGGCTTGAGTTATTCTTCCCTTATTTTACCAGCCAGCAAAGTGGTGTTCTTAGGAGCCTGCTTGCTTTCTACTTTCAGTTTTAGGGATAATGAAGACAGACTATGCTTCACAGTTTTTAGTTTTTATATAAGGGCATGTAAACAAAAGACCTTCTCTTAAGCATAGTGACTGAGGGTATACAGATGAAGGTCTTTGTTATCCACAGTAATTATGTGTGGAGACTTTGTCCTCTGGATTCTTAATGAACCTGTAGGCTAGAAGCTTCAGTCTTAAAGTGGGATTGCCCTTACCATATGGCTGGCACCTTTTGCCCAAGTATGGAGGTGCAAGCCAGCTTCCCAAAGTATGGATGAAAAAACTGTCAAAATTGAATAGTAGGCTTGGAGAGGACTGGGACATTTAAATCTCTGGGGTTTTAGATTGTGTGCAAGCCCAGGTAGTTTTCTGTTACTGTTTCCATAAGGTGAAAATGAAGATTGCTTGCTACCAGTGAAACAGTAGGAAGTCTTTCATGGATATCACAGGCATGTCACCACTAACCTGAATTCAACTTATGTCTTAAAAAGTGTTAAAATTACTTAAAAACAGTTGCTTCGGTGGCTAGATAAATTTTTCTTTCTTGATATGTGTGTTGGCAGGAAGATGCACACTAGCCTTGTAGCTGGTGACTTACGTATGGGAGCCAACTGAAGCGGTCAAGGCAGCATAGTCTGGGTGAATTAATACACAGTTGGTATGTGTTGTGTATCCAAACCGGATCATTGTGTGCTGAACAATGGGCTTGAGCTCTGATGTTAATTTGGCTAGGAACTTTGAAGGAGACCGGTGTAGTGGTGAGGAAGCAAGTTGGAAAGAAACAGCATTAGGAAAGGACAAAAACATGTTAAGATTTTTTGACTAGAAGGACCTATTGTCTGCCTCAGCTTGCTCTCCTGTAAACTGTGACATTTTTGACATTGCCTTTGCCTTCTTTGGAAAAAATATATGTGAAGTTTGTTTCTAAACCTACTTGGTACAATTTCAGCAAGGATGACCAATATTTATTAACAATTACTTAGCAGTGAGGTGGAAATTCTGCTATAGCATTAGGGGGTTTTCTCTATATTGATGAATCATGAGAGTGACAACTGTCACTGGAATTTTTTTCTAACTGGTTTGTTTTCCTATGAATTTCCTATGAATTAAATGGTACTGCAAAAAAGAACATTGTAGAGCTAGGAAATGTTGAAATAAGGTTGCTTTAAATTCATTGTCATGTGTCACTTTTTCCATGGATATCCATCTCATTCAGTGCAGAGAATTGTTGCTCCCTCCTGAGTAGTGATTTAATATTTTGTTTCCCCACCCTTAATTATGTCCTATTATTTAGAGCATGTTGCTCAAGTACTGTTCTAAATATATAATTCTTTTATTCTTATGAGCTTTTCCATAATGCTTTGTTTGAGGTCCTAAGAGTTTGGCATTTCTGCAGATCAGGTTTCAGAAAATCTCAAGTGGGACTTGACTGAAATTAAGATCACAATTAATTACCATCAGGAGAAATTTTGGTTGAAGTGATCTGGCTGGTGTCGCAGTAGATGGTGCAGTAGAAGATGCAGGCACAATATGTTCAGTTCTTCAATGAAATGTTCATCTACTTTATAGGAAGCACAATACGTGAAGTTCTTCAATGAAATATTCATTTACTTTATATGAAGCCACCTTTTTACTGGCTGACTCCTGCAATGTTGGTGCATTTCACAGCATTTTCAGTAAATGGGGAAAGGTATCTTGCAAATATCCTACAGACCGCAGTCTTTCAGTACACAGCTACAATTTATCCCTGAAGTATTGTGTGGACCAAGTGAAATACATAAATCCATATGGAAAATATTCAGTGATCATATATTTAATGCTTGTATTGTAATGGATATAGCTATGTGTCAGGGTTGCACAGGTAACTTAGTGCAACTTGATTTTGAGTGCTTGACTTTGCAACCATAACATTTTAAAATACCTTGTAACATTGCACATAGCAAGATAAGAAATCTTAAATTGATTCTAGTGTTTTGGGACATACAAAAATAGGTGCAAACACAGGGTCATCAACCGTTTGTACAATATTTTTGTTAGGCCTTGAAGAGGCCTAAAATCTAGCCTGTTGTGTATTCTTGGCAAGATGTGTATTCATCAGTAAGTCACGGTTGCCCTTCCTCAGTAATTCTAGTGTTTTAACCAAAAATTCGTTACAGAGCTGTTATGTGAGACCTTTTTTTTTTTACAACACTTCCTAATAATCTCTGTTTGCTTCTGGTACTTTTGATTGAAGGATGAGTGTAGTTTTGTAACTTGTGTGTCTGAACACTTGGATTTTTGAGAATGCAAGTTCTTACTCCTTTCATGGAGCAACACTGTCAGGGATGATATGCAGTACTTGTTGTACTCTCTGTATCAGGCAGGCGGACAACACTTCTTCTTTGGTCATTATTAAATATGATACTTTGCCCTGAGTTCTCAGACAAAGGAATGACTTCATTTTTAGTTCTAGGTTTAGGGGTTTTTTGTGCATGGGGTTGTTGGTTTTGGTGTTTTTTTTTTTTTTTTTTTTTTTTTTGTTTTTTTTTTTTTTTTTTTTTTTTTGGTGTTTTTAGCTATTCAGTGAATGAAAATTATATGGAAGAGAAATTAGTTAATAATATCAAAGAAAGATGAGGGAAGAGTTGTGTTGCTGTGTCTGTCAGGTCAGACTTGATACACCTGATGCATACACATGATGGCATTAAGATGACTGCTGGCACTGCAACAGCTGCACCAAGTCACCATTTCCTACATTCTGTAATGGCTTTTCAATCCACAGCATTGGGATTTTTAACACAGTTGGCTTCATCCTGAACACCAGTTTATTTTATGTCCAGAATGTAGGAAATGGTAACTTAGTACAATCCTATACCTGAAACTTGCTGAAACTTTTCTCTATCTAAAACTGTGTTTCAAAATATGTCTGCACCAAAGTCCTGCCAAGCTGTAACGGATCTAGCTTGGGTATGGAAAGCAGAGTAATCAGTCTGCTTCCTTTTTTCCTGTATAAAACACCAAGTGTAGTAAAGTAGGTGATAACATACTGGTGTGTATGTGTGTGTGTTTTGGGGTTTGGTTTTTTTCCATCCCCCCATGGAGCCTTCTTTTGTGTCTAAGAAGTTCTCATCTCAGGCCGATTGGATTATTTTGTGGAAGGTCGTGTTGCCTAGCAGCTCCCTGCGTTGTTTTGTTGTCAAAACTATAAGGTAGCCCTATAATCATGCAGAACACGGATAAAAAGTAAAGAAGGGTTTGAGGGTGAAGGTAACTGGCCCGTTTATCTAGAGCATATTTGTTATTTGTAGGTCAGCCACAATATTACAGGTAGTGCTGAGCACTTGGAGCTGAGGGGCAGGAGCAGCAGTGCTTTGAAGTGCTCAGTGCTAATTACCTTAAAGAAGTGATACCTAGTTTCTTGTATGAAAGTCTATAGGTATACACTTGAATTTCCCTTGTTCATGCTATTTTTTTGTCCCCCAGTTCTAGAATGATGGAGATACTGCACACTTAACTTGGAAAGCAATGTTTGAAGAACCTAGACATTTTGAGGAGCAGCACAGAAAGGTCAGCAGACAGAGACTTTGTTAGTACAAAGTTTAAATACTGTGCATGTACAATACATGAGTGAAAGGCAAGGACTACATGAATGCAAAGGAAGTTAAATACTCAGTGGCTACTTTTTCACAGAATACTTCCATTGTGAGTATTGCTTGAAATAGCTTCTAGAGTGATGCTTAAAGTAGCTAAATAATATAATAGTGTACATAGAGAAGGAGTAAATTAAGCTTGCAGACACTACTAACTTCTGGGTTAATTTTGACACCTTGACTTTGCAATCTTAATGTCCTAAACATTTCAGTAGTATTAATCATAGTATTAATATAAAACTCAAACCAATATTAGCAATGTACTCAAATACAAATATTAGCAATATAGTAAACGTAGCCCTTATACAGTACTGTGAACTGTCTGAGGCAGGCTTATGTAATATCTGTATACATTGTTTTGTACTTGCCAGTGTCTTATTCACATTACATGTGGGTAAGTAGCGCCTGTGTTGCAGAGGGAAGAAACTGAGATGCCTCAAGATACGTAGATAGCATGTGCTGAGCATCATATTAGCATACAGTTCGTTCTAGGAGAGAGGTGCATTACTTTTAGAAGTAATTGATCAAAAGCACAAGAAAATAGCTGCAGAATACAGCTAGACTATGGCCCTAAGTGACTTGCTGACATTTTGCGAGTCTTGACTCAGTCTTGCCTTTAATGCCTTGAATATAATCCTAGAGAACGCTGCCTGATTTGGAACAAAAAGAACCAGGTGTGTATATAAAGTGTCAATTTTAGAAAATACCTTTAAGATGGGTGAGTCTTAAGGTCCAGTGAAATCAAACACCTCTAGAACTAATTAACAATTGCTCCTAGAAGTTTTTCACTTGTGCAATTTATACATTCATCAAATTAATTTTCTCCACTTGAGCATTTGTGGAAGTTTACTTTGTTCACAATAATACAATAAGTAAACCACTGTGATAAAACAGGCCTGAAAAAGGTGGTTTTTTTTCTGTGTGTATCCATAAATTCAGCAAGAACTGAGTGGGTAATTAGTTTAGCAATGAAGCAGTGCACCAACAGTAGGGAATTTGAAGACAAAAGATTTCAAAGTCATTAAGCCAAATGTGTGTGTGTGTGTGTGTGTATATATGTGAGATAAAGCTGTAAAAAGTGATACTGTTCATAACAAATTGTGAAGTAGCACACACAAGTATGTACATTAAAACATCAACACTAGTGAATTGATGCTTTCTTGCTGGAAGGGTGCCAAGAAATGCAGTCCAACAAGGTCTCCATACACTTCTGAGTTTACAGTATTTTTAAATTTTATTTGTACATTTGAAAAGACAAGCAAAAATATCAATGAAACAGGGTGAAGCTGAGGGAAAGTACAACACATGTCCATAAATCTAAAACATTCATGTGGAGTTATTGCCACTAATCACAAAGTACAGTCCTATTTTCAACTTGTGCACAGTGGTACATTAGGTCAAGTTGCTCTAATTTCTGGGGCTGTGCAATTTACAAAGAAATTGCTGAAAGCAGTGATATGTGGTAAACAAAAGAGTAGATTACTGTGGGTATTACCATTTTTAAAATGAAAATGTCCTACAAGAAATCTATCTTCAAATAGCAGTCAAAGGACCAACCAGGCTGTGGTATGCCATTGTTCTTCACGTGACTTTGGATATCCGTGTTGTCACAGATGACAGTGTATCTGCTTTGGCTTCTTGTGTTAAATGTGAACACTTTCCTGATAAGTGACATGGGATTGAACTCTATGAAATGCATTTCTTTCTACTCTGTAGGTGCTCTTAAAGAGTGCTTCCCATAATTTTGGATTTTCTTCTTTTAATATCTTGTCCATGTCTTGGTATGTTGGAAGAAATGATTAAAGAAGTCTTCATTTTAGCAGTTCAGTTTGATTAAGAAACTCTTACAATATGTTTCAGTTTTGTTGAGTCTTTTGTGTTGTTTTGGCTGTCAATTAGAACCAGGGAGGTGCGCTGGTGATTCTCTACTATTTCAGCAACACTGTCAAAGCGCTGGGAAACAAAAAATAATTAGTGCTGGCTTCCTTTAATGCTATAATATTGACAGTAATCACTGCATATTTTTATCTTTGCTTCTCACATAATTGAAGAGAGTTAAGCTACAACTGTTACCAAGTGAGATGCTCTGCCTTTTAGTGAGAGCACTGATCCTTCTCTTAGTTCTGATTTTAGTCATAAACAGATCAGATTTGGACAATAGAAGATATTACAGGCACCAGCTGTCTCCTCCTTTACATTTGTGATTGCCACCTGCACAAACGGAACCACTGAGTTTGCTATGGGCCACAGTGAACTGACACTTCATTGTACCTTAGTGTAATAGTAGGCTGCAGACTGGCTGCTCAGAAGCTGTGGCAGATGTGGTTCAGCCACCTCAGAGGGAAGGCTATCTCCAGGAGTAACATGGTACAGGCAGCTATCAATGAGAACTGTTCTAGTTACACAGTTTTAATGTTTGTCACTGTAAATTAATATCCAGGATCTGCTAGGTCTGTTGCTTTTCCTTTTGGTCTTTGGTCAAATAAAGACTTTGGACTATCTGTTTATCCTGAGGTCATTTTTCACCCTTTGTTGAAGACCAGGTGACCTCCAGGCTATTATATTTTCTGTAATCTCATAACTGGTGCCTGGGAGGCAGATAATTAGGCTACAGCAAGCCTACTTTCACATTGCTGAAAAGCCTACTCTATGCAGTGATAACAAACTGTTTTTATTGGTATTTGTGTTCCAAGTTTCTGTTTTGCAATCAGAGTAATTACCTGTGTGGCAGAGTAGCCAACCAGTGGTCTTTTCACTCCAGAGCTAGAGTTTAACATTTTCTTCATGTGAAAACAGTATTAACAGTAATGTCATTCTAATTTTTTATAGTGTTGGGGATTTTTGTTTTGTTTTTTGAGCATGGCTGTTCTTTCTTTGCAATTTTCCAAGAAACTTATCTAGAGTCTTAGAAGGTAAATGGAAGACTATAAACAGTCAGAAAATTTATCTAGCAGCTGCAGCCCTTATCCTGTTAACTTTATTCAAAACAGCTCTATGAGTATGTTTTAAATTTGATCTGTGGTTTTAATTACAGTGTCCAGGAGTTGACATAACACTGGTTTCTCTAGCTTGACAGAGCAGTCATTATAAAGGGTATATTCTTATCTTCATACATGAAGAATCCTTTAGGCCATAGTGCAATATATCTTAGTCATTGCTTATTAAAGGTATATAATTGAAAACTGTTAGGAAAAATATCTGCACATCATCTCACCTCTTCACCACTTTTTTCTCTGCCCAGTGCATATTGTCTTGTTGATTCAATAAATCGTATAGGAACGTTGTACACTCTTCTGTTGTAAAACACAACCAGTGTATATGGTTGCCGTGAGTCCTGCCCAGAACTCTTCCTTACTAGAAAAGATCCATCCTAAAAAGAGAAGAGTAGTCCGTGTATTTGGCTCATTTCTTTCCAACAACTTAGTTTGATTTTGGCTTAATATTTTGATTTATATTAGCATTAAACTCTTTTCTCCAGAGAGTTCCATTTTAGAACACGAGAATAGCAGCAGATGAGAAGTAGCATGTATTCCTGCTAACAGTAGCTTATGAAGCTGTCATTTAAGAATCACCTTTACTGCTGCCCGTTCTCTCTCTCAACCAGAGAGAAAAAGAAGAAATAAATACACAGTGGCAGCCATCTGTTGGGGTCCACAGATTGTTAGGGAATAGTTCCTGTCAGTGGCAGTAGCTAGGTAAGAAAGCAGGGAGGAGTGGAGATACCATGTCTCCAGAGCAGTAAAAAGCACTCTCAGCACACTCAAGCACCTGCATTCCTGACCCTGTAGCCCTGTGCTCACTCACAGTAGCCTTCACCTGGTGGTAGCCCCCATGCTCTGCCTCTTTATCCTGCTCTGTGGACTTAGGCAAGAGTGGAAATGTACTTGATGCGGAGGATGCAACTCTACATGCTACTCTTGCCTACTGTGACACCAGATTTTGTACAAAGAATAGTTGAGAATTCAAATTCTCCAAATACATAAATGCAGTGTTGCCTATTTCAAAGTGCATAGCAACACCAGCCTTTCCAAATAGCTGTTTTCACGCGAGCTGTTGGACAGTGGTGGAGACCGCTTAAACGTCACTGGGCTTTGCACTTCTTTTAAGGGGTGTGTATGAGCTATCAGATCTTCCTCAGCTCTCTAGTCTGTAATAGCTTTCTCTGCAGTGCTTTGGTCTTGCAATGAAAGCCAGAGTTAACTAATGTCACCATAATAATTTCAGGTTTGGCAGTACTTGCATGGCACAGCAGTTCTGACCTGTTCAGAATGCAACTGATGCTCTTAGAATACTTCTGGTTCTTTATTTTTTTTTAATCTTTTTTTTTTATTTGAAGGTTTGGGGTTTTTTCCCATAAAATAGAAATTTTTTCAAACTGACCTACCTTGTTTGATCGGTACAATGCATCTTCTGCCATTTTCCTATCACAGGTAGCAGCATACCATGCTTTACTGTGAACACCGGCATCCTAAAAAGAGAGGAACAGTGTTTCACCTGTAAAATAATAATGATAATAATAAAGAATATGGCCTGTGGGGGAATTACCGCTAAATAATGACAGCTGCGAAGAACTAAAATGCAGAAAACATAGAGTTTAAAAAAGTCTTTGCCAGGAGTTCACTGTTTTAGTTGGATAGAGGTAGGGTGAAGAAAACCTAGAGTGTCAAAACAGTGGTAACAGATTTGTGGTAGAAGGCTGATAAACTACAAAAGAGAGATACCCTGAGCAAAGCAGTCAGGTTCAACTGTAGGACAGTTTTAAAGATGGAAGCTATTCCAGTAGAATTTAAAGAGGAATAAATGTTGAGGAATGTTGAGGAATAAATAGACCATTAACAATTTAAATGCTGCTCGGTTGTGGGCTGGCCATGAGGTGTTCAGATTTGGTTTGTGTCTGAGCTTTGGGTGATGCCATGATGATTTTTTTGCCTTTTCTTTTATACCCCTTTTATACCTTTTTACAACTTCTGTATTCTTAGTGCTTTTTGCCTACATTTTCAGACTTGTTTGTTAAGCTAGGAGATTAAACATTTTAGAAACTTCATAGTTAGGGATCAGTGTGCCCCAGACACCAACGTCCTCTCCAGAACACATTTTGTAAACTAAGATAGAACCAGCCAGGGGAAGGCTCCTTGGGGAGGGGGGCTCATTCGAGCCTCCCATTGGGGAATTTTTGATAGATATGCTAATTAGTAAGAGCTATAATGTTATACCAGATCTTTTGAGGGTATGCATTGCAGTGTGCATGGAGGTGCATTCGACCTGGATGTAGTGCACCTAAGAATCCTTAAAATAAATACCAAGGTAAAATCCCTTTTTCCTTTCTAACCGTGTTTGACTCTTGATTTTAAAGGAAAAGGCATCATGGGAATGAAGTTTCCCATATACTTAATGCTGTTTGTGAATACAATCCTGATTGTCTCCACCTGGACAGCATGAAGGTTGGATAAGTTTTGCTCCAGCTTTATGATAAAACTAATGTTCTCACAGCTTTGTCACCTCTGCACAAAACAGATTAAAGGTGAAGTTGCACTTTATAACTGAGCTGGTCTAGCTGGCTTACTGCTGCCAGAAAGGGAATGTCTTGGCTTCTCTTTGTGCTCATTTTCTTGTTCACCTGACGGCATGGTGAGATAATTCACTTTATTAATCTTGCAGAAAAAAAACATTTCCTCTTTTTGTTTTGCCTTTTTTTGTGTTTGACTGCCAGGCTGGTTTTCTGTCAGTTTAATGACTTGGCTCAACCCACTGCAGGATCAGAAAGGAACACCAGGGAAGCTGGGAGGGGAGCTGACAGTGAGGAGAGAGCAGAACCTCACTTTTGGGGGCATTGCACTAAATTCTTAGACTGGCTCAAGCCATTACATATAATTTTACCTTCAAAATTTTTCCATCTATTTCTCCAGTCACACTATTCATTGGAAAAAGAAAGAGTGAGAGGAATTGCAAGTATGAAAGGTGCTTGCCCACATAGAGAATGAGTCCAGTAAACAAATATTTGTTCAATAAAACATGGAATCAATGGCCCCCAGACCTTTCTTCTAACACTATCTGTGGCCTGTAATGTAGAAGCAGACAGCTGCAGCCAAAGTCTGGATGGGAACCAACCAAAGAGTAAATGCCATGGGAATGAATGACATCTGTGAGTACCTGTATTGTGCAGGATGCTACAGCAAATGATACTACTGTATATAACAGCTAAATATTTTTTTTTTAACAAAATGGATCTTTTATTAAGCTCAGTTTTTGCCCATGGCTGTTACATAAAAATTGCAAATGTAATTGCTATGAGCTGTTTATTTAGAGGCTGCTGGATTGCTTATTTGAAAGTATTTTTTATAATATATATCCAGTATGACATACAGTTAAAATTTTTCCAGAACTTCATATCCTTTGTGTACTTCACTGTTGTATTATCTTTGTCATGTCAGACTTTAGAACACTTGATGTTACTGGCTCTGCGTAATAGAGCCTTTGTTTTACTCTCAATGGAACTATTTTTACCGTGTTTGTGACTACTAGGCTAATAAGAATGGCTTTCTGCATTTTGTAGTCTCCCTTCATCCAAAATGAGAAAAAGGGGAATAGCACTGAAATGAAAATAACTTTGCATTTGCTTAGATCATTCAAAGCTTAATGTTGCAACAAAACACATTAAAAAAAGAATTTGCCATAAAGCTGACAGCATTAACTGTAATGAGAAGAGATCTGTTTAAAGGAATAGAAAGGAGTTGGACTTGGGAGAGACTAAAACACGTGGGGGAGGCATCACAGCATCATTGGATTTGCTTACTGCACTTTTTTTTTCCTGTACACCATTTGTACAGCTATAAGTTAGAAAAAAGGAGGTGATGAAAAACTCTTTATAGCCATCTATATCAAAGACTAGACTTAAGTACATCACCACAGATTTCCTTGTTTCAATGATGTTGAAAGTATGAACTGGGGAGTCAGGAAGACACAAAACTAAAGCTTTTTAAAATTTTGTTTGAAGTGACTGGTAGAGTGCCAAGATTTGATATAGTACTATTTACATATTTTTCTACAGTTTGTTAAACCTCTCCTATGCTATATGTTCTGAGCATATTTTAATGAAAGCTGACATTCAGATTATTTGTGCTACAGAAAAGCCTCATTGCAAAAGGGGGCATAGATGCCCCAGCTCCACAAAAGGAGTGTCATTTTCTTTTGAAAGAGGGTAGGGGTGGAAATACTATTTTAAAATAAGGGATAAGGAGATAAGGAGATTTCTGTAATATGAATTTAGCGAATATTATACCTGGTCTGCAGAACTTGAAATAGATGAAGTGCTGCTGGGGAGGGAAGCACCCAAAGAACGGTTTGCAGCTTCTGGCACTTCTAGAAAAGAGAAAGAACAGCATGTATAAGTTTTAAAAGTATGTTTGTTATGACGTAAGAAATTGATTTGTTACAAGGACTTTGGAAGATCTGAAAACAGTTGACCTTCGATATCACTCACGAAAGCTTTCTACTGAAAATGGTTGGGGCCTATATAAGTGCTGGGACACTTGCCTACACAAAGGGTAGCCTTGTTTGTGAAGAGAAAACCAGTTTAGATAACAACTTGGTTATTAGCCAGAACTAGACTTAGAATACAGGAAAAAAACTCTTCCACCACCAAAGTGAATGAATGTAGCAACAGATAAGAAAATGCAGGAACAATGCAAATAGTGCTCAGTCCAGTGTCAGAAGCAGTCTTACAGGTGAGGGAGTCAGGAAAATGAATGTATCTCAGAGACAATTTTTCACCAGTTTAGACCACCTGAATTGTTTGTATGCAAGTGCAAGAAGTCCAGGCAGCAAAATGGAGAAGCAGAACTAAAAGAAAGCATTATGATGCTTAATTATAATTGGAATAAACAAAGCATAGTAGAAAATAGTTACTAGGGCTGAAATACAGATGTAAGAATTTAAGAAATCAGAAGCAAAATGTTTGAGTAGTGTTGCATAGTAATGATATGATAAAAATAAGTATAGATAATTGCTTTCTGGTAAAACAGAGTTTGGCCCAAGAGTGTAGGTGTCTCCTATAGGTACTTGTGAACATAGCTGGATGCAAATCAATATACTAGAGAAGATCATTGTAGAGAGTTGAGTGTTATTTATTTTGTTATTGTGGGAGGGTTTTTTTTCCTGTGTGTTTTCCCCTTATTGGGGGAAACAAATGCTACTAGGATTGTTAGCATTCACCTGTTTCTGGATATGGTGCTCTGCAGACTACATTGTGAAGTCTTCGCTAATAAAATTTTAGATTTTGGTTAAAAAAGCAGTAAGAATGTTATAGAGAAGACCATACAGTGACCAGAATTAAAAAATTCAGTTGGACTGGAGAGTTCAAAGACAATTGTGTGAAGTACATTTAAAACTTCTTTTGTAGTAAAGATGCAACTATCTGGAAGCTGCATCCCAAATGGAAGGCAGACATTGTAGGGAGCAGTTCCAGCTCTCAATGAATTAATAATCACCTGAAGAAGGCTATTCAATATTTTGAATTTTGGTTTTTCTGTAAAATTTTGACTGACCAGCTGTTAAAGCTACAGCTGAAGATAGACTGCATGACTAAAGGAAGAACTGCCATAAATCAGTCAGATTAGCGAATTAGACTTGACAAAAGGACATTAAAATAAGTAATGAAAGATGCCTTAGCTGTGTCTAAAAAAGGAAACAGAGATGGGGCTTTATGCAATAAGAATTTTATTGATTTTAAAGATAATCAAGGTACTAAACAAATAGTAGTTCTGGCACAGAAATGGAAATTTCCACAATCAAATTGGAAGCAAAGCTTAAATAACTGATGGGCCCACATAATCTTTACCTAAGAAATTTTAAAAACTGGCACATGAAATTCAGGGGTGGTAACAGTTACTTTATGTAATTTTCAAGTCAGGATGGTACCAAATGATTAAAGAATACCAAACATAATTGCTATACCTAAAGTAGAAAGAGTGACTTGAGCATCTACAGGGCTTTTTGTCTGATTCCACAGAACACAAGGCCCTAGGAGAGAATTTGAAGGAAATAACATTAAGATTTGGAAGTAAAAGCACAACTAACAAGAGAAAATCTGAATCTTAGCCAGGTAGATAAAATGTTACAGCTCTTCCATGAAATTACTGAGTTCTACAAAGAGGGAATGTGGCACCGTACTTAATGTGGACTTCAGTGGAGCATTTGATACTGTGCCATATGGGAAATAAGTACTTTTCATGATGAAGATGGAAGTTAGCTCTAGGCTTGTATGGGGACAAAGAAGAGATGGCAGGTTGTGCTGAAGGGACTTTAGTGATTGGGACCAGTGGTATGTCTTATAAAATTGTGTTATTGGACCTGGCACAGAATAAGATTATGCTAAAGAAAGTTTACTAATCAGAGCATCGTTTAGCACCAGATGGCCTCAAAGAATAGTTACAGTTCTGGAAGTAGTAAGAATTTATGCTTCAAGTTGAAGCACATCAGTTGTGTGACAGGAGCAGACAAACTTGAGTGCATCAGTCAAGAGCATTAATGTGAACCATACTGTATTTCCTCAGCACAGGAGATATAACTGCAACGTGCATCAAGCAAATGTTTCCAGGAAAGAGATACACTAATAACAGTGTGTAAGTTTAAGCTACACCAAATGTAGATTTCTATGTGCCATTCTCACCATCTGTTTACAGTGTGAAAGATATGTTCAGACTGAATATGTACAGTAAAGGGCTTACAGGAAGGTCAGACAAGTGTCTGCTAACAAGGAACTGTAAAAATATTAAATCTAATTTACACTTCTGTACAAAGAGGGTTTATATACATATTACCTAATTTGTTTTTAACTGTGAACTGAAACAAAGTCCATCTTGGAAAGCACTACTTAGAGAAGAGCTTTAGCATTTGCTATTATAAAAGTACCTTCTTTTTTTTTTCCTTCTGTAGAAAAAAAATAAATTAGATGCAATTATAATCTATCTTTTAGGCAACAGAAGCCTTGAGCAGTCCAGAAATGTATTATTTAGGATTCTTCTGTGACAAGGAAGACTGATGGAATCTTTATTATGATGGGAAATGACCCAAACTGCCTTTGCTAGAAATTTCCAGCATTCATAAATGTAAATGAAGCACCCATTTATCATCAATAACCCTGACATACTCCCTTAATTCTACTAGCTGAGTTAAGATCCTGGATACTTGACTTCCTCTTTGTATGCATTACAGATACATTAATTCAAAATGAATTAATATGCAAGGTATTTTGAAATAATTTTAATTCAAAGATTAATTTGAAATTACAAGTTAATCACATTTTAATTCAAAAATGGAATTATACTTACTTGGCAGAATTGAGGACTTTTGGAGCAGAGGCCTGAAATAAATGTCAAGAGATTACAGAAAGGTCTGAGGGGATCTACCCAGTCCTGTTAATATGAAAATTGTGTATTTGAAGCATGCAATGGTAGAGTGTGTTCCATCTCACCCATTTGTTCATTAAGAAATATGGGTCTGATACAGGTATTAAAAAATATTATATCCCACTCAGAGGAATTTAAACATATGGTTTAAATCTCCATCACCTTATTACAGATTATATCCGCTCATGTGTTTTGGTGATGGTTATAGTATTTGTATGCATTCATTTGCTATGTTTTGTTTTTTTGCTACTGTGAGGCTTCAGGAATCTCAGCTCTCAAAAAGCATCAGGAAGGCTACAGAGCCTCTCATAGCTACGGTCAGACCAAGCAGTAAGTGCTGGTGCATTGCAATATTCAAAAGAAGATGGAAAGGGATCTTACTTTTGGGCACCACTTGGAAGGGGTGGAAGTGGAAGCTCCTGGTTGGAACTGCGTTGTCGTTCTGGTGCCGTAGGTTTTTCTGTAGTTTGGGAAAACAAACAGTAGAGTCAAGATTTCTTCAGAAATATATTATCCCAGATTAGGGAGTCCCAGGAGGTGAAGGAGGAGGGTTTCTTTTACTATAAATTTTGGGTTTTTTTCCTTACATGGCAGCTTGCCATTGGACTGCTTTTTTTGTTAACTAATTCTAGGCAAGTATCTGTGCCGTGGATGCCTGCCGGGCTCAGTGACACGGGGCGGGGGCGCTGGGGCCGGCTGCCTGCAGGAGCTGGGCTGGCCGCTGCATCCCAGGCGGGAGTTGGGCAGCAGCTCCTGCTGAGCCCTGCCTGGAGGAGCCGCGGGCTCACACACACACAGACAGAGACGGGGCGGGACGCGTTCCCTGCCTGCGCCAGGGACTGGCTCTTGCCAGCAGTCAGCTCCGTGAGAGATCATTCTGGCGGAGTTCAGAACCCGTCCCTCCCTTCCCCCTTCTCCACTTACAGGGCTACGTGGGCACATTGCTGGTCCATTATTGGCCGACATTACCCCGCCAGTAACCTCAGTAGTTTTACTGTGACTGCTTTTAGAGAACAATGATATTCAGTGCAACTAAGGCTGCCCAGATCCAGTCTGAAACAGCTAAAACCAAACATCCCTCAAAAACCTAGAGTAAGTTGAACGTGGTGTAGTTTGTTTTATGTTTTTAGTTAAAAAAAAAAAAAAAAGTTCAGATAAATGTAAACTTTTTCACAGTAGTGGCTATAATTTACCTTCATTTGCACTTAAGGTCTCTCTGGGGGGTAAACATGGTTTCTGCAATAAAAGGGCAGGACAAGCAAGTATTAAATGGCATGCCACTTGTACAGCAAATGTTTATCCTTTTATACTTTTTGTGGAATAGTTTAGAACTGACAACATCCTGGAAGAATTAGGAGGCAGGGACATAGCCATTCTGTGAAGAGCCTCTAATTGAAGTTTGGTATTTTGCAAAGTTGATTTGGAAAGAATTTTGTGGGTATAAGTAGATGGAGAAAAAGTAAAATGTAGATCGTTTGTTCTTATCTCAGGCCCAAAAATGAAGAGTCTATCCCAAATACTTGCAAATCGAAATTTGATTTTTTTAATTCATCTATGCACACAAATGTCTGAACACATTTCTTTTTACTGAAAGTTAAACTGTAAGTTTAGCTCACAGTACAACTGCAACCAATCTTCCAGTTTCAATTTTTTTTTTTTATTTTGAAACAATGATAATAAACTGCCAATTTTGAAACATTTTTCAAATTAATTTCTTTGAAAATTTCAACCAGTCCTCTTACATTCTGCCACAAGAAGTTTTGGGATATTTTTCTAATGACAAAATACTTACTGAAAAACCTCTGACAAATTCTGGTAAAATCCTGCATATTTCTTGACCTATCGCTTGTGATGAACTCATGTTCCCCATAGGCAGCCCTGTACATTCTGGGAATACTTCTGAATTGCCTGTGTTCCCATTTATTTCTCATTTATTCAGTTCATGCACTGTGTTTATTGTTACATCCTAGAGCACTGAATTCAAACATTGCTTTGATCAAAATATTTTTCTGCTTGAGCTTTCTCAATGATCTTCATTCATGTAATAGCACCAAAATATTTCCTGTATTTATAACTCTTTCCCCTAGTCTTTTTATGCATTAATGCTGTGCCCAAACCCGTGATAAAATTAAGTTTTACAATAAATTAACAATCTAATAAATTTTTTGTTTGATTATGCAATTACAAATCAACTTACTGGTGAAATTACTGCATTAGAAGTTTTCTTGCTGAAGTATGGAGCAAAAAGAAAAATAAAGAATATGGTTACTTAGCAGATACATGGATTCGTTTAGCAACTAAGCATCAGTTTCATTGGTTCCCAGGGTGTTTGTCTAAGATGGGATTCACTGGATAGTTGTAGCAATTAGAAACAACTAAGAATAAAAAAAGAATAAAGGTATCAGATACAATGTGGGCACTCAGGAAAGGTACTTACATAAGGAAGCTACAACTCTGTCCAATACTTAACATGACTTGGGTGGGGCAAAAGAACTTTAGTGAAAACTTTCTGCACTTCTAGGCTTGCATGTGCTAGTGCTGCAGTATGGGACTAAATTAGGCAAGACAGCCAGCATCTGTCATCAGCAGCAGGCAGTGAAGGGCAAGGCCATTTGGCATACAAACAGTATTCCTCTAGAAATAGCAAAATAACAGCTTGCCTTTACCTAGTCAGGATATCTTTCACAAACAGGAATAAATACTATTCCTGAATTCTAATTGCTATAGGCAAGGATAGGAGTTAGCTCCTAATACACCTATTAAACCCATCCCCATCAAAGAAGTAGTTTTATCATTTTTTACTCACAGGCCCCTTGGTAATGGAGATGGAGCCGCTCCAGTGGGAAATCTGGATTCTTGTGTGTTGTTGAACCTCTGACCTAGAGATGCAAGCAACCTATTTAGGATGCAGTGTGAGCTGTATCTGAACAGTGGATTTTCTTCATTGCCATTTTAGTGTTAATGTAATAAAGGTAAAAAATATCCATTGGTTTAATTTTTGTCTTAACATGTTTTCAGTCTGATTATAGAAAAGAACAGTTCAGTAACACTTCTTGCTTATTGCTGACTGTTACAGATAAAATGACACTGACACACTACATTGCATGCTGTATTATGGTAACTGGTGGCATATTAGTCCCTCTCATACTGCCATGTTTTCATCTGAATACTTACTTTCATCATTATTGTTTGCTTCATGGTCCTGTAATAGAAAAATAGATTAGATTTGATATGAAGGAATTAAAAAATTAATTACTGTATTCAGTTTTAAGACCTTCACTACCAGAAGGACATAGAGGTGATGGAGCAGAGAAGGGCAACAAGGCTGATAAAGGGACTGAAGCACAAGTCTTATGAGGAGTGGCTGAGGGAGCTGGGGGTGTTTAGCCTGGAGAAAAGGAGGGTGTTGGTCTTTTCTCCCAGGTAACAAGTGACAGGACAAGAGAAAATGGCCTTATGCTGCACCAGGAGAGGCTTAGATTAGATATTAGAAAAAATTTCTTCACTGAAAGGTTGGTCAGGCATTCGAATGGGCTGCCTGGGGAAGTGGTGGAATCACCATCCTTGGAAGTGTTCAAGAGGCATGTGGATGTGGCATTTACGGACATGGTTTAGCGGTGGACATGGTGGTGCTGGATTAACAGCTGGACTTTATCTTAGAGGTCTTTCCCAGCCTTAATGATTCTTTGATTATTAAATGAGAACTGCATGAATAACGAATATGGTTTGGTAAATGCTTTATTTTAAAAGAAATATTGGTACAGAAGGCAAAAAAATATTCAGGATACTTTCATGATGTAATTTGAAAAATTTTAAGCAACCATCAAATTTTGAACTTTCTAATAATCTTGAGATTACTTGTAGTAAGTATTGAGAAAATTCGGCCTGAATTTTGCAGTGAGACCTTTTGGTTCATGTTTAATTTCTGAGCTGCAAGACAGAAATTTTGCAGCAGATTTTAATATACTAAAACCACATCTTGCTCTGAATGGAGGAAACTGAGTACAGACTGTCTTGTCACCATGCTAAAATTGAAGTAATCCACTTAATTTCCTGGCTTCTTTTGGAGATGCTTACTTTTGCCTCCCATTTCTTGTCTTTTAGGGAATCAAGACTCCCATGTGATAAGTACCCTTTCAAAGAGGCACCAGTTATTCATTTGTCCGTCTTCATCTACCCAGCTAACGGCTTTTCACTAAAGTTGGTGACAGATGCATCCATTCTCTGGCTGGAGAGGTGTAATCCATCCCACAGCAGTTGGGGAAGTAAGACATGGAAAAATTTTTCTCCCAATCAGCTCAGGCCTTTGAGAGGAACAGGGGTTACTGTTCTGTGCACATGATCAGTGCTGGTTAGTGCTGACAGCAGATTGAATGGAAGCAGTTAACAGATGTTTCAGTTATTGTTTGGGCTTTCTCAATGTGCTGTAGTCAGCGATGGAAAGGAAAAACAGAGCACTGGACAAACATCATGCTCATTACCATGTGTTTTTTAAAACTGTAAGGGCCGCCACTTACAAAACAAGTAAAGACCCCAAAATTTGGACTGCACTGGATGACTCTTTCCTAGGCTGACTCTTGTGACAAACTGGTGAATTTCAAGCACCCAGAAGCTGAATATACCCAAGGTACAGATGAGTGCTTGTCTGAGAGCTTCATCTTGGAGCTATAACTCACTCAGTGTGTGGCTTCAGCTAAAGGATAGTCTCTTTTTATTCTCTGCGAAGCTAGGATGATATCTCAGATCTAAGATCTGAAAATGCATTAATGGAGAGGTTTCAGCTGCAATATGGCACTCAAGTCTGTTCTGAAGCAGGAGTATTCTTAGTGCTGATCAGATAGTGGAATTTCCGTCCAACATTCTCCCTTTAGGTGCACGTTTTTTTCTTATCTTGTTTTGGTAAGAAAAGCTGAGAAATCAAACCATTTCATAAAAGAGAAATCCCAAATTTGGCACCGCTTGGGAATTGTTCAGCATCCCACAGGATACAGAGCTAAATGGGAAGAACTTTGTGATGAGGTGGAAGGGAAACTAAATGCTGATGCTGTTGTATGTACAAACTGCTTGGTACATACAGAAATTTAAAGATTGAAGTAAGACTATGAGATGTGCATATACCACCTGCATTAAGTCACCATAACATCTAATCCTATGATATGACCCAAAATTTCTAGTTTTAAGTGTCTAATTTCTTTATATAGGTATTGGTAGACTGATTATTTCTTAGGGAAGGGACAATTGAGAGCATAGGACTGGGACAGGGTCTGAGCATGTAGCTTTTGGCACAGATGCTGATACAGTTACATTCCTCTGTTCTTGATGGTTGCCTCCTCATGCAGACCCCTCATGCTGGCATAACTGTGAGTAGAGCTATTGTGCAAATCAATTTATGGAGCTAATCTGGCTGGAAAAGAATCTTTTATGATTTGCTTTTGCTCATTTCTGCAGCTGGACAAGTTTCCAAGTAGTTTGCTTCAAAGGAAACAGCAGAGTGGAAGGGACAGACTGGGGATAAGAGCAGAGGGAGAAGAGAACTGGCTGGAACACAGCCTTAGGGACCCAAGGCTTGTAATTAGTCCTTCAAGGACTGCACTTTTTACTGATGCTGGTTACTGAGACTACACAGTCTGACATTTTAGAAGGCTTCCATTTTCAGAAAGCATTAATCATGCACCATCTGAGAGGAATGAGGCTCAAGGAAAAGTGCTTCAGATTGGGCAAAATCATCCTTTGCTACTTAAAGTAAGGTTCCTGAAGTTCAACTGGTATTTTTTACTACAAGAAATTATTTTTGTGAACTGAGACATACATCCCTTAAAACATTTGAACTTTTTCTTGGATCAATACAGATGTCCAATGCTCTTTTGTCCAAAAGATTATTAGCAGCAATCACAATATTAGATGAATCTGACATTTGGTCATCTGTTTCTGTTATTTAATCTGGATAATAAAAAGCATCCATCTATTTATATATAAAACACAGGACTAAGTTTAACACGTTCTTTTAGAGTGGCGCATTAATTACTCACTGTTTTTGGATGAAGACGACTTCTGGGGAGAGGCAAAATATTTCTGAAAAATACATACAATAAGTTACAATGAATAGGATTTATTTATTTAATTGGCTCAGATATGCTTTTTAAGATCTAGAGGGAAGGAGGTCTGCAGTGAATGGATTGGATTTCAGCTATGCACAGCTACAGTGGTTGTGGTGATGCTGTGCCCTTGGTGTGGAGCTATTCTAGAAGAGCTTCTGTCCTAGACCTTGGGTCCCCCGTGACTGTGCACAGGACCTCACCAAACACCCTCACACACACAGTGCTGTGGATGCCTCCTTCTGGGGGCACATAACATATTTTGTAAAATAATGTCCTGGAGATGAGGCAGGGGTTATGAAGCAGCTTTCTCTGCTTCTGGGGGACACAGGAGTGAAGTAGGCTGCATACTCAAGTATCTTTTTTTTTCCTCCAGAGTTTTGGAATATAAATTGTGGATTTACTGTGTCCAGTTTCTTTACAAGAAATCTTGTACAACTGCAAAAACATCTGATTTGCAAGGTTGCAGACATGGCTAACAGGACCTTAAACTGGCTTGCAGAGATATTTTATCTCTGTACTGGATCCCTAAAGGGATATTTCAGAAAATACTATCCATTTGGCAAGCTGGCTTGAACATAGAAGTTCACAAAGCAATGAGAGCTTTCAGTTCTCACCTTGTCCCAACATCCCTAGCTATTAGAGAGAAAAAATTTTTTTCTCTGCTAATATTTTCTATTGATCTAAGCTGCTGTTAACTTACCTGGAAGTATCCTGCTTAGGTGACTCTCTGGTCACACTGTGCACGTGGGAGTGCTCTGTATTCTGAGCAGGCATAAACATGAGTGGCTTGGTGAACCTACTAATGAGACACAAATTAAGAAAGGAAAATTACATTTAACAACAGTGAATACAAAGAAAAATTCTTCCTTCTCCCCTACCCCCTCAAAATTCTAAAAAGTACCCTTAAGAGTATTTCTTTTTAATATGTGTTACATTTGGGTTATTGAAATTAACATAGAAATGGTTGATAATCTTTGTGTAGATAATCTGAAGAGATATTTACTGTATGTGTTTCTTACTTCTGTTACTGTATTTCTTCTAGAGAAAGAATTATCAGACATGTAGTACCTAGATGAGAAAATATATTTTCTGACAGTTTTAAATAATGCACAAACATTCACAGCAATGGGTTACCTGGTTGCCAGTGGTGGTGATGGTTTTTCCTGTAAGAGAAAATGCACTGAATTTTTTTGGTCACTTTTTGATTCCATAAAATAAATTTGCATGATCCTATTTATGTTAGGATATCACATCAAGATATTTTTGCATTGTGATACAGATTTCTACTAGAGCTCTGCCTGGTAATCTGCATTAGGATGGGAGAGGCAAGAACTCAACATCAGTAAATCTGCTTTGGCCATATGTTATGTCAGTACCAGCAAATGGGAAAAAAATTACTGTGTCAGAATTGTCATTGGTCCTCTGCTGCAGTTCTGCTTCTGTAAAACATTCCCTTAGGCTGTTGCTTCCCGGATTGCATCACTATCATAGAGGACTGGGAAACTTTCCCCTTCCCATTTACTCTTTTGAAATGGTTTGCCAGCTTTTTTGAAAAGGGAGTGTCAGAAAGCTCTAAGTGCAGGAAGAGATTTGTTCCCAGTTTTCCCTTTTGAAAGACTGATAATCTTTTCTCACAATCACATTTGTACCCTGCCTGAGGGCAATGGGAGTCATACTATAGAAAGGCCTCACCTCTTCTTCAGGAACCTCGTAGACTTCTGTAGGATAGGGAAGAAAAAAAAAAAGCTCTTTGGTTAGCAAAAACATACTGCATGTTACCATAAAAAGTGATCTGAATTTGTATCAGTTGTACTTCTGACTCTGGAAAAATAACTTGGAGAAATCTGCTCAGAACTTGAATCTGCCACCAAAACCCTGGAGCAGCAACACCCCCTGTCTTCTAGTGGGAACTTCAGGTGAAGTCACAGAAATTCTGATACACAGTCACTGTATTAATCAAGTTTCCTCCCACCCTAAAACCTTTTTATTATTTTGTTTTTCTTCCCCTTCCCTCACCCCCCGCAAGCAAGATGAATGTTCGTGTTGTGCAAACCTGGGTCAGTTTGGAAAAAATGCGTTACCACACCTGCACTAGCATTTAGCCTTTCCTTGACTCAGGGAGGAAGAAATCAAGTCAATCATAAACACAAGCTGGCTCATTTGCACGGCCAGCATCCCTCCCTGAGTTCTGACCCACAGGTACATTTTAATTCATAGATCTTAAAAGCAAAACCCACCAGCATCTTTACCTATGCCCACTTTCTTCAATGAAAATAGAGTTCTATTTCAATAAATTTCATGTCAGGTTTCATCACTCTACTGCGCCCAAGTGTCCCAGCTCCCACCAGGGGGAGACGTTTTATTTTTTAGCAACATCTCTCAGGAGCTGGTTGTTGCTCTACACTGATTTACAGAAAGGCTGAGATTGAAAAGGGCATTTTAAAATGTCTGGAAAATAACTCATGAAATCTTAAGCAATTCAGAAAAAATTTTAGTTTACAACTTGCAGTTTGTGATTTTAAAGCAAAATACCTTGCTAATGAATATGCAAAGCTTTTAAAGAACTGTCATGCCTGTAAAGGTTACATCCAAGCAATTAATTAGATAGTAAGGACGGAAAACAGCTCTAAGTTGGCAGAGAGAGATTAAACAAGAATATCTGCACTTACAAAAGCAAATAAGATTCCTCTTATTTGCTTCTGCTTTTGTTTCTTTTTCCAAATAAACTGCTTTTTACAGAACTTCAATGGGAACACTGTTATGAAAGGCCATGCAAGACATCAGCCTGTACAGAATTTCTATATGGTTCAGTCCAACGGTCTAAAAAGTATTTGGTCTTGATTCTTATGGCGAAATGGGATTACTGACATACTGAGTCCTATAATTCTTTTTGCTGTATTGATCCATTTGTGTTCCTCCACTAGAGCAAAAGACTAAAAATAAATTTCTTTGGGGCAAATAACTCGTTCTAGTTTTATTCATGCTTAAAATGGATTTACTATTCAAGCTAGACAAAGCAACTGCTACAACACAGAAAAACTAAAGGGGAACACATTTTTGTTTTACTTTAGTATGTCATAGGGTTAGTGGTGTGAATACATCAGGCATAATTTAATATTCCACTGTCTTAGATTATTTTATTCTAACAGTGATGCAAGCTCCACTTACCTTGCATATCAGAAGTAAGAGAAGGCTTTGGAGAAATAGGGGGGGCTGGCTTTGTTGTCTTCATAAATCTGTTCACAGGAGCTAAAAATATATTTTATTCATGTACATATATATATATATATAGTTATGCATGTGTGTATATACACACATTTATATATATACACACACCTGTTAACAAACTAACAATGTAACATTTATACAATAAGAATGAATGTTAAGTAGGTCCAAATGACAACCTTTTGTGTGACCTTGAATAAATCAACTGAGTCAGAAAGCAGCTCTCATTTTAAAAGAAAAACATCATTCAGTATTCCAGCCTTTCTGAAGAGGTTTGATACTGTCAGCAATGTCAGAGAGCAGAACTACATCTCTTCTCTGTTTACTGTTCACCTTTGGGCTGTAGTAGTTTCACTCTCTAGCTAAATATACTTCAAATAGTGAGATTAAAAAAAAATCAAAGTCTGTCTTTATCTACTGAAATATCTAAAAATGCTTGTTCTCCTGAAACACTTCAGCAAACAGAGAATTTTAATGCTATTGCTCCCTTGGATGAGGACGCAGGTCATATGCCATGAATAGCCTCCTGGTCGTACAAGGGCTGGACTTTGAAATAGCTGAGTGAGGGAGGCAGAAGTTAAACATGGCTTCCAATAAAGTTAAAAATAATTTTCCTTGGCCTTGTCATAAGCCAAAGGAGCCAACAGCCTTTTTGTGGGCTGTGATCTCTTTAATAGCTGCATCTCCACTCTTTGAACCCTAGAAACAGACATTAATTTGACCCTTTTCTTTTTCACTATAATTCCTAATAAAGCAATAATTATTAGCTTAAATGACTAAAACTTACATCTTGTAGGTAGTGACATGCTGCTTTCTGTGGGTTCAATATAGTTATCATCATCATTGTCCACTGGCACAATATAATTATCCTATGAGAAATGCAAGACAAAAATCTATCAGTTAAACCTCCATCACGTCATCATATCAACAAACTGTTGGGATTGAAGCCCTGGCAGCAGTTTACAATAGTTGCCATTTCACAATGACTCCTATTTTAGACATTTATTGTCCTATGTGGAAGGGAATCCCAAAGACTGAAAACCCTTTACCAAATTATTCCAGTTCTGACTGGTGAGTGGAAGCCCTCCCTGCCCTTTGGTCCTGGAGTAGCCTTTGAGGTTACTCTCTCCCCATTGCCTGAAGCTTGTTACAGATGATGAGGAGCTATTCCATGGTCTAAATAGCCTCCTTGATACTCAAAACAGGCATATATCCCCTAGGAATCAGTATGGTACTTGCAGGTCACCGTTTGTGATGTACAAAATGTTTTGTACTATAGAGGCTAAGAAAGAGACCAGACCATGGCATTGCTACGACATTTACACAGTTAAAACAAGTATATCTGTAAACTTTACCTCATCATCACTGCACTCCTTAGGCTTTGGTGGCACTTTTGGTTTTGCAGCAGGGGATGGCAATGGCATGGATGGCACACATGGTTTCTTTGGTCTGGACATGGCTGGACTGGGTGTACTTGGGAGAGGTTTGTTGATGGGAGGAAGCTGCTGGTGACTGGTGCGATTGTCTTTTAATATGGTAGAAAACAACAATTTTAGTAAAAATTGTGCATTAGCCTCTGCACTTTCTCCTACTGCCCATGCAAACAACTGTGCAGCACAGGTCAAAAGGCAGTCCTGAGCATAGCTGGACCTGACATTGAGACTTGTGTGTAAACAGGTCCTATTTAATTGCTCAAGGTAGCAGCCTAGCCCTCTGTATCAGACTGCAGAGGGTGCTTAGACACTGACTGTTGTATGGACAACTGTTTCACTCCTTGGGGAGAAGGTGGTGGCTGGGTGGTGTAGTCCATACGAGACATATGAGAAAAAACAACACTGGGTGGAACATAAATTATGCCAAGGTCTCTGGGGTGTCATTTTAAGAAGTCCTTCCCTTTTCAAAGAACAAACAGGTGAAGTGCTGATAAACTTATGAGTACACATTTGGTATTTTAACACTTTGATGAATACTCTGCAATCAGAAGCAGACTCGTATCATACCAAAATGAAAGCAGGCATCATGTCAATGTTTCTTTTCACCATGTCTCACATCTTCATCTAACTGAAGCTAACTTTCATTCACTTCAATGCAACCTGTCCATGGTTGAAAAGAATCAAAACAGCAAAATATCCCTTTATACTGGACTGATGTAAAAATCTTGATCCTGTCCTGTTTTCCAGAGTATTTATCATCCTCAGTACCAATTTTAAAGGACAATAAGGAGTGAATATTTGGGCTACTGTTTTACTGCTTTTGAATAAAGGTTGGAAAAACAGAAAAGAAGGGACCTCTCCAGTCTTATATGCCTCATCTTTAATAGGAATTCCTGCATCAATATATGTGGATTAATCTGGAGCCAAGTTAATAATATCTACCATACCTTTGCTTGAATTTTGTAGTTAGTAGACAACGATATATTAAAATTATAAACATCACTACCTGCAATACTAACCTGTTGCATGCAGTAAGAAAAAAAAAATCATACCCCTGAATGCTTAAGACCTGAGTATCAGAATTAAAAGCAAACTCTTGAGGAAAGGACAGATTAGTCCATTTGAGGCCACTTCTCTTCTGGTACTGATCAAAAAGCAATTATCAAGCTGACGTAGTCAACTATTCCATAACTACCTGCATATTCACCCCTAGAAATAGGGAATGCAGAAGGAATCTTCTTTTTCTCCTTCTCACTTGGAGGTGGCTCATAGCTGTCATCGGGATTCTCTTCACTGGGGACCACATACATCTCAGAGTCAGAGTGGTCATCTGGATTTTCATAATCACTGTCCTGGAAAGACAGAACTTCCCATTTCTCATCTCACAGCATACTTATGGCTTCATAGCAATGTATAACAGAAATATCCTTGCATGAGTATGATAACTAAATGACAAAAATGTATCATTGAATGGACACATTGTATTCCCTTTTACTGCTCCCTCTTTAAACCAAGAGGCACTCATGCCTCCTCCCCTTCTACTCTTCCCAAGAGCTCCCTGTTTTCTTGCTATCTCCAAGGTCTTCTTTTACCTCAAGAGCTCAGTCTTCAAATTATGGACCAATAGCTTGTTTCCCTTCCCAGGACAGTTCCTTTCTAGATCCAGCTGTGACTCTTGATGTGTGTTGTCACTCCCTCTCCCTTTCCTGTTAAAAGGGTACTCAAGATCTGACTCCAGAAGGAAATCGGTTACTTCAGGCTGACAGCTGCACCATTACTTTACATGGCTGACTTGCTTCATTCTAATGTTTTCTAAAATCTTAACAGAAGTTTTCATTTTTAGTAAGAAGTGGCTTTCCTCTCCTCACCCATCCCACCCTTCCTCCCCCAAATAAAAACTCTCACTGATTTCTGAAATTATTGCTCAGTTTGGGAAGTCCCTCAAATTGATGCCATGTGCTTACTTATCCAAAAACCTTAGTGTTCATGGCTACAACTGACAATGCTTCTGAAAGTACTTTTAAGTTGAATGTAAAAAAATTGAGGCAGCTAAAAATCAGTGGCTATTTGTGAATAAAACTGATGTAACAAGTAACATGACATTTCAGTAGTATTTAGTTCAGCCACAAGTAGATGATTTAAAAAGAAACTTATTATTTCTTAAGCTATTAGTGCTAACTTGTTGCTACAGTAACCTCCTACTAGCCGAAAATATGTACTTACAAAATCATCTGACCATTGTTCCTCTTCATTGTCTGCATGTTCTAAATCAAACATTAGAGTTATTTAAGGAGATGTAATAGTGAATATAAATGCTTATCTTAGATTGGTTTTTCCATCTATACTTATCATATTCAGTTAAAAAAGAGTGAGCAAAATTTCCAAACAGTCCTGAGCAACACATCTGGTTTGGACTGAGTAGTAAATTAAATGCCTTCTTGCTTGTTTTTGACTAATTATTTCAGAGCTGTTGGAAAAGCATTAGAAAATGACAAACTGCACATGGTCTGAACAGCAGAGCATGCACTTTACCCACAGTGTCCTGCTAACGCATCCCGTTTTTAAGTAGGGGTGACAACTTATAGATAACGGAACTCTTGCTGACCTCTGGGCCCTGTACCTTCTTGTTTCTTGGTTAAAGTGCCAAGACAGCACACTAATTACAAGTGGTTATGTTAAACAGGGAACAGTTACCCGATAACTTCCAAACTCTGTCCTTTCTTCTATTCTTGTCTTAACAAGATGGCTGTTAACTTGTAAAAATAGCCATGAACTAGTTTGTGGGCAGTGCTGTCTGATAAGCAAGTAGAGGTCTACCTTTAAAATAATTCATGATGTCATCATTACATTAATGGGATTAAGATTTTGAATCTGTAATGATGCATTTGTTCAACTTCTTCCCTATCTACTTTCCCATCACAGGTTATACAAGGAGGGACTGTTTGCAAATTCTCCTCCATTTTTACAGCAGCCTAGATACAGAACTCTGATTAAGACTGTTTTTGAAAGAGTGGTTAATTGCTACTCTTCATGCCAGCACAATTCATAATTTTTTTCTTGCCTTTCATTTCAGAGGTGTGAACTACCTTCAGAGTTGTTGATAATGGTATCCTGTTCTCTCATTAAAAATAAATTATGAGGCAACGTATAACTGAAATACTGTTAGGCATATAGATAGCAAATTAACACAGACATGCAGTTTAAATTTACATTAATACAGCCTTACCTGAAGCATAATCTCTTTGTGGTAGACTTGGCGGTGGCTTTTTTTTAAGCCTGTAAATTATAATTATTACATTTATGATCACATAAGTAACATTCACTAGAAGGGAGCATTAGCCAGACACATTAAAAAGCTGATAACAAAAGATACCTGCAGCTGAAGAAATACAGATTACCATCACAGATGCTTAGCAAATAGCTGTAGAAGAATGCTTTGAAAAGCTAGAAACTGATAAAAAATTAAAATAGAATCTGAGATTTTAATATATTTTTTTCACTAAGAACATATGTTGAAAGGACAGCTTCCTTGCTCATCCCCCCTTCTCTTCATTTCCAGAAAGAGGTAAGATAGGGGGCAGAGATAAATGATGATCTATTGGAAGATGAAAATCTGTTCAGGTTCACAGAGGCTTTACTAAGACTACGGCATAAGAAAGTGGTGTAGCACTCTCCATTCGTATTTTTAGAACTATAATTTTGCATGCACTTTATTTGCTGATTAATGTTTAAATGTATACCAGGTCTCTCAGTGAAAGATTCTACGTTTTATTATTTTATGATTTTATGTCCCTTTTTTGGTAAAAACTGTTACAAGTGAGCCAAAAGATAATTTGTAGAAATACTGAAAGGATCTTTATGGCTATACAGGTTCATATGTATGTGCATGTATATATATGTAGCAAGCAGGAGTACACATATATGTGTAAACACACACACACACACACATATATGTGTGTTTCATGTGTACTCCTCCTTACTAACTTGCAGCTGTCCAAAGAAGACACTGAATTACAGTCAGTTGAATTATTTCACTACCCTGTAGTGAAAGAGAGGGATTTGGGTTTAAAGTCAAGATGAACAGTGCATGTGTGATGTCAGAGGCCAGACTGATGCCTCTGCAGAGGGAAAAAACTACAACTCTTTGTTTTTTGTAGACAGAGAAAACATTAAGATAATTAATGACATTAAAATTATTCTTTAAAGTGACTTTTGAACACAGTCTGACAGTTCCCTGTAGCACTGATGAGACCTCACCGTGGACCTGCAGTTTTGTCCACTGAACTGATGACTTCACTCATTCTTCAGTCAGGTCCTAACAAATTCATTTGCAAAAATAAGCAAGTAATTAAAAAACAAAAAATCCCTAAAGAATTTAAAATTTTTTTTGGGATCTCTGAGCAATAGTGTTTAAAAATGTTGCTTTACCACAAGAAATTGACACTCAATATTTAGGTCCTGAGCTTGCTGCCTAGGTATCGTTGTTCAGGTACCACTGTAACTCAGGGTGGTGCCATGTTGGCACTACCTCATCAACTTACAAACTTTACCTGTCTGTTTTGAGAAATGCTTTGGCTACTTCTGAGTTGAATTAATGGAATTCTGTTGTTCAGATAGTCAACCAAAACCACCTCATGCACATACATGAATCAATGAATAAATGGTGCGGGCATTGCTAAAACTCAAAAAAGCCCAAACCCCCCAAAACAAACAAAAATCAAACCAGGAAAATTATTTTTGCAATGTTAACCTGCTTTGTTGATGGCTAACAACACTAATGATGGATAGCTGCCTCCTCAGAGGTTTTAACTTCCTGCAGCATAATATAACTTGGTATACAAACAGTAAATTAAAAAGCATTCTCAACAGCCCTGCTCTGGTCTTCTGTCCAGGTTAGCACAGCCATGTTAGAAAGAAAATCCCAGGGCCACTGCCAGGGCTCATCTCAGTTCTTAGGGAGGGGAGACCAAGATCTCTTGATGTATTTTGCAACATGTCTACCATGAGTTGTTCAGAAATGGTGGAGACTTGGAAAATAGTGGAACTGACGCAACAGTAAGAGGCTGTCTGTGTCATGGTATAAAGTACATGGCTTAAGCGACATCACACATTTCTAAGCTGCTAAGCAGAAATCTTCCACTCTTGTTACCAGGTCCTGTAAATCCTGGCAGTGGCCCTGGCAGAAAATGTAAATACGTTATAACGAAAGCACACAAAGTACAGAACAGAGGTCTGTGTCTAAGCAGCCTATCATGCTGTGGTGCAGCTACGGAATAGCATACCGATCCCAAGTATCTTTCCCAGTTTTGCAAATTAAGGCCACTTGTTCATTTTGGAACCTGAATATCAATAGAAGAAAAGAAATAATGTTTCTGTCACAGAGCTGAAACAGTTCACGGCCACATCTATATTTGCTAGAATCTTCTCAAATATGTTATTTATTCTAAAATTTAAATCCACTTAAAAAGTAGTTTTCACTGTACTGGTATGATTTTCTGAGTGCCAGAACTGGAATCCAGGCTCTTCTGAAGTCAGCTGGAGCTTCACTTTACAGGAGCCAGAACTTTACCCAGTGTGCAAACCATAACACAACCTCATCAAAAGACACAACTCTGTGCCAAGGCGTGGTTACCCAGCTATTGCAGACACCGACCTCATTATCCACACAGATCCTTGCAGAATGACAATTGACTCTGTCCTGTTCCCCGAAGTTAATGAGAAAGGACTGGAAGAATCAAATGCCATCCAACTGAGCGTGCGTATTTAAATGTATTTAATCCTACTACACACATTGTAGCTTCAACAAATAACCAGGTAGCACTTGAGACATTTCATATAATTGGTTGTAGATGCCTCTCACACAAGAACAGAATGCAGGGTACAGAAATTCAGAACAACTTACAAGAGAGTAAATTATTCCATTTTAAAACAATGTATTCCAAGATTTTGCCCTATAATATACTGAGCTTGATCCAACAAAACACTTAGGCATCTACTTAACTTTTCTCACATATGTGGTCCTGTAGGAACTGCAAATATTAATTATATACTTTGAATTTGTAGCACATTTTTGTTTTCCTGCATTAAATGAAGAATTTTAAAATAAACTGCAGCAGACGTCTGGGTGTTTTGCTCTAGCAACACTTGTTTTTAGAGGCTACACCCAGAAAGATAACCAAACATTTGTATTAGTAGACCTTTACGTGTAGCACTTAAATTTTCCCACAGGTGCACTTCCCCACTAGTGTTTCTCCTCACTCCCCCAGCATTTAAGATATACCTGAAAACTTTTTGTTTTCAAAAGTCCTTTGCTTTTTGTATTATTAAGTCTGTACAACGTCCACTCCCTCTTAGAAACCATTTTAACATAATAGTTTTTACAAAAATTGATATCTTTTCTGAATTGACTATTTATCGTAGATATTATCTTTAAGTGCACTAGATCATCATGCTTGTGATTAAACAATAAATTCATTTAACTTTGCCAGAAGCATTTTCAGAGTTCCAAAAAGTGTGATAAAACAGATGAACTTTTCCTGAACTGTGTTCTCATAACCTAGTGGAATAGTTTGTTACAGATTTGGAATTATGTGGCAATTGTACAAGATAAAATTAAACTGAAAGGGTTTGGGTTTTTTTGGAAAGTGTTATTACTACTCTTTCACACATGTTCTTACATTGTGCTGTGGCAGTTATAGTAATAAAAATCTTGACACTCAAAACACTCTATTCAGCTACACTGTGATTTTCATGTTTCTTCAGAATAACAGTTAAAATTAGGTATTATACTTTTCCCTGTTTTTCTAAGTGTGGTACAGCTTGATTTTAGTACTTTCTCACATCACTTGGTTCATAAAATATCACTTTTCCCCTCTGCCAAGGGTTTGATCATGAAAGTCTTTTAGCTGGAGCTATGCAAGCTGAAGAGCCATTTAGTGACATAGCAACTATTTTTCTGCCTAAACTTACTGCCTAAATTATAAATGCTATAAAAAAATGGACCACACAAATCTGAAGCAAAGACTTACCCAACTAAAAAAGCTGGGTAAAGCATGTTTGTTCCATTTTTCAAGTCACATGGGAAATATTCAAGAAATGGATGTATTTGGATAGTATGCAGTCAGAAACACAACTACAAGGGCATGATTTCTGATGGCTTTGTGAAGGATGTGATATTACAACAAGGTGAATAAATTGAACTTCTTGTTTCTTATTCAACACAGTAGATCAGCACATACCAAAACTTTAGGGCGAAATCCTGACTTTGCTGTACATGCAGTATGTCTTTTAGCAGCGGCTTCAGCGGAGCCAGGATTCCACTGAACAAAGCCTAGAGGCTTAAAGGTTATGATTTACAGATGAGTGCTATGTCTTTACGGGTGTTTCAAGCATAGGCAACCATCCTACATCATGAAACCTATGATTTCCCTACTTCCCTGTTTTGTATTACCATGGATGTGAATATGAAAAAAATGCCCCCAGCTCTCATTGTTTATACAATGCTGGCTACACTTATTGCTTCTTACACCTGAGTACATAATCCTCCTTGACACTGTGATCTGCACAGCAGCTGGGACTCAGTGTTGTAAACAGTTTTGCATGTGATTAAGGGCAAGCAGGTGACTGCTATCCTGCAATGGCCAATATTTTTACTGCCAGCAAATGCTGAGTTGGAATGGGGAACAAACAGGAACTTTTAAGCAATGATAAAACAACCTGTCAATTTCTTTCCTGTTACCAGGACTGTTCAGCCTGCTTTCCACAGACTTATAAGACGCACATGGATAGTAGACTAATTCCTCCCTGCCTGCAACCCACAGATGAACTAGACTGGAGAGCAAAAGTCTTGATGCAAGAACTTTTACATTTCTGCATAATCAAGAGCCAATCCAGATTTTAGAAGTGTTTTAACAAATACTGCTAGTAAGTCCAATGTTTTAAATGAATATTTGATAATTCTTTCAATTTGTGTAGCAGAGGCTTACCATGTACATCCGTGTGATAACTTCAGGCTTCAGGTAAGCACGTACACTATTTGAATTCTCTAAAATTACTTCTACTTATAATAGGTGTGATTTTGATTTTTTTCCCCAGCATATGGATGAATCTAAGCTACATAAAGCCCATTTAAAATAAATTTTTTCCTGCTTCAGTCATATTTAGAACCTTGACATTTAACAAAACAGTCCTTTAACTGAAATGGAAGTAGCGATCAACTGGATAACCATATGTTTTAGAAAAAGCATCTACAATCAAAAAAAAGCCCCCAAAGGGCACATAGTGAGGAACACAGCCAGCTCTAATTCTGTAAAGCTTAGCCCCTCTTGTACATATCCTTATCAGTGTTGTCAACTCATGCTTTTATTCCAAGTCTCATTATGTGCTGGGTTCAAGACTTGAGCTCTGAAGTCACGTGCAAATATTAGAAATCCTTCAATTTTTAAAAACTAAATTTCTGATCTTCATAACTGCAAAAAAGATTAATGTGACTCAGATGAATCACAGTAGCATGAGAAAGATTATGTTTTTATGCCTCGGTTTGTGTTCTTATAACTTGGAGAGTTGATACGTGAGCTTTGTGCTGCAGTCATACTCTCAGAGAGTTTTTATGAGTCTGCTCTTTTTTATTTATTTATTTATTTGATCTCGAGTGAATCAAAGAATTGCAGTGCTATAGCAGCAATCTATAGTGTCTCTGACACTTAATGATGACCTTCTCAGCTTCTGCTACATTTGGTTCATGTCACTTCTCCCTTTTCTGTTCTTCCCCTCTTACTCTCTAGGAAGGACACACAATCAGAGCAACTGATTAACAACAGAATTAACTTCAGGCAACTATGGGAAACATTTTGCAGCCTCAAATTATAAACCCTAGATGCTTCTGTTGTTTCTGTCACCTGCTGTCCTGTCTGAGGCTTTTGAACTGAGCCCATTGGAACATTATTAATTACACTTAAACAACTATTGTGAAGTAGGAAGCCACCTTTTAGTAAAAAGCAACAACTGTAAGAAACTCTCTTTAACCCCCTCCCCTCCAAACCCCACCAAAAGCCTTGATAGCTTAGCAGCTCTTCCCTGTGAACAGGTCCCAGGTGAAAATGAGATTTTTTTGTAGATGGGTGCTGAACACAGCAGTCACTGTGTTAAAAACAAACCCACAAATTAAATGAAAACCCCAAGTAGCTGAAAGAGGGTAATTTTAAGGGAAAATCTCCTTTTGTGCTTGTGGAAATAAGTAAGTATACCAAGTGACTGTGATTAAGTGTGAATTGCAGCAATTTTAGAATGAAAGAGGATGAGTAAAGGAAAAAAGTTATCTCAAAAGTATATATGATATATGAGGTGTTTTACCATCAGAGCCTGCTCAAGGTCTGTGGACAGAAACACAGCGGTGAAAATGAGAGCACAAAGGAAGGCTTGGAGCCCAAGATTTCTCCTCCTGCCTGGGGAACAGGAGAGCCAGGCAGTCTTGCTGCTCCTAGGAGTGTATCCCCCTCCTCTGGCAGCTGCCTCACAAACACCAGCCCCGCCTGGGCTGGCAGCAGGGGCAAGAGCTGAGCTAGCCTGGCTTTCCAGAGCTCTTGCATAGCCAAAACAGGCAGGGCCCTACTGCTGCTGCCAATAGCTGACTGATAGTTTCACGTATACCGAGAATTAGCTGTTTCCCTTGAACTGAGCCATCATGGTCCCTCTTTAGGAACAATGTTTCCATGTGTCTTTTATGTACAAGAGCTGTATTTCTCAAAGTTAATATGGGTGTCCTGGAAACACTGCAGATAGAGTGTAGTAATTAAACTTCTAAAAGTACTTAATACTTTTGTTGCCAATGACCCACGTAAAGACATGTGAACGAGAACATCGCACCCATATGGAATTTCAATGCAAATAAGCTGTTGCATTAAGAAAAGTGTGCTAAACAGCTAATTGCTTTAAATAGATGTTTGACTGGGAACAGTGAATAGTGTACTCATTTGACAAGGATGCAGAATTACTGGAATTTCTTTCTATGTATAAATACACATGAATATTTTATGATACTTTCATGCACGTGACACCAATCTGCACGTTGTTCAGCACATCTTACTGGAATAAGGGTGCTAGGTAATGCTGGACTTAGCATTTTTATGGGAATTTTAAGCATGATGTCTGACCACTTGGTTCAAGGTGGAGCTCAAATTCAACTTAATTGCAGCAGGAAGCCTAAACAGTTGCCTAAGGAGAAAGGCACACATGCAAACAACAAGCAATGACCATTCCCAGTGAACATTCAAGAAAAAGGCTCTTCACTCAAATACTGTTTTTTTTTCAAGGCTACAAACATAACTTATCATCGGGCTCCAGTTCTGCAACTACTTTACGATAGTCTTGATACTGATGACAATTCTGCACGTTGCAGTCTGAACCGAAGCTCTTTACATACACTGAAGTACATCCCTCCGGAATGACATGGTCCCATCACCAAAGTACTACACACCACTATGCTCATAATCCAGACTTCCCCACATTGATAAAACTAGGGATTGACATTGCAAACTTACTTTTTGAATTTGTTTATTATCCCACTTTCATTTTTCTTGATGTCATGCACCATCTTTTGAAGCTTCCTGTAAGACATTAAACAAAGCCAACATTAAATTACCAAGTGGTTGAACAGCCATTAATATAAATTAAGAAAAATATGCTTAATATATCTTCAATAAGTAGTTTAATTGTTAAATCACTTGTGCATGAAGTTTTCCTCCCTTTTTAAGAGCTCTTTAGCATTATTTGTGTTATCCTTCTTCTTCATACAATTATGTACAGTATAAACAATCAATTGAAGAGTAAGTGCATCAGGAAAAAATAAATCATTGCCTAAATTAGTAGTTCAGAATATTTAAATGTTAACATTTTATCTAGAACTGACTTTACAACACTGCACAGCTATAGTGAGAATGTCCTCTGATTTCTTAAATATAATGAGAATCATGGACAAATAATTCACAAGCACATCTTTAACTCCTGCTGAATACTCAAACTATTAATTTACAGCAAAATGATATAGTGCTAATATAAAGAAATTAATTACTTATAGTTGTGAGAAACAGGTGTACAACAAAATGCTCCAAAATTTCCAACAACAATGTACTACACCTATAAGAGTAGCTTGGATTATTATCTAAACTAACCAGATACATGAAATCTGAGGTGAAAAGCTCAGAAGAACTTCTGCTTTTCTGTTGTATTTGTTGGGTTTTTTTTCCTAACAGATTCAGCTTCTGGTTCTGCTTCAAACATCACAAATAGCCATCATCTGGAGTTTGCTGTTTCTGTGTTGTGCTCCAGCTGGCACCTGGCAGTGTCTATAAATGAAAAGTAATGAGGAATGAAAAGAATGAGAGGAGATCTAAGTGGTTTAGTTCTAGTTTGGGGAGAATGGTTGTCTGCAAGTGCTTGTATTTCTTTCAGAAAGGCTTGCCAGACTTCAATTAGGGATGCATGTCAGCATCAGTTACATTTGTTTTGTTGTTTGTTGGAGATAGGACTCAAACACCAACAAAAACCTAATCATAGATTTCTATCTGAATATTGCTTAATGCTCATCACTGACATTAATATATCTTTACATTAGCAAAATTATGGCTTTAGTTTGAGAAAAGGTGGGCTTTTTTCACATTACTGGTTTTATTCTATATTGTCATTTAGTTGCTAAAAAAATCTTCCCACACGCATGCAAATAAAATCCACCACAAAATTGATAAGCACAAGTACCTGAATTAGTTGGCTTTTCATTTGATCATATTTAGGTGAATTGATTAGAGCATCATGGGAGTTCCATGAGTCTTGAATAAGGCTATCATTTAAAAGATCATTTAATTACGTATTTCTATTAAAAAAGGTGCATTTAGAGTTAATCACATGCACTGGTGCTATTATGATATTTTTTCCATGCAGAAGGACTGAAATCAAAACATTCCCATTTTTTGCATAGTCAAATTTCTTAAAAATCTGTGTCTCTTATTCCTTATTCTTTTTATGGAGGCATTTAGATTTCTAATTACAACTTTGATAATTAAATTAGAGAGTACCTAATATGCGTTTGTGTGAATTTTTTCAGTCTTCAAAGTTACGTAGCTGTGATAGGAGTTGTTAGAACACTTGTTTGTTGCCCCTGGAGAATTTATTTTGTCTGAAGCATGTGAGAGTAAGCAGATAACCAGTACACTAAGTGGGAAGTGTAGGAAGTCATCAAGCACAGCTGATCTCCAGTTCAAGTGGAATCCCCTTTGACCCATAGAGTTGAACGGGCTGCAAAAACCAGTCTGTCCAGTTAGCTGGAGGCTGAAATTTCTTGAGATGCCAGGCCATATAAAAGACAACAACTGAAAAGTTTTACAGAGAGCTGTCTGCCTGATTTGTGATCGTAGAGAGACAGAAGAAAAAATGAGAGTCAGATAGAAAAGTCTATGGCAAGAGGGTTCTCCAAATCTGAAGGGACTGAACCCCGAGCCCAAAGGCCATCCCAGAGCGACGTGGAAAGTGAAGCACAGAAGGGCATTTATATACCTAAAGTATCTGACTAGCACTAAAATACTTGTTATATGGCTCTTAAATGCTTGAGATTATACTCCAAGTAAACAGGTTTGTTGTGAGAGGACCTTACCAGAGCAGCAGCCCCGAGAGTACCTAGGAAATGGGGGCTCCCATGGCCCAGTGTAGGCAGCCCTTGTGTCAGGTACATAACTACAACCCTCTTTCTTCACAACATGTCTGAGTCAGGACCTCGTTACCAGCCAATGTTTATTCTCTAGTGATCTCTTGGGATGAGCAGATACTAGAAATACTCAAGGACCTCCATCAGCTAGTACTCTAAATGAAAATTATGAGTAATGCTTGTCTTACTTTGCATTGCATATAATTAAAGATAATCAAGAGGTAAAACCTAAAGTTGCTTCTTTAACTACAAGCTCCAACTCTTCATTAAACCTGTTTGGGATCTTTTTATGCAAAATGAGGTTTGCAGATAAAGGTGCAGTCTGTGCTACTGCTAATCTTTGAAAACACACTTCAGCCATAGATATTTTGGGATACAGTGTAATTGTAACTGGTATAGACTGGATGGGACCCTTTGATCAGGATCTCATAGCACACAATAGATTTTCAAAGTTCTGCAGGTAATAAGTTTGGAAGTCTAGGCTGTAGGCGCTTCTAAAAAGTTTTAGGTTTCTTACAAATACATTAGAAATTCTACACGTTGGAAGGAATAACAAAAAAAGACAGAAACCTAAAATAAACACTTTTTAGCCTTGCGTTGCTATTTTTCATATCTTATCAGTTTGAAACTCCAGTAATTCAGAATTACCAGATCTGTTGACAAAGGGGTCACTAGCTGTGAAATGGATGTGAAGGAAGGTGGAAAGTTTTACTGTTGTAAGTACTGTACATCCTGAAAGAAGGATTTGCTGTGTATTTGAAAAATACCTTGCTGCACTCAAGGACTGCCAGAGCTGCCTTGAGATAAAACAAAATGAAACAAACCCACCCTCTCTTTGATCTGGTCACAGCTCAGCTTATGAGGAACATGGGATGATGAAGGGAAGATGATGAGTAGACCTGGCCTGTGACACATCCCCACCTTCAAACATCACCTGGAAGCCTTCGGCTCTTTTGCATACACTCTTTCCTACAAAAGCTTTCCAAAGTTAAAATAATTTTTAAAGAGAAAAATGAAGAAGAATAAAGTGTGTAACAAGTTTTCAACTCGAATGTGAGATGAGGTACAGAGTCCCCAGACTTGAGAAAGAGAAGTCTGTCTTAATTTCAGACAGATTTGCATAATATGGAACTCTCCAAACATTTAAACTAGTTTTTGAGAAATTGTATTTATGGATATTATAAATCTGTGAAGACATTTACCAATATGTATGGTGTAATATGTGTTTTATGGCTCAGAGCAGTCAGCATGAGTAGTTCCCCAGTGGTCATGACGTGTGTGTCCCTGCTCCTGGAAACAGGGAGGGATCTCCCATGTGCATGAGCAGCACAGTTCACCCACTTGTGCACAGTGAATCCAGTACTTTGCACCTTCAGTGCACACACTGCTTGTCAGTGTTTCATCTGTACAGCTGCCTCCGTCACGTGGGGAGTGACAGCCCACAGCAAGAGTATTTTGCAGGGTCTCTGGAGTAGGCAGAGGGACACAATTGCTTCAGGGTGTCTGGTTGTGAGCGCTTGCACCTGAGAGGGGTCCTGCTAATGTTTTGGGAAACAGGGCCGACTGCAGCATCAGTGGGGAGTGGTAGCAAAACAGAAACTAATTTTATATGATTTACAGGAAATTTTCTCTATTACAAGCGTACCTGTTTCTGTTTATCTGGGGGATGAGAATTATACCTTCTTAAACTTCTGGTGTTTACAGGACTGTCTGAATTATCTGTTTTGCCTCTTGAAAAATCCCCACCTGTACTCACAAACCAGCTTCTTCACTTAAAGAAGAACAGAATTTTGAACATGATATATTTGCATGTTTGCTAGGGCAGCTTTGCAAGCAATATTGACACATTCAACATTAAGGGACCCATATGTTCCTTCTCCTCCTAACATCAGTTAGGTCTTTAACTGATGAAGTTGGTTTTAAAATAGTAAAAATAATTTAAAAAATAAACACACTAAGACAATTTGCATGCCACTTGCAGTTCTTATACATATTTGGGTACATCTGTTTCTCACTGACAGGACAACCTGTAGTTCTGTACCTAGAGAGTCACATTTTCGGAAGATTACTACGTCCATTCACTTAAAGTAAGACTGTGGGTAGGTGTAGCACTCACTTTTGTCTTAAGAAAGGCAGACCACATTTAAACAAAAAATTGTTGTTTCTCAGAGTTTGTTTGTTTGGGTTCTTTTTCAGGCAAATTCAAATACTTGGCATTAGAAACCTAGAATGGGATTTAGTAAGTGCAAATTTAGACTTGAAACAAAAAATGTCAAAAAATACCCACTTGCCTCAGCTATAAAGTTTTACAGGAAAGAACCACAAAACAAAAAGCAAGGATGAGTATAATGGAATTTGGAGAATAAAAGCTAAGTTATTAGAAGATAAAAACCAAAACTCAAAGAGCAGAAAATTAAAAATTATTACAGCTACCTCTGTTAATTAAAAAAAACCCCCACATTAAAATATGAAACTAAAGAAAGAACAGCATGTCCAGACTCCTCCTTTATGGCTTCTCACAGCACAATTATTCCACCACCTTCTCCCCAGCTGGTCTTTGTTTTGTGTTTCTATTATCCTTCAGTTTTATAAACAGCTATGCAGGTGACCAAATCAAGAAAGAAAGTTATTGTTTCTGGAAAAAGGGGAAGACTCCTGCTTCGTTTTGGAGGGGCTTACATAGAAGGGGATTTGTAAAAGTACCACTTGAGATTTTGAAAAGCATGAAGCTCTTATGTTGAAATATCTTCTCAAACTGAAGTAACAAACTAGAAAAGTACCACCTTTCCTATGCCAGGCTTCCATGAAAGCATTGCTTCTGACATGGTCTTTGTGGAAGAACATGGATTTTGATGAACTGGGAGAGTGTCTTCCTAAGATGTATTCCTGTATTAGTTGTCGGTTTTGTGCCTCAAAGACAGTGAAATTAAATGTTATAAAACAACTCTACCCCCTTCCACCTCCCTTCTAATTCCTCGGTAGAAAGCAAAAAGAAATACCAAGTATAGAAAGCATCTAATTCCTCATTAGACCTCCTTCAGGTGCTTCAGATCTCCACATGCACACGCCCTTATATCATATGCTACCTGGAACAGCAAGAGTGGGAGTCCTTTGCAAGGAAATGCCAGGTGGAATCAGCCACCTGGGTCAGAGTTGGTGTTTTCAATGGCTGTGATATGTGTAAAATGCATAAAAATGTGTAAGAGAGACAGCTGAATCCTTGAGCTGCAGTCAGATAAACCACTTCAGTAGCTGCTGGTCCAAGGTAGGGCCTTGCAAGCCCTCATCCACTCTGGGGTCTTATCCACCTCCTGCAATGGCTTTCACGATGGGAGAAGAGGAAGTTTGGAGCTGGAGGTGGTAATCTGTGACACCAAACCATTCATTCAAGGCACGGAGCCTTTGATCTTTATCTGTAAAGCTATCTCAAAGCTGTGAAGAAAAGTTCAAAGAGGTTTGCTTATCAGGAGAAGTCAGTTACAGCTACCTATCTGAAAGGAAGAAGGAACAAGGAATTGTTTTCTGCCCTGTCTGGGAGATGCACAGGGGGAAATGACAATCGTTTATACTACTTTTGACAAGAGTGTTGATTTTTTAAAAAGTCTCAAAAACATCCTATTCTGCTCACTTTTGAATCATCCACTATTTCGCCTAAAGGCAAGCCCCATAGTTAGAGCAGGTGTGTGTTTACATGGTACACACAGAAGCACAGAAAGGCTAATTGAGTACATTTTTCATCTTCATATGCCCTCTACGTAATCTTTACAAAAATGCTGACAGTCCTCCTTGTACTGGTAAGTACTAACATTCACTGAGTAAATACAAAATGTAGCATGTAAAGGGATAATACATCCTAGACAGAAATCATTCCTAACATGAAAGTAAACAGTGTAAGTACTTTGAGGTGATTGGGAGTTCTGCATATTGAAAGAACTCATTCTAAGCATTTGAATTTTCCTGGAAACAAACAAACACACACACACTCCAAGGTTTGGACACCTCTTCCCTCTTATCCAGATTGCTCTTCCCTTTATCCCAACTGAATAATAGTGATACCATACGGAATACAGAAAATAATTAGATATTATGATATGTAAGTGAACATGACATGTCACTTTTTGACATAAAAGGTAGAGGATATTTTCTGTTCTGTAACTGACCTGCTCTGTTTTGAGCCTTTTTTTTTTTTTTTCTGTTAACTGATCTCTTTTTTGCACCAGCTCTCTGGATAAGTTAATGCATTATAAAACAAAAAAAAAAAACACACAGAAGCCGCATTCATAAGACCTACTCCACTTTTCTGAAAGGTTTCAAGCAGCAGGAGGAAGCTCAACGCATTAGGCTACTCTAAAATACAGTTCCAGTTAAAACTAAGTGAGTGCTGTACCTCCCTGAAGGATTAGTTCCCTACTGCCTGGTTGCTCAAGGAGACCAAGGGCAGAAATTTAAAAGAGTTAAGTGGCTTTTATATTTCAACAAGAAGAGGAAGCAGAAAGTCATTGCAGGGAAATGAATAAAGATAGGATCTGGTATGGACCCAGAAAATTACCACTAACAAACACAGCTGTACTTGGGCTGGAAGTGTTCTTGCTCAAGCAACAGAAGCATACCCATCACAGATGTGGGGTGGCTCTAACAGGGACCTAATGGAGGTTACTCATGGATCAGTTTTGTTTGTTTTGTTCTGAAGCCTATCAAACTGTGTTAAAACTCTAGAGAAATTCCCTAGTTGGTCCCTATGTCACTTTAATGGAGCCCACATGGGCTGCCATTGAAAGGGGAAATTCCGTTCTTCTCTGCCCTCGGTGCTTCCCCCGTTACGATGAATCACGGGACTTCCAGCTGGGAAACTAACTTCTTTTGCCAAGCTAGCTATCAGCAGGATCAGATCCAGCTTTGTCACGTGGTCATTGGAACCCTAGTGCCAGTAAGAGGGCAGAGAGGGGCAGGGTGAGCAGGGGCATTGGGAGGGTGGAAGAAAGGGATCTGCTCTTTTGTCTGCAACTCAGACTTATGCCAAATTAAACTGGCCACGTAGCTACAGCTTCACTAGCACTTTGTTGCCTTTGTGCTCCTTGCAGAGATGCCTACAGCATCCATATTTTAAGACAGGAAGGAAACACTTAGCCACATGGTATAGCCTCTTGTATTAAAAGCCTACTTCAGCCTGTTTCCCCTTGAATTAAGCTTGAAAAACATATACTCATGTTTTTCATATTATTGCCTCAGGATACATTATTTCAATTATTTCTAAAGTATTTACTGTGTAGTAATTTATGTTGAGGTCATAAACTTGTAGCATTGCACATCTGGCTTTGCTTATGTCTGGAAAATGAACTTGTTCAAAATGTATATATTAGCAGATTAGGACAAAGATGCTAACAGAATTTTCAAGCTTCTGTTACTCCTCAGTAATTTATTATGGCTGGCACAAACCAAACATTTACACTGCATGAATAGTCCTTCTACAGTTTACCAAAATTCTAAGATGATCCCCTAGAGCCAAATGGGAAAATACTGTCCCTTTCAGCCACTGCTTCTGTCAATTTTTCAATTCTCCTGTCTGCAGACCATATAAACTAATATGGTTTTCCAGTGCAACAATTTATGATTGCCATATTTGCCTTCCAAAAGCAAAGCATCTATCACATTTTAATGTCCTGTGCAGTATGTAGGTTTTGAATGATTCTGTAAAATACAAAACTGTTTTGTTCTGGAATCAACATATCACTGGGTACCAGCAATATCATATTATGATTTAATATCTAGCACTCTACACATCTGTATGGGGCACATTTATAAACTAATGGTAAAAAACAGTTTTGTCAAGTTTGCTGGAATGTTGGGGTTTTTTTCCCATGGCCATAAAAATTAATTTATTGGGTTATTTCCTTAGCTATTGATAATTTATTATTTTACTAAAAAAAAAAAAACAAACCAAAAAGCTACACCAATGACTGAACAATTTTGCCAGCACAAGTAGAATGAAGCTATAGGTACTATATAAGCATAGCTGATCTTGTGAACAGATCACACTTTACACTGCTGCCTACCTGCAGAGATTAAAGCAGGGCATCTCTTGATAGTTTCAATATTTACTGCATCATTTTGTCCACACTGCCATATTCTTGTTTAAAACACACGTAGATCACAGTCACGCTTAAACATACTTTTCTATAAACTGCATTATAGGCAGGAATTTCTGTGTGAGAATAAATCCTATGTGGTGATTTAGTTTGGGGGTTTTTTCTCCCTTCAGCTTGTGGGTGGGCTTTTATTTTTTTTGTGTTTTTTTGTCCTGTAAAAATTAGCTTGTTTCAGGTTTGCTTTTTTAGCTTGGAGATTGGTCCAGGCAGGATGACATAGCTGGAAAGAAGAAAACAAGCTTTAAAGGGATTGGTAGAATGAAATGGTTGTGCAGAGAGAAGGGAATAAAGAAGGACAAATACAGATGGGACAGAGGCTATGCTATGCTGAAGGAAGGTCAGAGGGAGAAGCAAGAGGATTTGGCTGGAGAAGTAACACTGAGTGAAAGAATGGATTTTTGCAGTGGTATTTGGGGAAGTTTGCATTTCCTATCTCATTCCATTCCAAAGTCCAGAGATGAGAGGGATTCATGAACTGTTTAAGCTGACAGAAAACTAGAGGAAACAGAGATTATAAAACCTTATCTTTCCATCAAAATCCTGTGCTTTGTACGGCAAACAGGACCTAACAATCCTACAGAAAAGTCTTTTGTTTGTGCTCATCAGCACAGCAAATGTAGCAGGTGACCTCCTTTCCCCAGGCCTGTGAAATTCAACTTTGAAGACTGCAAATCACTAAACTGTGATTTCAGGTGACCTTATGTCCAGCCTACATTTTGGTGGGCTAAAACACGGGTGTGCCACAAAAGCTGCTGTCACCACAGAGTGATACTGCACAGTGGAAAGTTGTCAGGAGACACTGGAAGCTGAGACAGAAGGTGGCTGTGGGTGGCAAGGGGTGGTGTTCCAGAAGACCTTCACAGCTGTTATGTCCTTAGGGCAGATTACACTTTTGCTAGAAAGATGAGAACACCAGAGCAGGTAGAGGAGAAGTGAGTCTGAGAGAATTGGGATTGTTCATCTTGGAAAAGGCAAATCTCTGGGGTGACCTTCTGGCAGCCTTTTAGTATCTGAAACAAGACAGTATCTGTCTACAAGAAAGCTGGAGAGGAACTGATTATAAGGGTATGTAGTAACAGCACAAGGGGGAATGGCATCAAACTGAGAGTCGTTTGGATATTAAGAAGAAATTCTTTACTGTGAAGATGGTGAGGTACTGGAACAGGTTGGCTTGAGAACTAGTGGCTGTCCCATCCCTGGGAGTGTTCAAGGCCAGGCTGGATGGGGGTTTGAACAACCTGATCTAGTGGAAGGTTTCCCTGCCCATGGCAGAGGGATGGGAACAGGATGGTCCCTTTCAACCCAAACCACTGAATGATTCTGTCATTTGCATAGCCTTTCCTCTGGACTCTATTCTAATAACAGGTTGAGATATTGAAGTTGGATGTGGGCTTTGATGCCCAATTCTGTCATGGGGAGCATTTTCTAGGTTACTTTGAAACTCCAGTTTATTTTTGTTCTTATGTCCTGTTCAAGTTCATTGAGGCAATAAACTAAGTTAAAATTAGCCTTGAAAAACCAGATTAAGTTTTTAAGTTTGCTACCACTAAGAGGAATTAGTAGAACTACTATAATAAAATATTTTCTTACAGTGAAAAACTAAGATTCAGATAGTCCCCAATCATTTTCTCCAAAAGTAAATGCTCACTATGGTAAAGCATCCTATACATAGGAGGTGTCAGTTTACAGCTAAATATCATTTCACTCCCAAATGAATTAATTTTCTACTATACACTTTCAAAAAGAAACAGTGTCAGAAGATCCTCTGCTAAAGAAAAGGCCTAGCAGTTACAGCCAAGCTATCAGTAGAAAATTAGTGAAGACCATAAACACCTCCAAGTTAGACAACTAACAGACATTCAGGCCTTAAGGAAACCTGTCTTGATTTTCATAGAATTAGGACTTAAACCCCTCTGTGTAACAAGGGCTACTAATACAAAATCCTGCAAAAAACCCCAGACACACTTGTTCAGCCGGAGAAAAGTAAATAGCCAGTTTATTTCCACTTCCTTTTAAATGGGCGTTATGCTTGGAGATAGTGATTTTAAGCCTTTGTTTTTGTTGGGGGCAGAGACAGACTGCTGGAAATTAATGAAGTCATCTGAAATTAACATGAAACTGTTCTCTTGGAAAAGGCTGTTTGCAGTCTGGAATTTGCTGGCTGCGTGACCTTAGGCAAGTGAAAGCATGTGGAACACTTTGGTTTGTGCCACGGTTTGCCCATCACTGCAGTGGTGATGATGCCTTTGGAAAGGACTTTGTGCTGAGCAGCTGAAGCCAGCTACAGGCAGAGGGTCATCATTAAGGTTTGTGGTCATAATAAAAAAATGCAGCAAGCCTGAAGAGATGCTGTGACACAGTCACATATAGTAGCTAGAAATTATTTAAATACCAGGAATCATAGGCTTATAGCCTAGGGAAGTTAAACCACAAAAGAGTCTGCAAGGTTAATGCAGATTTTTCTTTTGAGCTGCTAACTTCCCATTACCCATGCTGCCTACTGTCCCTGATCATGAGTGCATCTATTTCTGTATGTTTGCAGCACAATTTTTTTTCCCTGAAGTTCAGTCTGAAATCCAGGCACACTAGAGCTTGCCATGGCAGCATGGCTATTGCTCATGTATTCACTCCACACTTTGGGAAACGATTCAAAGTACCAAATTACTTGTACGCACCACAGATTAGTTTCTCTCACAATAAATAACCAAGGCTTTGAATTAATTTTTCCTGACTGTAAGGAAGAAGTTAGAACACACAACGTACTTGGAGGGAATATTTGTATGATACTGTGCATGCCTTATAAGAAACACTATATAAAAAATTAATACTGGAATTCCATGAAATTCCAGCATTCCTGTCCAACTATTACTGAAGTTAGTTGAGTGGCTTAACTGCAAACAATGTACATACCACAACACGTTAGGCAGACAGGCATATAAGAACACTTATAGCTCTTATTATTGCAATAAACTTAACAAATGGATCATGCCACAAATTCAGGTCCAACATAAGATTTGCTAATGCAACAAAAACCTAGGTCTGGTAGGCTCAGCTATACCCATGGAGAATAGTTGAGCTCAGCAAAACCACATAATATATAGTTTTTCAGGTCTACGCTTTAAAAAATCAGAAGATCCACTCTCAGACAGTGACTCAACAGTAGTGCTTTTTAAACTTTTGCTGCTACAAAGCAGAAATTTTAAGAAAGCTGTCTTTAAAAACGCAAACTATAATCACTTCAACTGAAACTACGTTTGGCAGGAACACTTCTTGGCATTGCATCTAAGCATATGAAGAAAAATATGTTTTTGACATAACCACTTAGATCATGTAAGATTCAGTAAACTCTGAACCACCTATGTGTGTTCCATGCAGACAGATGTGGTATTAGGAAGTCAACTTCACTGTCAGCAGGTCACAGAGCACGAGGAGGTACCCAGCTGTTTCAAAGAAGGAGGAAAATAACATACCGCCATGTTATGCTGATCTCTTCCTGTATTTGCACATCTCTCTTGGATTTATCCTATGAATATCTACTCATGGAAAGTTCTGCCTTAAGGTTTTAAGATTCTGATACCATAGTAAGATTTTGTAGTCAAATATCCCGGTTTCTAAGGAGTATTTTGACATGCTCAAATTCAAGCATGTGAGTCCACTGAGTGTGGTGAGAACACTCACACGCTTGAGAAACGTGTGCTCAGACATTCCCTGCACAACTAGGCTGAATTGGCCATGAGCAGGACAGAAAAAGTAACTTGTAATACTTCAAGTTAATACAGGAAAGCAGATCTACTTCTTTCTCTTCCCCATTTTACAACAATATTAAAACCTCAGATGAGATGGAGAGTGTCATCTATGTGAAGATGCAGCAGAGGTGTGGTGCTGCCTTTCGGGTTTAGGGCTTTTGAATCAGTTCACCAAAAAGTTGTGGGCCATTATAACCCTCACATATAGACCCACTTTGGATACTTGAAGTAATCCTGCTTTAATTGTTTGCAAAAGTGCAGAAGATGAATCCCAGCTACAATTTTATGACAGCAGAGAGTGTGTACTTTATTTTTTATGTACCAGTAATGCATGGAATCAAGCTTTCCATCTTGTTTCTCAACTTGTTATTTAAAGATAGCTAATTTAGACTAACACTGAGCTATAACACCATTTAAACCAGTTTAGACTACTTAAGGTGGTAAATTGCAGACAATGAGGAAATTCTCTGTGTTCTTCCCCCTGTCCATTGAGCCTTCCACAGAGTTCTTGCCTGGGCTTAGGATGCTTAGAAAGCCTGCTAGGCTTTTATTAGGTCGGCCTGGCTGAGGAGCATAAGTGTCACTGCAGCTCTGCAAGTACACACCCCCCGCAACAATATTTCAACAGTATGGAAAGAGTAGATATCAGTAAACTGCATTCCATAGAAATGAGCTTTAAAAGGGATTACTCTAGTTGGCATGAAGGTTTCTGGGAAGAGGGAGAGATTGAGAAGGGTTTATAAATTAGTAATGAGTGCATGAGTTATTTTAGGAAAAAATATTTTTCAGTATTTCATTCTTATTTTTCAGGGGAAGAAAAAAATTCCATGTTACTTTAAACTGAAACAGAACTTCTTTTAACTATTCAGAAATACAAAAAGTCATGATGAAAGAGCGTCGAGATGCCAACTGTACCAGCACACCAATAGAGACACTAAAAATACTTCAGTAATGGCCAGCTTCTGCTTTTTTCCTCTCAAACCCTGTACTTAACATTGTTCTCCTTCGCTTAGGAACATTTCCCGTTTTCCAGTTCCCTCTATTCCACCAGTTCTTTCGAAGATTAGGAAATATTACAGAACTTAACTGCAAAAGCCATCTTCACAGGACATTAAAGCATTAAGCAATTAATTAATTTTTTCTAATTTGCATAAGACTCATACATCATAATGAGTCACACACTATTTCCTTACAGCTTTGAAAGGGACACTTTGAAAATACTCCTCCTTGCGCTGCAGATGAAGCCGACACACATTTTGCTTTGAAATCGGTGTCCTGCTATCCACTCCAGACCCGTGTTTACCTCCCGCACTTCCCTGCAGCGCCCTGGCCACCGGTGCTAACTCCGTTTTACTCTAAAACTTCTGCCAACTTCCTCGTGCCTCGGCGCCTCCCAGTCCCCCCGCACTCCGCTGCGGGAAGGGGCTCGTCCCCCCGCTGCGTTCCCGCAGCAGCCCCGCGCGGCCCCGTTCCCGGAGGAGACCGGGAGCGGACCAGCCCCTACCTGAACTTCTCCCCGGCCGGCACCGTCAGCTTGTTGAGTTTGTCCATGCCCGTGAGAGCTGCCCCACAAGACACACTGCCCTCGGCCCGGCACCTGCCGGCGCCGCCGCTTCCCCGGGCCGGGCTCTCCCTCCGCCGGGTCCCGCCGCGGCCGTGCCGCGCTACCGGAGCCTCTCCCCGTCCCGCCCACCCGCAGGCACCGGCAGAGGAGGGAACCGGGACTCGGCCCGGCCCCGCCCCGCCCGCGGCGCGCACAGGTGGCTGCGGAGCCGGGAGCCGAGCCGGGAGCCTTTGGGAGTGGGGGCGCGAGGCCGCGCAGATGCACCCCTCCGCCTGGAGCTGCCGGAGCGCCGCCGGGACGCGCTGCCCGGGGGAGCCGAGGAACGGCGCGCTCGCTGTCACCTGCCCAGCTCAGGTGACTTCGACGGCTGCGGGGAGAGATAAAGGCGCCTGGTTCCCCTTCCCCTTCCCGCTCCTCTACACTTCTGGTGAATTTGTGCCAGGTGGGAACATGCTGCGTGGGAACTTTTCCTTTCCTGAGGTTCCCCAGCAAAAACGAGAGAAAACCATAATCCGATCCCCATTCTTTTGAATGTAACTGTAAAGAAAAAAAGTTTCTTACCCTAATTCTTGAACTAAGGCAGGAGAAAACCCTGATCCTTTCAGAGACCCAGCAAGGCTGTTCCCACCCAAGATGCAGGCAGCTGTTTCATGGCTCTGATGTCTGTAAGCCTCGGATTTTTTGCTAGTCTTGAGCTCAACCATATTTTCCTCTTTAAAGATGAACTTTGAAGGCAGCCAGTTGCTTCTTAGGGGCAATGTAGGCAGTTGTTCCCACCCAGCCTTTATCCTGAAGGGCTGATTCATTTAAATTCTGCACCTTTGGAGGATGGTGCTTGTTGCTCCCCTTCTGTATCTTTGGCCTCTCTGCAGCTTAGTTTGTAAGCTAAGGCTGTTCTACGGAAGAAACCTAGTAGTTATTTTTTAAAAAATTGTACATTTGCATCATGTTAATATGTTTTGATAAGTACAATATGTTTTGAGGACACACAAAGGTATTTCTTGGTGAGATTTTCATTGCCACTTGGCTAGCTTTACACATGGAATTCTTCTCCCCAGATTGTACTGACTGAAGTTTTATCTTGTGAAACTGAACGAGCAAAACAGACTTTCCTGGTTAGTGCAGGTGACTCTGGGGAAATAGCCTGCCATGAGATTTTTGTCTTTGATAGCAGTATCATTCTGATGTTGGCAGGCTGGTGTTTGGTCTCTGAGCTTTCAGCATAGAAATCACTTGATATTTGAATACAGTATTTTTCTAGGCTGGGCCGATAGTGTACAAATTGCTTTTTTTGGGGTATCTTATAAAGTTTGTGGGCTTTAAGGAATAATATAATGTTGAATGTCATGTAATACACAACTGGAATTCCACGTTGCATTGTATCTGGTTGTGGACTGGTCAACTTTGCAATTTTACTCCCTGAAAGTTATTTTGAAAATTAAATTAATTTTGAATTAGTTAAAATTCACACTCTGACAATGTGAAGAAGTGGGTATGAATAAATTGCTGTGTCACTTTCCCTTTTGCTTATATAATCTTCCCACTTATCTGAACACATACCAGAATAAGAGATTTGCTCAGTAGGCTCCTGCAGTGGTTTCCCTTACACAACAACTGCCTCTTGCCTGGCTGTCACAGAAAGCCTGGGCTGTTTTCCTTTGGGATCTTTGGTGGCAGCCTGTCATCTGCAATATTGTGCTGGTTTCGCCTTGTTTCTTCCCGACTCAGCCAAAGCTACAGGTTTAAAGCTCTGCAGTGCCCAGTGCAGAGGGTTTCTCGCCTGTCCTTGTTGTGCTGTCTCCTCCCTGGTCCCAGGAAGGGGCGCCTGCTGATGTGTCATGCTCAGGGCAGTCCCTGAGTCCCGTGCACTCAGGGCTTGGTGACAGTTTGACTCACACAGGATTTCTCATCCCCGTCATCTGCCGGCCCCTGTGTTTGTGTAGCTGTGCAGTGACATGGACTGGTGAAGGAGTCCACTACAAACAATCTAGCAAAAAGTCAAAGAATTAGGGGGTTTTGACTGCATCAGTTCTTTGATTTGATTTGGTGCACAGATGTTTGTGAGGGTGCAGCACAGGGTGGGAGGAATAGGGCGTGTGACTGCTTAGACTGGTACAGCTGCCAAGGAGTTACTCCTAAGAAAGTCTTCATTACACAAGGCTTGTTCATGAGATTTTGTGGCACCTGGTTAGCTCTTTCTGTTCCGCCTCCAAGTCAGCCTATCTGGCCATTTGCCCCAGTGCTGAGAAGGCTGGTTTGGATGCAACAACATAGGAAAACCACTAGAGAAAAACCTTAAATAAAGAAGGGCATGGCCAAGCTGCTCCAAACAGCCCTAGGCATCTCCTTTTTGCCCAGCAGGTGTTTTCAGAATTTGAACTCCTGGCCCATGCTGGGATTGATCCTGTCTGTGGTCAAGTGGACCTGTGCAGCCCATATGGACAGGGACACACCACAGTGTCCAGCTGGCTGTGTGGCCCTGCAGACCTGCACCAGGGACAGGGCAAGGAGCAGGAGTTTCTCCATCCCTCCAGCCTTACTCATCACCCCAAAACAGTGTATCTTGGGGTCCAGGCTGGAGGAGGGGGCAGGGCCTGACTGACCCCCATTGCGGGAAACACCCTTCCTTCCTCTTCGGGAGCCCTGGGAGAGCCTGGAGGTGGTGGTAGGTTTGAGCCATGCAGCAAACATAATGTCAAGCTATTTTTGTAGTTGTAACCCCAGCAACTCTCCCTCTTTGACATTATAAGCTTATTTGGATAAGGCCAAAGAGGAACTGGGATTTGTTTTACCACGTGGGTGGCATCTTGACCATAGTGGTGGTTAACACGAAACTCTCCTCTCCAGCCACAAGGGCTGTTTTAGGTAGATGGGGATTTGTTTCCAGGGGTGCCTGTGTCACCTCCCTGCTCCCTGGCACATCTGGAGCCAGTGGGGATTGTGCTGCTGTCTGCTGAGATATGGCCTGGAAGCCTGGGCCAACCTGCACTGCCCAGCTGAGGGACAGGGCCCTAGAGTGTGGTACATAATGTTGTCCCAGAAGAATGTATCTTGAAGTCTTGGATGAGGCATTTTGCAGAGATGTTCCCACAATGCTGGTTCTCTGGAGCAACATCATTGAAGTCTTTTACCTAAATTGTGTTTTACTATCTAATGTTTTAAGAACCCACATCCACACAGACTCTGTCACTTTTGTGATTATGTAGATAAGCACTAACTTTATTTTCCTGTATATGGCTGCAAAAGATAGGGGAAGAATTCCTGGCACTGTTACCTAACACAGGTAATGCAGGATTTGCCAGTAAATTCCCTTGGCAGGATGGCTAACAGAATATACATGAATTTCTATTTTAAATTTTTGATGCTCAAAATGCCATTGTAATTTTGAAAAAGGCCTTCTAAATGCTTGGATAGATTTTCCAAATGCCTCTGTCTGTTGCAACATAATTTTCTCTTCACTGCAAGTGTTGTGGCTTAGTCTGTGTTGGACTCTCTCATCCCCTCCCAATATGACCACGTAATTCTCCATTTATGCTCATAAATAGAAAGATTTTAAAAAGCAACTTCTTCATCTTCAGAAAAAATGTTCAGAAATGTATGTTCAGAAAAAAACCCTGTTTTTTATCCCCTCTGCTATTTTCTGCTTTTTTTTTCCCACCAGCTCTTTCCTTCCACATGCTGCCTCATTCTGGTGGCATGTTCTGGTTTCTGTTTCAGAGCTGGAGGCCATTGAGGCATGGCCAAAACCAGACTTGCTGAAACAAACTCTGTCACAAAGACTGTGAGCATCCTACCTTCCTTTGGTCAAAATTTGCTGTGAATTGCCAGGTATTTCCTGTTTCAGGGCTCCAGTTCTCTGTATCCTATTGTTAGGGTAATTTTTGGTTTTACTTTGAATTTCTCAGTAGATAAAAACTCCTGTAGCACAGAAACAAAGGATCAGATGACTTGTCTAAAGCATTTTAGTTCTTGGTAAGTGATGTCCCTAGATCAGAACAAGCATCTTCATACAGAGCCAGTTGTAGAGAAATCATTAGGCAAAATCCAGAGTTTGGCTGCTATCACTGACAAGACTGGTGTATTTTCTTGTCTGAAGGTTTATCTCTGACTCCTTTGATGACTACCTTTTCTTATTTCCACTGAAATTAATGCTCTCTAGTTTAACACCTTCTAGTACATGGTTTGTATGATGATTTTGGGTTTGTCAGGGGTTCCTGCTGGAGCTACTAAATTTAAATAGAATATATCAACTGTGCATATCTTCCTTTAAGATTCATAAGTTTTGATGCTAACACCTTTTTATGGAGACCATTTTTGCCATTGTCTTAATGCAGTTTACAGGTTTTTACTGTGTTTAGTCTAGGGAACCCAGGGGCCTGTTTGAGTTCCTGATCTGGGTTGGTGCCTGCAGCCACATCCTGACTGCAGGTGGGCTGAGGCTCAGTGGTGCAGCAGCATCTACCCATAGCCTCCTCTGCATGGCAAGAAACCCTAGGAACGTGTTCCAGGTAGGAGCTGTGCCACACAGGAGAGATGGGCAATCAAGCTGCAGGAAAGAGTGTGAAAAGTCCAAGCCAGGGTACAGGTACAGCCTTGGCTCTCAGTTGCCATTTCTGAACCTCTAGGGTTTCACACAGTTGAAATAAAAAGCAGACAGTTTTAGACTCTATCACAGAGCATAAACGTTTAGCAATGATAAGCTGAATAGAAAGAACTACAAATTGGTTTAAAACAATGATTTACAGTAAATTTCTTTAATGTTTCTTTTTGATGCTTTGAAGAGACAGTGCTGCATCAAAGACCTCCATCTATTCATGACTATTCAAGAGGAAGCTATTTTTTACAGGTTACATTAATGCTCATAGATACAGTCTAGTGCCTTCAATGTATATAAAACTGCCAAGATTTCAAATCAGGTTTGATTTGAAGTGAGCAATCAGTTTGATTACCAGGTTTCATTTTTATTCATAACATGACCATATAAGACTTACTTTTTCTCTCAGTCATGTTCAGAAACCCATTTCTTAACCCCTTCTCGATAAACAAAGTTTTCTCTACAACATTATTAGAGGTGTTTGGGCCAAATTTTTTTCTTAGAAGTACTCAGGAGTGAAGGATGCAACTGTTCTTTATAGAAAAGAATTAATCGAGAGAATTTCATGTACAACCTTCTCTTGCCAAGTGTGTTCTTAGATTTTGACTTCCCTACTATTGGGGAATGTGGAGAATCACAGGATGTTGCACAATTTGCTCTTTAAAAGACAGCTTTGTGAGCTTTTGCTTGGCTTTTCCTTTAGGAAATCCTGGCAATAGAGCAGCACTATAAGTTCTCCTGAGCAATACATAAAATGATTGCTAATTCACTTCAGAATATCTGTCTGATTTTACTGTCTTGAGATTATAGTGTTTCCCTTAGCTCAGAGGTACTTTTCACTGCCTATATTTACAGGCTGTCTTTAATCTCAGGTTGATAATTGCTTCAAAGGCAGTATGTATTCAAAAGTGAAGGACTCTATTTAAAAGACACGTCTATTGCTTGAGCTCTGATTTTGTGCCACTGGATTAGCACTAAAGAGAGAGACCCAGCCATAGAAGCACTGTAATGTGAATGTAAATATAACTGGTCACTAACAGGAATTTGGCTTGATCAGTCTGTGTTCACATGAAAGTTAGGAAATTATTGCCACAGTTCTCTTTTTCAAGGCTGTGGAGTGAAAATAGCCCAAACTGCTACCATCTACATCAGAAAACAGCCCAAATATAAACCATCTGAATCTGAACTGGAATCTGTAGTCACGTTGCAGGCTCAGTTTTTTCCTAACAGAATCTGCTGTTTGATAGTGTTTTGTATGTATTTGATTTCTTCTGCTTTCAGAATATCTGTAGGAAGATGTGCCAGCAATGGGCTGTGGTGGCGAAGAGTGGAGGGGAAACAGAGAGTTAGCAGTAGACTGTCACATGCTGCCTTTGAGGGTTTTGTGCTTGATTACATGGATCCAAATGCAAATTTGTGGTACTTTATACAAGGCCAAAAATGCACTCAAACTCTATTGTTTAAAATTATGTCAGTTTGGACATAGTGTTTTGCCCCCTCAATTTCTATTTTGGTTGTCACACTGCCTACTTAACTTATTGTTCAGTGTCCCATAGCTGGTATTTGGAAAGCATGAGTTTATGGAACATGATTTCTCATGATATTCTCTATATTTCCTACCTACTGATTGCTACAAACAGGTGAAACAGTTCTGCTTTATGTTTAAAATAAGGTATCTCTGTTTTTTCCCAACTAATCTATTTCAATGGTTTTTTTCCTTTTCCAGGATGCATATAAGCCATTTTAAACTAGAAAACACTCCTCGTACAGGGAAAGTTACATGTGGCCTTTAGTTGTGTCTTAGCAGATGAGGGGAGGGTAAATTTCTGTCCCAAGTGTTTTTAAATAATACTGATTTTCAGAAGTTTTAGTCTTCTCACTGTGAGTCAAATGGCTCAATGCCACAGTGTTGATTTTGGAAGACTCCTATCAACTGCCCTAGAAATCGTAAAACTTTATTGCTTATCATTTTGGATACCAAATGGCATACTCAAAGATGGTCTTTTAAAGTACTAGTAATAGGAGATGCATTTGAAAATGCAACTCTAAATTTTATTGAATGGGATTTGGGTTTATCATTAGGCTCACTGGAGGAAGCAGATCATACATGTAGGTGTGTACTGCAGGCAGAGATGTGAAAACAGTAAATTTAGTAGGATTTTCTCATGAAGAGTCTTCTGAGCAAACACATTTTAGCACCTGCTGAGAATACGTGTTTTATTTCTCTGGGGACTGTGCAAAAAGCTGCACTTCTGCTTTTCAGTTTTGCTGTCATCTGTTCCATGTGCATACAGAAACACAAAATTTGCTCCTACAGACACACTAATTATTTAGTGTCAAGCTCAAAGCGTTTGAGATGAGATTGTCTCAGAGGCAGTGACTTGTGTTGGAGCCAACCGACAGCCACAGTGACTCTTGGGAGCAGCTCTGCTTCTGCTGCAAACCTCATCCCCTTCCAGCAGTCAAGAGTGGCTGCAATGGAGATACCCCTAACTGGCCTGCTTAATCCCACTCTGACCCTAACCACGCAAGGGAGGGTGTAGGGGCACAGGGTGCTTTGCAGACTGGCAAGCCACGCTTGTTTCTGACTTTTCTGCAGAGCTTGTATACCCTGCTCTCCTTCCTCCTCACCCCTTGTTGCAGTAGGACTAAACTGAACGAGTTTGCTTTTCCATCCACCCTTCTGTTTGGGCTGTGCATTTACCCTGAAAGGTACCCAGGAGGCCTTCGTGGGAGCAGCTTGGAATATTGGGCCCTGACATTGAGAGTGAGACTTAGGACAGGAAAGGAACAGGGAGAAGCAGTGGTTTGTGTCCTTCCTTTCAGCAGGTGCCTATGAGCATCAGTCAGCGTTCAGGCCTAGATGGCGAATGGTCTAAATATGTTTGTGTCCCTGCTGACAAAGTCGCTTGCACAGACAAAAGGCTGCACAAATTTTTAAAATTTCAAAGTGAAAGGAATGTCTTGAAATAAGGTTATTTTTGTATAGTGCTGTTACACATACCGTGATGCTGTCAATATCTGAAAAATGCTGGAAAGCTAATAATTTTTAAACCACTTATTTTCTGCACTGGCCTGTAGTACATACAGCCAAGGGAAAGGGTTGATGGGTGTATTCTCTAGCACAGTTTGGTAATCTGCACTACTTCACTGACCATAATTATGCTGTCTGAGCATTTTCCTATTCCTGCTTAAGAAAAGAAAAAATCATTTTGTTGGTTGTCATTTCTATTTCCATGCATTTCCATCTGCTTAAGACTGCTCTCTTCTGTTTCCTGGATAACTGGAACTGCCTGACACTGTGTTCTGGGAGCAGAGATGTCAATGAATATAAAAAGTTTAAAAAGTCTTTTTCACACAAAAATGCAGTGGATTTGAAATACCACCTTAAAAAAAAAAAAAAGACAGTAAAATGATCAGGGAGATGGGGGACTTTCTAAATAAAGAAATTATTATCTTATTAATTAAAAAGTATCAAACTACTCTTTGAAATAATAACAAGAGAACATTTTATGGCCAAAGATAAACACTTTAATGGAATACACTCTTCTGTGGAGAAAAATTGCTCAAACTTTTAACTACAGCCATGAAATTTTTCTGTTGTCTAAGGCTGCAAATTTTGTGGATTGTTGCTAAGGATATGTTTACACAGTTGGTAACTTTAATTGCATTAAAACCACAAAACTGTAGCAGATGAATTGGAGTCCTACACTGTATCAGAGAGGGTTATTATTTTTATAGATCCTAATGTGAAACATTTATTGCTATAGTACATCATTTAAAAGAGCTATGTCAGAAATTTGTGGTCATATGAGCCTGCATCTTTCCACTTTCAGAGTATATTGGGAGAAAAAATTCTATATTTACATCAAATACTGGATTTTGGAATAACTTCAGGTTTGAAATACAAAGGGAACCCAATCAGAAGTGAAAGAAGAAAGAAAATGTGATAGAAGTCTACATGCAGAGAAACACATATATGTAAATTTGAATATCCGTTATACTGCATTGTATTATTTGTAAACAATCTTCCCTTTTCTTTATATATTGTTCTAATAGAGAGCAAGGTCACTGCATTGAGGAAATTACAATCTAAAATATTTTGTGATTGAAGAAAGTTTCTGACTCTTTGTTTAGAAATAATATGCATAGATGATAGCTGCATAAGTTATTTAATTTCTGGTCATTAATGAACTTTACCAACATCTGCAGCATGAATTTAGATTTATAACACCTTTCTCTGTATTGTAGTTAACTGCCTGGGGTTATGTGATACATTTGAAACAGTCCTGTTTGTTTTGTTGTAATGATGTCGAGTCGGGATTATGTTATAAACAGACTGATGAGTGCAGACTAGTTTGCTACGTAGTATTTGTAATTTGAAACAGTTCACAAGCTGTATATTATTTGTATAACTTTGGCTATAAAATGTTCATATTAGTTAGGAAGACAATACTGATACAGTAGAGCCCAGGGACTTCTTCCAGGGAGAAGTTACTGGTTTTTAAGATATCTTTTCCTTAAGCGCTGTGATTTCTTTCAAGCTTAACCTTTCCTTGAGGTCGGTTAACTTTGATCATTCTGTTCACAGGAGAATTGCTCCTTTTATGAAGAAAACTACTCAGAGTATCATGAGCTTCTGAAGAAATTATAGATTTCTAATGTTATTCTCATTCCTGATGGAACTGATAGTACCTGAGTCAAAGTGCACAGTGTAATTTCATTTGTTTCAGGTGGTCCGTGGGGTGTTACACCAGCCCGGCGAGTGACGCGCTGTTCACACACGTCTATGGAGGCACCCGCCCGTACCCATTCACGCATTCTTTTCTTCCTTAAGCATCGGGTGCAGGCTACTGTCACAAATGTCACCTGGCACAGACCTTTGAGCTGAGCCAGAATTGCTTTGCTTTAAGAAAGCCGATACACAAGAATGTCAGAGTTGAAAGAAATGCCATAATAGAGGAACGACATTTTGAGCTCAGTTTAGAATGAGTTTTAAACTTAAGCCCAGGTGCCTCCTGGAGCTATGCCGTAGGGCTGTGTTTCAAAATGTTTTTGGGGCATTGGTTGTGAATGAAGAACACTTCAAATCTATCCAGAAAGTGGTGCTTTCCCAGAAACTGGTGTTCCATCCTGTGGATTCTGCAAGGTGCATGACAGGTATAGATGTATACAGATATGTTGGTTTTGTCTTAGGCTGGTTTGGGAGCATTTACATCTTTAATCCTGAAGAATTTATTCCCATTATTCACTGTGGTTAACAGAGGATCTGATATTTATTCACCTTGATGATGGTAGAGAAGTGTTGCTGGAAAGACCTCATCTGTAAGGTCTGTGATCAGAAATTAGCTGCATCCGTTATTTTGCAGTGTTTACTTAGCTGCCTTTTTTTGCTTTTAAGGGAGAACCCAATAAAATACCAACACATTGGAGGTATATGATACCTATTTAGTACTGCTTTTGGTTAAAAGCTGAAATTGTTGAAATTTATTGGTTTATGTGTAATTTTGAATAAATCCCTGGAAAGGGATAACCTAGCAGAGAATATCTGTAAGACTATACATGTGAATCATACTTCTATTTCTTTAAAAATAAAAAATAATGCTAAGAAATAATTGACTTTGGAACTCCTTTTCAGGGTGTATTTAAATCTATCTATTCATAGGCTGTATGTGAACAATACTTGTACCAGTAATATAAAAGTAATATAGTTGGTAGTTCCTGTTGACATTCCAAGCAATACAAAGAATTCTTTTACTTCAGTATTCTTGAACTGTAATATCTGTTAATTAAAGCAACAGTATGGATATATCTTATATTCTTGTGTATTTCTTCAGAATATTATTCCCTGAGCCAGAGGAATGAAAGGAGGAACTAATATGCTGATAAAGGTAATTAATTATATCAGCCAGATCAATGATTTAGGAAAGGATTGATTACACTTATGAAATGTATGGTAAGGTATGTTCTCTGAAATGGTAACATATTTGTAGGTTATAGTCTATATTCTGAGAGCTTGTTAAAATAATAAAAAGCCATGAAACTGAGCAGTGAGGAACTAAATAGGAGAAATGACAGAGCTGTGGTAGCAGGTGTCTGTCAAACTCAGTGCCAGAATTGTGAAGAAGAAACTGAGACCTAATGCTCTGTCAAGGATATCGTTGGAGAGTACCTAAAATATGTGATGGCAGTAGGTAGAGGAGAATGGAAAACAGGAAAGCTAGTATAAGAACTGTGAAATACATAAAATCTCCTTTTTCCGTCCCGCAGAATTCTTGGCTATTAGAAACAGGAGTTTGTCAGGGTTTGAAAAATCAGGCATGGCTTGTGGAAGAATAAAATAAAATATTTTTAAAGACAGATTAGGTAATACTGTTCCATTATAATTTTTAGCAGCAGTCTCAGTCCAGACCAAAACAGATTTGGACAGGGAGACTGACCTGCCTCCCTACTATGGAGAATGTTCTTTAATCCCTCTGTCCCCCAGGAGGTTGATAAAATAACCTGCGAGATGTGGTCTGAGTAGTCCTAAACTGTAGAATCCTGAAGGAAAGCTGCTGTTAGTGTGGCAAGACTGGCCATAGTCTGGCCTGAAAACAGTTCCCCTCTTCAAGAATTCAGAGCATATCTGAATTTTATTTCTAAGAATTACAAACAAACATTAAGACTGTAAAGTCAAAGTGTGTTTATACTGTGTGTGGGGGGAGCTTGGTGCTGGAGCTGGTGACAACTGAGCAGTCCCTGGAACAAGACGTAGCAGAGCTACACCTTGAGACAAGACATTTCTGGTCATTTGCAGCATCCATTAGAGCAGTGTTCCTGCTTCTGGCAGCTGAGCAACTCCTGAGCTTGATGATAGCTGCTCAGTTCCTATACTGCACCCAGTGCAAGCATGCAGGTGCTCTGAAGCACTGAAAATAAGAAGGCCAGGATGAAGATGCTTGTGACTCATAATTTCAGAAATATGTACATTATAATACTGTCTGTATTTAGGTGGTTACAGGTGATCTATCCAGAGAGGCTCTCTGATGCCCTGAGTCATGTGTTGATGAGTGTCAATGCATCTGCGTGTAGTTATGCACAAGTGCTGCCCTGTCAGTGTTTGTGGTGTTACGAAGGTAATCCTACATTCCTCCCACTGGTTGCTCTTGGAAAGGGACTTTATAAGGAAGGTGCTAGTAAAAAGGTATTTATTTGCATGCTGTACACAATTTTTGCATTTTTTGGCGGGCAAATCTTTGAAATATGTATTTTTGGTAAAGTTGTTAATTCTATGGGTTTCAGACAGTTGGGTTTCAGGTCTTGAATTCTGTTGCACAAGGGGCTGCTGTGGCGTTCCTAGCAAGTGCACTTCATCTTTTCCAGGCCAGCTGCACTGAGCAGCCTCCTCTGAAGCTGTTTCAAGTGTCTGGTTGCTGCAGCCCCAACTGTCTGGCTTGCAGCTGCATCAGACCCTCCTGCTATGGTCCCTTAACTTCGCCTTGCAGCTCATCTTGTAACTTCTCTACTTTGCTTGTCTTGATGACCCCATTTTTAAGTACTGCACTTGTCATTGTTTAGTATCATCTCAGCCTGTTTTCTCATTTCTGAACTGAATAAAGTTTACATGATTTGGTTTAATACTTTCCTTCATTATCTTAGAAATAGTGCATAGACCACCTGACATCACAGCACAAACATATGAACTAATGAATGAATCTCCACATGCTTATACAAAAGCAAAAAGGGGTTGTGTTTTCACTCATTTTCACAGAGGCTTGTCTAAAGCAAGAAAAATGAAATGTCCCTCCTGCAGAGAGCATAAATATATATTGATAACACACTGTAAATTAAATATTGTATTTCTTTCAAAAACTGAGAGGATTCCAGTTTGGGCACTTGGAGCAAAATGAGCCCAGACATCTGTTCTGTTTTCTGCCCAGTGTGTAGTTGAGCTGGGGCACATGTGGAATTCTGCTAAAATGAGATTATAAATTAATAGCCCTTCACACTTCATTGCTTGAATAAGCCAGAAGTTATTTTCTTCTGGTTTTGAGTCCCAGGTGCAGCACTTTCTGACTAACAAATGTGATTGTCTAAAAGGGAAGAAAGGCCAGTGAATTGAAACTACAACAACCTCTTCTCTGTGGTCTGAGTACAGCCATGTAATAGGGAACAGGAAAGCACATCAACTGACAGAGTGGAGGAAAGAGATCCTGTCCAGAAATATGATGTTGGTGAAGAAGTGGTTTGTGATTTGGGCAGCAGGTTCCATTTCTGGTCCTTGCTTCTGACTTTGTGTGGAAACATAAGCAGGCCATTTGGATATGTGTCCTAAAAGGTGACCCATTTCTTTGATTTTTGGTACCCAAATAGAGTTGCTGCGTACTGATACTCCATTGCTATTTATTCTGGTCTAGAGTACGAATGAAGGGAAACATTTCTACTTTCATTAAAACGTAGTGAGATGAAGCTGACTGTTACAGTCCCTCCAGCTGGACCAGCACGTGCTTTGTTTGCAGAGGCTGATCCACCCTTGCTCTTCAAAGAGGACTAAGAGATCCCTAGTCTGTCTCACTGTTATCAAAAAGTATCTCTGAGGTACCTTGCTGAAGGTCCCTAAAGTGAGCATAGTTTAGATATTAAAGAAACACTTATAACTGTTACTCCACCCCCTCTAATGACATTCCGTAGGTGGCTGAGCATGGTAGGCTAGCATGAAAAGTGATTGGGCAAGGTTGACTAATTCTATAATTTTCTAATTTAGAAATTGTCCTGAACACAAATGAACGTTAACATTAATGTGTAATGGAAAATCATGGGGCTGAAGGAGACTCTGGAGACACTTCCAGGCTTGTACTGATTTATATGTTTTATATATATGTATATATATATTTACATAATCCAGCTAAAGCTGCAACATCTGTGCCTATGTGCTTTCCTAACTGGGACAGGGAGGACAAAATGTGCCAAGAAGATACTCAGACAGCTTGAAACTGGTTTCCATCACGCCATCAAGGGTGTTCGGAAGATAATTTGGGATTTTCTCTGACATCTTTCATGCTTTGTCAGTTCTTTGGTGACCTCCGGATAAAATCAACTGGTATTTAATCTGTTTGAGAACGTGATTATTTTCAACAAGAAAGGACAAAATTATTTCATTGGAGTTTCCCGATGCAATTTTCATGAAAATGGAAAAAATCTCTCCAACACTGACAATATATCTTAACCCTGAGGCATTCCTCATAATTACAATAGTGATAATTCAGTCTAACAGTGGTATGTGCATAACGAAAACCTTTTGTCATATATTCTTTCTGCTCAGCCCAGGGGCAGGAATATAGTACATAGAACCACAGGAATTAAACACCGCCAAGTTAGTTCCCACTTTAACCACACCTGCAGTACTGTAGCACAGTAACATCTGAACTGCCTCCTCTGCTATTTGAAAAGTAGGAAGATCCCAGCAAATATCTGCATATCAGGACTTGATCAGAGAATACAAACTTGTATATTTTGTGCATTTTTATATATTTTCAACTTTTGAGAGAACTGTTTTGCTGCTATTTCTAGTATCTTTTTCAAAGACTGAATTACATTCTCCAGTGAATTCCAATGATTCTTGTATGCAGATACCTGTTTGCTCTCTATAAGCTCTGCCAAATGTAGTTTTTAGCTACACCTTTATGCTCCTTAGTTGTGAGGGGGCCTCTCCTCCTCCTTGAGTATCTGGTGTTATTGTAAAGGTCTCCATTGTTCATGGCAGGATGGAAGAGGCACTGCTGCAATGCAAGTGTCTGTTGCCCCCTTTCTGCTGCAAAAGTGTAATATTTTCTGCTGCAGTAAAAGAAGGCAGGATGGTGGTGCTTTGCTGAACAAAAATTTCCTAGATCCTCCTGTGAACAGGAGAATATCCAGAATTCATTCTAATCTTCAGGCAATGGCTGCCTCTGTAAATATTTGGTGCCTGGGTAGACTTTTCTCATAGCCTTTCTATGCTAAAAATGACTAGATAATGCATAAAAATGGGATTTGAAGTAAGCTTCAGATAGGTTTTTTTCCCCTTTGGAATGTTTATAGCTGCCAAGGAAATGACCTATATTATTTTTCTATAAAACTAGAGTTACATACTGGAAATGTGTTCTGGTCTCTTTTTTAGGCAACATTTTTTATTGGGAGGTCTCACTGTATAAAGAGGTATCTTCTGAATTTCCAGCCCTGGCCTTTTGCAGTTTTGGGAATAAGTGAAGATTTTTCGGTGGCATTTAAGCTACAAGAAAACCTAAGGAAAGCAAGGAACCAAATCTACATATTTAGACATAAAACATTCAGCCTGAGTCAGCGCTGGTATTTAAAGGATATAGGGTAATAAGAAACCATTATAGTATATCCCAAGGATAGAGGAAAATCCTCCCTGCTTACTAAGTATTGAAGTAGAAGTCATCTACTGCCTTAGTTTTTCATGTCAAAGCTTTCTCTGGAGTGGGGAAAGTCCAAATGCAGATTGTCTGCACAAGACAAGATTTCTCTACTGTTGGATCTTGCTTAAAGAGACAGCAAAAGCTCTTTGTCATTCCTATTTTTTAAGGAAAAAGACTAGTTGTCATCGATATCTCATTAATTTTATTAGTATTTTTGTTAGGATTTGTCTTTGGTTAAGTGTATTTAAGTGTTGATGTCTCTGTGAAAGCTGAAAAGTGAATTTTCCACATTAGGTTGTTTACCTTCCTAATAAAGAAATAAAAGAAAAAGTGTGAGTGGAGAGGGGAGAACAAAAAAGTTGTTAATGTGTAACATTTCTAGTTCTTGCAGTTTGAACTATGCAAGTGCAGCCATCTCAAGTGGAACACCTCAGCATTACAAAGGTACTTTCCTGGTATGTAACAGCTCTTACAACTGAGAATTTATTCATATGATTCAGGAAAAGATGTTGCCTATTCTTGGAAGGCAAGGATGGAAAATTTCAGTTTGGAGTTCTTAAAAATTATGATCAAATCAAGTAAAAAAGATGTTAGAAACTAATCAAGAAATCATTCTTAATTACAGAATTCTTACTTGATTTAAGAATAGCAATTTTTTCTGCATATACTATAAATTCCTGGTGGAATAAAGTAATAACGTTTTTCACAGAAGTGAAAATTGATAGATGTTTATTTCAAGCAAAGGAGATCAAATGCTGCCCACACCATAATTAAACAGAACTTGTAATTATGTGTTCTGCAACACAGCTCACTTGTTACCCAGGATCTTCTGTAACTGCAGGTTGCTATATACAAATAGTAAACTCAAGACTTGACACCTCAGACCTGATTTGCAGGTGAGGATTTCTCGTTTACCTGGCAATCTGTCACAGCCAGAACAGGCTTCTGAATTTGCACATGTTAGAAAGTACTGATTTTTTGATGAAAGATTTCAGTCCTGATTTTGTAAAGTAGTCCCCAGAGCTCCCTAGTTGAGAGCAAAATTTATTCTGAGTTTGATCTGGGATGAATTTCTAATCACATTAACTATAAAGGCAGCCTTTTAATTTCACGGTCCCTGGAAAAATGAAACTTGGGTAATCTGAAAGCATTATGAAAAAACTTCTGCATAAACATCTGATACTGTAAGTCTTGGACTATCTACACTGAGGTGATGGAGCTGTAATTACATTTCTTTCTTGAGATGTGCTTCCAAATTTTGGATGTTTATAATTGAGTTATAGCCTATATGCCAGGTTTTGCTGAATACAGTTGTAAATACTAATCTTATTTGCACAGCAAGACAGCATGTCTGGAAAGGCCTTAAGTTCTAGTATTCTCATGTATCTGTGGTATGAGGTTGATTATGGTACCTGCACTTTCTTAAAAAGTGCTCCTGAATGTAGCATGATGTTCTATGTAGTGTTCTCTGCGGCATAAATGTCAGCACTGACTAAACGAGCCCGTGACTCTAGCCAGTGGGATGTTTGAAACTGCTCTCATGGGAAGCATCTGGAAAGTGCAGTTGTACTGGCATTCTTGAGAGTGAACTAGGTCAGTGTTTTGGGTGATCTCAGGCTTTCAGGGTGAGAGTTTATCAACTGAGTCTGCTGTGCAGAGTGAAAAATACAAAGGTGCTTCTGCAGGAAGAAGGGCTTTAAGCAAAGCTCAAGATTTCAACATGATGTTGGGATTGCTGAAAATGTATAAACCTGTGAGAGCAGTTTGTTGCACAACCCCGGCAGCCAGCTCCAGAGAGGGTTTGGTCCAGTGACTCAGTACTCTGCTGTCCTGTGTTTGAAAGCAGCACCTCTCTTCTGACATTGTTTTGGCAAGTGGGGAAGAAATTCTTTCATTATTGCATTTTAAGGGTAGGGCAAGACACTAGTAGAGACTACACCTTGGTAATTTCACCTTAATTGTTGTTCTGAGTAGTTGCTCAGAAGTAATCTAGGTAGACCTGTGGCTTAAATTGTAGGTGGGAACTAGTTTATATGGGGCTGTCGTTAGGCTGTCAAATCCAACATTGATATAGTAAACCCAATAGAATATAGTAAGAGACTTCATGAAAAGTGTAGTGCAAAGAAAGTTTACTTAAGAGTATCAAAACAGAATTACAATGGTAAACTCTTTCCAGATAAACCATTTTGTCTTTTTTGCCCAGGTAATATTTTCCCCTTAGAGAACAAGCACAGTACTGGCTAGAGAGAAAAGAGCCTTGCATTAAGTTAGTGGAGGTGTTTGGTGCAGAGGGCAGGGAAGCACACTCAAGCATGGCTGCAGATTGCTCCTGGTACACCTGTCACCACATGTCCCAGCAGAATGGGGAATAACTCTGTGTTTTAGTTCACAGAGCACTTACAGTCTTGTAGACTCAAAATCTTGTGGAAAACAAGAATACCAGGTGTTGAACTAGAATGGGAAAGGCAAAGAGCTTTTGCTGGTGGTCAGAGAACCTAATTTCTGTCTAATGAAGCCTTCCTGAAGAAACTTTCATAAAGGCAGAGACCTGAAACCCTGGCCACTGCCAGGAGAAACACAGGATTTTGGTCTCACCTTGTCTGACAATTACTCATTTTCTGTTTATCTATCCTATCTACATAGTGTTTTGGTCCATTGGGAATTACCTGCGGTATGAACATGCTTAAACAGGCCAGTTTATCTGTCTTAGGGGGATCAATGCAGACTGTCTCCAGTTAAGCTGTTTGAGTGCTAGAAACTCAGGCAGTTTTTGCAGTAGCAAGTAGTATGATGTAAGAGTAACACATTTTAGAGTGGAAGTTGGTACTAGGGATATGACATCCACACTGTGAATTTAAGGAATTTTAATGCTTTGGACAACAGAATTCATATAGCAAAACACTTTTGTTGAATTTGAGAATTCAAAGCCTGAATGCTCTCATCAGTAGAAGTGCAACTCTCAGCCTCAGTTCAATATATTTGTTTGCCCCAATATTGTAGTAGATCAGATTCATATATATCAGAAACAGAAGACATCTCCTTGGTTGACTTTATATTAATTCTCTCTACATTTTCTCTCAAAATGATGTCCCGTTAGACTAAATTGCTTTGCAAGAAAGTCCTTTAACCTTTTTTTACTCATCTAGTTAATTATTAATTTAAACCCAGAAGAATATTTACCTATGCTCTCAACAAATTTCTATCAATAGGAATTGGAATTTAATGGGTAAAAATGCCTTCAAGTCCATCCAGTTTCTTACCAATAGAGTGGAATTCAGAAAACAATTTGTAAATAGATCAATGTTTTCCCAGCTAGCGAGGGAGGGGGAAAGCTACATGGAATAATAACAACCATTATGTGAAGAAAGCAACACACTATATTAAACTGAAGTCTTGGTTTCATTGGCTCATAGAGAAAATTCCCTAATACTATTTCTGTGTAGCACTGCAAGAGAAATAATATATTTGAACATTAAGGATATCCTTTGAAATGAACTTGATTTGTCACAAGTTATATGAAGGCATTTCTCAACCATTGTGTCTATATTTGCTTATTCAGTATGGTATTTAAATTACTTTCAATATAGTGCTTTGTTAAACTGATCACTTAAATTGATCCCTAAGTAGCAGAGGAACCAGTTCTGAAAATTTGACCTCAAATACCATACGAGCAAAGAGCCTTTGTGTTTTGGAATAAGTTGAACTTGTGCTTCTACTAATATTATGATTGTCCCTTTCTGTTCTGAGAAAGAATAACACCCAGCATCTGGTGCAGAAGAGACTTTCCTGTCAGCTGATCTGAACCATGGCTCTTGTAAATATTCCAGGATCCTAATCCTGACGAAGTCCCACCTCCGTCAATTAATGTTAAAGTTCACATGAGCAGGAGGTTTCAATTCTTTTTTCCTGATACATTAACAGAGCAACTGTCAGAGTACAAGTGTATTAGTCATTCAGTGGGGAAACAGAAAATAATGAGATACTTACGACTGGTGCATTGTTTTGAATCTGCTCAGCTCATAATCTAATGCATTCTGAAAAGAGAGAAAACAGGTTTTATAGCTTAAATGAAGATGATTTTAATCAAGAGCAATCAATGAAGTGAAATACATGATTTTAAAAAAGTGAACAAAGGAAAGACCTGAAAAACAGTTTTTAGTTTTGTAGCTACATGCTTGTCTCATCTTGGTTAATGCTTAACTTTTTGCTGTTGTCCTGTTGTAACATTTCTAGAAAGCTGGTAGCACACGCTGCATTGTTAAACTGGAATTTTACCGGGCATGTGGCAGATTAAATTAGGCTGGTTAATGAATCATTCAAGAAGCGATAAGCAAGCCATTAGATATGGTCTCTTCACCACAGAATTTCTTTGTTTTTTTTAAATCAAATCAGCAGATTAGTATAACAATGGCCGAGTGGAAGATACTTTAACAATGGCTGGGATATTATTTAACCTCATGTTTGGTCTGTTCTTGTTCTAAAGTTCTGCATGACTTCTCAGCCCATGAAAAGCTGGTGATGAAAAAGAAATAGAATTTGTAGTGTTCTACCTTGGCACATAAAGTGTCCATTCTAGTGCTGAACAAGCTAATTCAGGTACTGGAAACAGTTTCACCGAATGATTTCAATGGTTTGTGTAATTCTATATACCTTTCACCTCAACATGAACAAGGAGTTCATGCACAACTTTTGATGTTCAAGCTAGTGTGCAGCTTGCAGTCAAACTTCTTAAGTCAGAGTTTTAAGTTAGTCTAAAATTAAAACTTTCTTTAATCTATGGATTTTTCTTTAGTGCAAAATTTCCAGTAAAGTCTTTGGATTGTACGAAGACCAAGGGTGGGATTACATGTTTTCAGTCCAGAAACCTTCTAATGCTAAAATGCCCCCTTTTTCAGCTTAGATTTCAGCAGAGGATAGGTCAGGCTGAAAATACGTCCATTTAATAGATGCAATTCTAACCATCCATCTATCTTTGTGTTGGGAAGAGCAAATTAATTTGTGTATTTCTTGACGCTTCCTAGGCAGACCTACAGTGGATGTGAAATCTCTGAAATAGATACTTTCCAGTGAACTCAGTGATATTGAGTTCACTGTTGTATGACTGATGTTTGCCCAGATCTATCTGTTTTTTCTGAATAATGCCCCAGCCATCAGTCCCAAACCAAACTATTTTGCCTTTTCTCTCACCATCTCATCAGCATGATAGATGAGTTACTATCAGGCATACAAATGGAGACACTAGTAATAAGTGTATGAGAGAAGATCAAGTGGAGAACATATTCTCAGAGAAAACATATTTCCTCAGTCTGTATTTAAATGCCAGTGAATCCCTGCATTTCTTTGACATATTTGTTATGAAAATATGCCATTTCAGACAGTAGAGAACCCCCTACATTTAATACTTAGCCTGTAATTATACTGTAACAGAAAGCAGCTGCGTATCTACACGTAGTGGGCATGGTAATTAGCAGATGATCCAGCAGATCTAGAAATCACCAAATTCCTCAGGAAATTTAAAACCGTATTGAGCTGTGTGATTGCCATACAGGCCCATCTGGGCTCGTTCGGGCTTCATCAGCTGTAGTGATGACTCACCAAATTGCCTCTGCATACCAATGACCAGCAGGAGTAGGGCCATTTCCTCACCACCTCCTGCACCTTTTAAGTGAGAGAAGGAGGCAGCTATGCTTTTTGTTGTAAGGGTTTGATTCTTGTTCGCTCCCTTTTCTTTGCAAAACAGAGTACTTAAACCTTTACTTTGCGTGTCTGAAGATTGCTGGGATATAATGGCTTGGTGATTTCAGAGAAATATCTTGTGTAACTTTCAGTCCTTCCAAGATGCTGTTTGCTGGAATGTGCTGCCTAAGCACAGCCGCCTTTCCACGCTGGCAAGTGCTGTGTGTATGGTCAGATCGAGCAGTTTTTACACTTGCAATGGAGCTCGGTAGAGAAGGAAGCTATGGATCTAAGCAATTCCTTTACAGGGGAATTTTTTATTGAGTTTCAACTTATTTCTCCTCCCCCTCCTCCGGGACAGTCTTTCATGATGGGATTATGCTATGTGGTTCCCTGAGGTTTGAGATGATTGATATCTATGGGTCCAGCTGAAAGCTTTTTCTTTTTTCTTTCAGTAAAGTGCAGTATTGATTGAAGCTAAGAGCTGCTGCTGCTCTTTAGCAGCAGAATTCTGGTCCTAGGGAAGAGTACAAAAATATCTTGCAAACTCAACACTTTTGAAATTACATGGTAGCTGCTGTAGGAAGATGACTAATGCTTCCGGATTTTAATTAACCATTGCTTCTGTTGTTGCTTATGATATACATTGTTAGTGATTCATATTGGCATGAATGGAATAAGTTGCAAATGAATATGCGTGATAAAGAAGAAGTTAAGGTAGTTTCTTTCCTGGATGGATTTGAGTTGCCAAATATACAATGAGGAACTAAAGAGACAGAGTGCTCTTTAGTTTCTTTTTTTTTTTTTTGGTCCCTTTTTTTCTGTTTTGTGTGTTTTGGTTTTTATATTTACGGTTTCATATTAGAGCACAATTTAGAAAGCATATAAAAAAATCTGTTCTCTTCTAGCCTGCTGTTGATTTCCCCGTTTCTACTGGCTGCTTCATTCACCCAACATCAACTTTCTCAGTAACTCACTTACTTAGCTCAGTAGCTCAGAGTAACCAAAATTTCTAGCTTGCAGATTGAGCCAACCAGCTTTGTTCTGCAGGCAGCATCCTGGAGCGAGAGAAATGCTGTAGTAGTGCAAATGTTTGAGGTGTGTCTTTTGCTCCTTTGCTTGCAGAAGCATGTCTTGGACCTGAGCCTTTCCTGCTGTAGCTGCTTGCCACCATGGGTGCTGGCAAAGGAGACGCCTTGCATGAAAAACAAAGAGAAGGTACGACCTGTAACGATCTGGAGCTGCCGACCCATAAGTGGATTTTGTGTATTTTCGTCTGGAGAAGTTTAGACTGGCATGTGCGGTACATGCAGAGTGATCTGGCATGTCTGAGGTGCTGTGCTTCAGTGCATGCTCTTGCAAGGGAGCAGTGTGTGTGCGGGTGGCTTATGTGCCTTGGCTGGGTGGGATTTAGGGCATTTTGCAGTCCTGGGGATGCCTGGTAGGCGGATAAGGGATAGCGAGTGTTGGTAGGGAGGTAAAGGGAATGGGGTAAAACGTTGCAACACAATACACAGCATACAGACACCATCATCTGCCCCAGGCATAGCACTTCTCTAAGGAAGGCTCCTAAGTCACGAACACTGCTGTCAGCAGTCATGGGACTTGATGATTTGGATTCTGTGTTTGCTTTGGAGTTTTTTTGCCATGCTTTTACAGTTGCTGAGATTGTGCAGATGGATGGTTTCAGTGGAGTTGTTGCCTCAAAAAAGTTTTTGGATGTCTTTGGAGAAGGTTGTTGATAGAGTTGATTGCGTGATGCAGCGTTTTCAACTCTGTTTTGAAGTTCGTTGAAGTACATCTTTCCCCTTCCTTCCTTTCCAGCCCTTTCTGGTAGGAAAGCACTTGTATAAGATGGTTACAGCTGCAGGTGCAAAGAATACCTTGAACAATCCAGGAAAGCTGTGAAGGATCAGTAGGAGCTTGAAAAGGTCAGATTTTGATGTGAATGAGGGTGAGGGGATTCCTTTGACATTGTGATAAACAAACATACTGTGTTTCTAGATAAACTCAATATCTGGGTAGTACAGCTGCATGTAAGGTGACAGTCTTGTCATTACCCTACAAAAATTCAGAGCTACGTTCTGCAATGTTGCCAGTTCTGAGCAGGGACAACTTCGGAAACGTCTGTTGATTTTGTGTGTGTATGCTTATATTTGAATGTAATATTGTATAATGAATTTGACTTCCTCCTAATTTTCTTCAATGTTTTTTCTTTGGGGGAGGGATTAAAGACAGATTTACTTGACAAAAAGCAATTTTATTTTGCTGTGCTAAAGTAAATCCATGATATAGAAGTTCTGTGTTCAGTATGACCAAGTTTGTGTTAAGACTAGTTAATGAAAACAGTTTTTAAGAAAAACACCTGGAAGGAGCCCTTGTAGGAGATTTGGAGGAATGTACATCTGCATGTTTTACTTCTGAGAGACAGAGATTTAGTGTATAAATAACAGCAATCTAAATTTAGGCAGTCAATGTAAGCAAAAATCTGAAAAATCATAAAATTGTAATAAGCCATATTAATGGTATCCCTTATTAACTGACACGGCAGCCTATCTGCAATTACTTTGGCATTTATTAGTAAAAAAAATATAATGGCATTTCTTAGTAAAAGTGTTCCTATGGAATATGAAAATATCTCTGGGGAGTAAAAGTAAGATTTCAGTGCTGGCCTCTAGAGACACAACGTGAGCTATAGACTTTTGCCAGCAATATCTGGCAAAAACTGCCAGTGTCTCAGACTGAGTGAATCATGGAATAAATGCATAGAGGAAATTTTAATTTTTTTCTTTAATAAAGGAGAGCTATGTCCCAAGGAGGTGGGGGAGAAGTGGAGAGGACGTAAATAAAATGTGAGATACTTAAAATTAAAGGTCAGTTCAGAAAGAATGACACAATAGAGAGCTGTTTCTATTGTGAACGAAGAATTACTATTTTTAAGGGAATTGTCCATTTTAAAGTGTGTAAAACTGACATCTAGTGGCAGCAATAGCACTTGGTGTGCAAAGTGGCTTTATAGTGAGACCAGTTTGCATAGCAGATGAATGGATTGTAACTATATTATGTACTAAAATTGCAATTCTCTCTACTTTATCTGGGTGTTACAGAGCAGTTCCAACTAAGTCTTGCTTCTTTTAGTAATATCTCACTTATATAATGCCAGGTTGTGGGTCATCTTTCTGAATGCACAGTTTCATGCTAGAGAACTGATGAACAGTTTCATTAGAGGAGAAAAGGTTGACAGGGGCATGAGGATTAAAAAAGGTGAGGGTAAGAGTTACCAGAATTTCATCGAGGTCAACTGGCAAACTGTTTGGCAGCTACCAATTTTTGACCTCTTATGAACGAACAGGAGAGGTCCGGCCTCAGAGCTGTGATGTGTTTCTCAGGTGTGGCATTACTCACAAGTGTAAGCTCCTCTGGGAGGGGAAGCAGGACTTTATGGTCAAAACTGAGATCTCACATGAATTCAGGCAAGATATATGGGCTCTGAATTGATAAAACATATAGACATGTGCTTAAATCATTCCCATGTTCATTTGCTGAATCATGGTTGATATAATAATTTCTGATTCGTATTTTTATTCAAAGGGCATTTAAAAAATATTTTTCTTTTCTGTTTTGTCTAGCTTGTGTTTTTAGTATCTTTGAAGGAAAAAATCCCTTGCTAAAACTCTGCATGATGCCTGCCGCACTGAGGCTTTAATTTATCTTTGCCTCCAGTGCCATTATATACATAATGTATAAATTACTAATAACAAGCAAAGATATGCAAAAATGAAGTATCAATTATTTTAAAAACTATTTTTTAAAACATGGCTTAGGGGCATCTATAGTCATATACCTATAGTCAAAGGGTGCAATTTAAAATGTACATAGAAAAATATAAAAGCATCATTCAAATCTATCTTCCAGATAATAAAATGAAAGACATCATCAGTAGAAGACTGGGTGAAGACAAAGGCAAATCTGAAGGAAGAAGGAAAGTAAGTGTGCTTCAGTGAAAATGTAATTAGAAGTGGGGGGAAAAAAATCATAGATTATTTTTTCTGGGTTAGAGGTTTGTGGCAAGAATTGCCAAATAATATTGGTCAATTTTTGATTGTAAGTGTTTATTTTGCAGTCTTCTCAGTTCATAATAACTGTTGCAAATATCTCAGAAATAAAAAATGTTGATAGCATAATTCTAATGAAACATAGCTCTGTGCAGTTTCAAGGCTGTGGTGAATCATATGCTGCCTATATCATTCCATCTCTGTTACTTTGAAAACATGGTGAATCATATTTGTTGAACACAAATGTTGACATTCTGCAATGAGACTCAAGTCACAGTTATAGAAGTGGTATAAGAAACAGCAGCTGTCATTTCAGATAGGCGAGCCTGCTGCTTTAGTGGGAAAGCAGAGCCGAGCAGCAATCCTGTTTGCTGCAGAGCTGCTCTCTAAGGACAAGATTAGTTGTTAACAGTTGTGCCAGCCAGAGCTGGGAGATGCAATCTTATCTGTCCTGAGCCTGGTAATCCACTGCAGGTGCTTAACAGCTCTAATATGCTTTTGACCTTTTGGGTCTGAGTGGGAGCGGTTGCAATGACATGAGGCCAGTTGCTATGTGCAGAGTCACTCTGACTTTGTCTGCACTCCCTGAGGCTCCTCCTTACCTCTTGGACACTGATGCCTTTCCAAAATTGTGGAAGCAGAAGAATAAGTCATGATAGTAGCACCAGAATTGTTAATATACTTGAGATCTCTACGATTTCAGAGCAGCTGTCTCTGCATTTGGTTTATATAAACCCTTGCATAATACAAATGGAGTTGTGTTGGTAGCAAGGTAATATAGTCAGGACATGCTTGTTGTAAATAGGACTGCTGGGGTTGGGTTTCTTGGTCCACAGTGGATTTGTCATCCCTCATGGAATGCTGCTGTTATTTTGTCCTCAGGCATGCTTTTAGTTAAAGAACTGCCCATCTAATATTGTTACTAAGAGCTGTGTTCCGCATGTAAAGGGAGTTTGAGATCTAGATGTTTCCCTTGCTGGAAGGAACAGTAGAGTACTTCACATTCTTTAGGGCAGCTGGAAATACTTTATTACATTGATGGAGATCTGTCTGTAGTATTGCTGCTCTAACATTTCAAATTAAGACCAAGGGGTTTTTGGAATTATTTGATAAGGTTTAATATGCATTGAGCTGTATGGTTCTGAGGAATCTGTACTGCCTCACCTACCACATTTTTTAGCTGTTGAGATGTTAGAAATCTGTTTTTTCCTTGATTGAAAGATGTTTTCCTTCAATAGTAGCTCAGTGAACCCCTGTGGTTAGCATTGTTCTGAGGAAGCTGCCTATTGCAATAGTACCATCTCACATTAAGAGCTCAGTGAAACATTAAACTAGTTGACCCTTTATTCTTATATGTGCTATGAGTGGGTTCACCTATGATTTATTTGTTTATGACCTAGGGTTTCCAATCTATTGTATACGCCAGGAGCTGTTTGCTCACACTTGACTGTCCAAGACTTTTTGAACCTGTCTTATTCAATCTCACATGTGGAATGAATAGTCTTCTCCTTGGAAGCTGGCTGCAGAAATAGCTTTGTTCTAAGACAGACAATGAGGTTTGATTTGTAAAATAAATCTGTTTATATAGTGCATACAATGGGAAAGTTAATGCTGTTTTTCCTGGAACATGATGCCCCCATTAGTCTTAGGCTGACCTGATGGAGAGATGAGAGGTTTCCAAGGTTCTTTCAAAAATTATACTGTCTTCCTCACCGAAAGTGTAATGTTCTGCGGGCCAAGCTCTGTCTGTATTTGCATGTCCTTATTGAAAGGACATTTACTGGAACACAGAAAATAAAACCACTTCCCATATCTTTGTAGTAATGCACCACTATATGCTTAAGCAAATTGAGTTTCAGTGTTTGAAAGAGGAAGGAAGTTACCACATATAGAAATAACTGTGACCACCAGAAATTTAGCCTCAGCAAAAAGCAGCAGAGCCTCTGCTGATGTAGGCTGCAAGATTAGTAAGTCTGATTTCTTTTTGTGAGAAAAGAATTCAAAAGAGCCAGCTGAAATTCTTCTTGCAGAACCATTTATCTCTAAAAATGCTTCATCAATGAAAACAAATTGTTTTGCAGGGCTTCTTTCACCTCATTGATGATTAAGAATCTATAAAAAAATTGGTAAAGTTGAATCAATTCATTTTCATGTTTTTTAATATAAGGTAAAAGACCCAAATGAGGCATGTAAGCATTACTGCCTTAGTGGTTCCAAAGCACTTTATTTTTACTTTTATGGGATGTTTGCAACTATTCCTTCTGAATCAGAGCAAAGGGAAATATTGAAGTGTCACAAGTTCCATTTTTGGCCACATCTAAGCATTAAGGCCTGGGAAATATTTCCAGTCTGTAGTCAAAATGCCAAGAAACAGGACATGCTGCAGAAAACTCCTCGGTACGGAGGAGTCCTGCTGGAAGCGGACCTGGTGCTTTAAGAACTGACCTTTCTTCAGGACTCAGCCCAAGGTGTGAGTGCAATATGCTGTTGACCCAGCTTAATAGTGACATATAGCAGAATTGACACTGCCAGCTTCTGTTCATCTTGCCTTTGTCAGGGCTGAACCAGGTCTGAGGCCAGCTGCTGCCTCCAGCTACCTGAATCCTGTTCCAGTAACTGCATGCAGGTGATTTGAGTCAAGTGGTGCCCTTCTGTGTCTAGCTTATGCTGTGAAAACAAAGACTGTCCCTTGGCTGTGTGGTTATGTGCAGTTTCTTTCTAGCTCATCTTTCCTATTGAAACAATCTGGTTTTGCTATTTGGTATTTCCTTAAGTGAGCAGACATCTCTGCAGGTATGAAAAAGTCCTGTCAGTTAATCTAATTTGCTTACTAAGGGAATGGGAGGAGGCAAGAGCTAAAATGGTTGTGGTGGTGGTGTTTTTGGTATTTGAAGATTGAATTAGTAGGAAGAGTAACGTCTGTGAACATTGGCTGAGGCTGAGTTGGTGCAAGATGCTCTGTGCATTGCACTGAAATACAAAACTCAGTTTTCTGGGTACTAATTGTTTCCATCCTGCTTTCACGAGGGACACTGAAAATAACAACAGGAAATAGCGTATCAGGAATCAATTCTCAGGGCCCTGGTAGCTGAGACTGGCAAGGACTCTTCTTTCTTAGGGAAAGTTAAGTTATAATCTTAGTTAACTGCAGTTATACAAGCCAAGTAGCTAAATACAGGTGCTCCCCAGGTGTGTCAGGCTGTTGGGAGTAGTGGGATCAATCTTGGAGAATCCCAGAAAGTGGGTGACACTGGACCTTCAGCTCTCCCCTGCTGGCCAAAGGCCTGGGAACTGTGCAGATGTGCTCCCTGCTGACACTGCCTGCAGAATCAGCTGCCTTCTGCTTTTCTGCATCTAGACAAAAACAATTAGAACAAGAAGTGCTGGGAAATAGCTGAGCCTGAAAAAGCTGTAGAGAAGGGGTATGAGAATCATCTCACCTCTCAGAGCAAATACTATGGCAGAAGCTGCCAGCAGCAGTTAAGCTGTAACAGCAGTCTTAAAAGCAAAACCTATATATTCTTGAAAGATTAAGGAAGAACATCTGCATAATTGTAAGCACATTACATTTCATGAAGGGAACTGGAAGTAGCAAATCTTAATTATAAGAACAAATACTCTTGCTGAATCAGGAAACCAAATGTGACTTAGTACATGCCTGTCTACCCTAAACACTTTGATGGCTGGCTGTCTTCTCTTTAGGAATAAACCACCTCATAAGCTCCTTGAGCATCTACATTGAAGAAACAATTTCAAATGCCCACACAGAAATGTGCTGAGCTACTTGACTTTGAAAGTACTCCCTGGATAGTGAAATAGATTTGTTGTACCTCCTTTGATACTGGTTTAGGGTTTTGAGGTAGTGCTTTAGTTCCACTGTTTAGCTTTTAATAATCTCAATGGTTATAGCTATCCTGTATAGATACTCTTTAATTCACATAGTCACAAATATGTTGTGTATCTATATCTGTAGGCATCTTGAAAATGAGCACTTGATTTGCTTGATTCACATTACCTCAACCACAGCAAGCAACGTTATTAATAGTGAGTAATCACTGACTCCATCATCAAGATCATGACTGCTGCATTTCAATGGCTGAAATAACTTTGTGAAAAGATAGACCTGAAGGTGCTGGCTGGCCGTCTTTACAAGTAGGACAAAACACCACAACAGTGCTAATTTAGGTAAGCAGCAGAGGTATTAAGATTGAGCACAATTAAGACCTCTTACTGTGAAGCACACATGCTAGGTCTGAGTTGCTGCAAGAACTCAGCCTTCACAATTGTTGTGTGTTGAAAAGACCATCTCCCAGTAGTGCATGCAACATGTGGCCCTGGCTCAAACAGAAGAAACTATTTCTGCCCTTCGAGAAGAACAACTACATGTGCCTATGTCTGTAAATGTCTTTATTCAAAGTATGAACAAAATCTGTGTTGGGTCACAGCATGGAGAGTGTGGATGAGGGCTTGTAAGGTGGGGAGGAAGATGGATATAGCACAGAGTGGTGACATCTCTCCTGGTTTGTGATAGAGAGCAGGGTGCTGCTTAATGGTTTATGGCCAGGACAGCCCCAAATTTTGAGAGCCATATCTTGAAGGGGCAAAGCCAAAGGCTTGTACAGTGTTACAGTGACACAAAGACCTTTATGAACTTTCTCAGTAAGTACTCGGCTGCAAAGTGGTTAAGGATATTTGGTTTAAACATCTGCTTTATTTTTCTCGGTTTGGAAGTTTGAAAGACAGCCTGTAGATAGAGCATTCCCTCCTCCATACCCCAATATTCCCCGTCTTTCTGGGATGCCATTAAATTTGTTAGTGTGCTTAAATGGTTTAATTAAAGTCTTTTCTGGTTTAATGCAATCAACAATGTCTTCTGTCAGTGCAACATGTCTGGTCCTAATGATGCTTCTGGATGATAGATGTTGTGGGGATAGCTATCAAGGTAGAGAGTAACTTAATTTGAGAGGTTTGATTTCCTTTTACTTTAGCTGTCAAGACCTGAACAGATAGTGTCAGTTATAAAAAGAAGCAAAGGAAAAGGTGCTTTGAAAGTTTTTCACCTCCTTTGTTCTTATATGGAAATTTAACAGTATAATGACCTATTTGTCAAGTGATGTATATCTATCTAATAGATGTTAAACTGTTAGACAATTTCAACAGGAAAAAGAACATCTAGTTTTGGATACAGGACTCATTAGGTTAAAGCTGTGGTGTTTGTGTACATATATATTGCTCTACAGAGTATCAGTATGTAAGTGATACAGGATTTGTGTTTTTGTACTTGTATATTGCTGCTTGGTCTTTACACACAAACATTTATTTATTTGGATTTCATGCTGGATCTGCATATTTAATCAGGGTCCTGGGGTACCCAGCATGTGCATCTTTCCCTTCCCTCTCAGTGTGATGAATCTTCATAAATGAAAATAATGGTCTTTTTCTCTTTGACGCTTCAAGTTAGCCAGTGAAGTCTGTCTGCGTCTGAAGTTCTCAAACCTTCTAAGTATTCTGATTTTATAATCCTGCTGTTAGTACATTCAGCATTGATTTTATAGCATTAGATACTGCTCAGGAATGCATGTGAAACAGACTTCCTTTTGGCTCATTCTTGAAGTGACCCAAGTTAATTGTGAGCGAGGCAATTAGTGTGGGTTATAAAAATGATGCCAAATGTCATGGAAATGACTCTTCCACTGTGTGTAAACATACATGAATCTCCTTTAGAGAAAACTTTTTCTACCAATTTTTAAAATTTAAATTACAGTAGTTAGCAAGCATGGCTCTTGAAGTGAAATAAATACCAGAATATGTATTTAAAGTGTCTAAAAATAAATATTTTTGTTTCAAGGCTTTATAAGTCAATGACCCAACATGCTGTTGACAACCAAGATTAAATGCTTACAAGAAATTCCAAATTTCCACTGACATACGGAGACTGTTTCCTTTCCTGGCAGTTCATGAAATAACACTTGAATTTCAGTATGCTGCCATTGGACCATTTTGGAGCAGTATGTCTTTAAATCTATTAGCAAGCTTGTGCAGAGTTCAGAGTGTGAGGAGAAAGGAAAAGCAGCATGTTTTCTTTGAGAAAAGTTGAGCTTTGAAAGCTACTGGAAGTTTTGGAATGTTAAAATACAAACCAGCTGAGATATATTAATGGGCAAAGAGCAAGAGAAGAGGTCAAAACTGTTCATGTAAATATCCTTTCACATAATTTCAAAAATAAGCTCATTCCAGGAAAACAATACACGTATTTGTGAACAGTTCTAATATTAGTCTGTCATGATAATGGTATCTGAAAGCCAGTGATATTTATGCTGGGATGAAAGTGACCAGCATGTTAACTTTAAATTACTCTCCTAACCCCAGTTTCCTTGTGTGTGGGAGTATTTCTTTTTAGGAAAAAAGTCACTGTTGGTTAACTTTGTCTCTCCCTTTCTCACCCTCAAACCATTGACTAATACTGAAATTTATCTTACAGTGAGTATTTCCATTTTTACATTTAAATGCTTTAGTCAAGGTGTTAAAGAAATTTATAGTGCAGAGTGACTGTCACATAGTGTTGTTTACATGCAGAAGCAAACTAGGAATTGTATGAACACTGAGTACTAATATAAAAAACATATGCTGCTCTCTAAACAATTCGATGATTTGTGAAAGTCAAGAGGCAATAATGGATGATCATATTACATAACAGCCATCCTTACAATTGGGCACATATGCTTGTAAAACAGGAAAAGAACACAAAAAGAGAGAATATTTGAATTTGGATATGTCAATTATCAATTGCTGACAAATTGTTTGTTTATTAGAAGTTAATCCCCCACTGCGTTAAAAGGTTTGTGATGAGCTCGATATCAATGTGAATCCAGCTCTTTTTTAATTGACCATGAGCAAAATAAAATAACTGTTTTGGATAAAACCAGTCAATTTTGATTACTGAAATTTCTTCATAGTTCAATAAATACTGCAAGTACTATTTTTTAGCATGGCTTTCCACATTCCTTCTAGTGATTAAAGCTGCTAGCCATGACCATATTACTTCAATTATAGGATGGAATTACTTGTAGCTATTTCTGGTGCAATAAAAGTGTAAAAAATGAAAAAAATAAACTCTGTAATAATTTAGGGTGCTGATGAATTGGATGGGTGTTGTTGCTAAATCTGTATTCTACATTCACTTGTTTTTCTTGGAGGGGAGAGAAGCACAGGTTTTAAACTTCAGACATGCTGACATAGAAAACAAAATCAATTTAGGAACTTTTCCTTATAAATGAATGAAATAACCCATAGTGGTGTTGTACCGCCTACATAAATCTAAACAGAAGTGTTGTATTTTCAGTCCAGAAAAATAAAACATAAAGTAATAAAAATAAATTTTATTTTTACTTAGTACTTTCTACTGATTTTTACATGTGGCTGTAGTTACCCAGCCAAATAGTATACCTGCATGGTATGACCAGATATCTTTAGAATACTTAAATACAGAAAAACAAATGATATAATTTCTATTGCATTACCTGCCAAGTAAAAGACCCTGGCATTTTCCACTCTAATATGTTTGTTAAATGATTGTCTTCCCACTATTATCCATGTGTGAGAGGGGGAATCTGTAGCTCATTCAGACGTGTGAGATGCACAAGATCAGCTGGTGGATGTTGGGAGAATTGTTGACCCGACTGATAACCAGGCTTTTGCAGAGTGTCTGTGACTCTGGGTACTGTTTAACATGACAAAAGTGGCTCTGTTTGGCTTTAGCGGATTAAAATTAATGAATAGGGGTTACTTCAAGCTCAACAAAGGCAAGAATCATATCCAAGGAACTCTTGATGTTGCAACTATACTTCATGTTATGTTGTGGAAATTCAGCTATTGTCTGCCAATATCAAATGATACCAGTTTTATCTGTGCTGACCAAATGGATATTTCTGGCATTTGGAACCAATGTGGTGGTTTGTGTTGTAATGAAAAACATAGGAAAACATAAAAAACCTCCTATGACCTAATTGTTGAGTTCCTCAGATTCATATATTTCTGAATTTATTCATGAGCACAGTCACAAAAGTCCTTCAAGACCCAACAGAAAATGTAGCTCTACCCTGTAAAAATCAAGAATACTTAATTGGACAGGGAAAAGGAAGAAAGGATAACACCATAAATAATGCATGGTACAGTTCTAAAAAACACTGGAATTTTGTCAGTAGAGGACTTTCTGTTTGGAAAGTGTATATATGACCAAATAAACCCCAGGGTTTGGGGACGATACACTTACAGAATTATTTGCTCTTTTTTCCTACTGCCTCTTCAAAATTCAGTGCTATGTTTGTACAGATGCATTTCAGATACTCTGAAAACCACCTGAATCAAAAACATCCAGGTAAAAGATTGATGTTTTGAGGTTGATTTGTTTGTTTGTTCCAGTGAGGAGTCTCTTTCACTTACAGTGTGATGCTGGCACATAGAGACATTTCTCTAATCTGCTTTTTATATATTGCAGCAGCCAGACAATCTAATGCACAAATGAAGTGTTGCATTTTCCTCTTCACAGGAAACTAGGGGTTAAGGGCAAATGCCAACATTTGTCTTGAGTAGTTCTGAGTGTGTAAAATAGGTCACCAGCTATAAATAGATAACATATGTTTGTAGTCCAATGCCTGTAGTGTTTTTACCAAAAATTTTTATGACTTGTTTGATTCGTTTGTATCTCACGCTACATTCAGATGGTTAAGCACCTTGCCTACTCATATTATGCTGATTACATGTTCTAGATGTCTACTGGGACATTTAAGTAAGTTTGATAGAAAACCAGGTTTTTACTCTATCAGGGTCGTACCCTGAGAAATGAGAAATCAACCCCGTGCATTTATAAGGTTTTTATCGTGCTCAGTCTTATGCTTTTCAAGGACTGTGTTGCAATGAATGCAGATAATAACACCTTTTAAAAGTGTAAATTGCATTCAAGTAGCAGGGGACAAAATAGTTAAACTGTTAATTGAAAAAACCAAGCTACACAGGAACATTGCAGGAAATAAATAGAAAAGCAAAGAAACAAAATAAAAATCTTCTATAGCTGGTTGAAACAATATTATTGAACAATTTAAAATATCTTTTGTTGGAATTTTGTGCCTATCTGCTTATTAATGTGAAGTCAAATGCTGCAGATAAGAGTGCCTAGAGGAAATCAAGTACCCTACAAACAGAAGCTGTGTTTCTGTGTTTTTTGACACACATTAATGTGAATTTTGGGTAGAATTTACTCTTCAGTATTCCAGGGGCCTAAAATACATGAAATGATTGAAATTCTTATTCTTCTAAGCACTGGTTTTGTAGGACCTCTGGGAATTCTAAATTCTTTCCAACATGCTTCTTCCTGAGCATCAGTGTGTGATGTGGTTTCCCAGCAGTCCAACCCAAACTTCAAGCCAGATTCCCTAATGGTAAGGTCTGCACTTGTGCATGAAATTGGCACTGAGAAAACTCATGAAAGATCTCTGCAACTGCATTTGTGTGTGCTTTGTTTTTATTTTTTAATGTGGGCAAATTCCATAAGTTTTTAGATATGGAAAGATTGATAAATATTTAATAGCGTTTTTTGAGCCATTCTAGGAATGGCTGGAAGCTTTCACTCTTAGCAGTATGCTGATAACTGACAGGTTGTGTAAGCCATCTGCTGATCATTTTAAATTAAAGACAATATTACATTGAAATTTAGCAGTCACTACATTAGTAGCACTCTGTAGGCTTGGTGTTCCTGTTTTGTTTGCCTTCCCCCCCCGCCCTTTCCCTTAGCATCATGCTTATTCAGAGCAGATGTCATCCTGTAAAAAACCCAGGATGGCTTCATTTTATTAAGGGGAAACTCCCTGACACTTGGTAACTTCATGGACTTTCATTTTAGCTGCATTAAGCTTTTTAATATAGCCATAACAGCTCAGTCAGCATTAGCAAAATGTGCTCAGGTTATTGTGGGTTATATCTAAATCTTAGGCTACAGCTGTGTCTAAGTGAAAATCTACCAGCAGGACTGTTCTGGCATAATCATCCTCACATAACATCCGTGTGGTTGTCCTGTGGGGGTGACAGTGTACTTGTTTTGCTTTCATTCATGTCACTTTACAATTAGTAGCTTTGGAGTTGCAGTATCTAGACATGTTTTAACAAAAGGGTATTCCTTTCTCTGCTTTTTTTTTTAAATGCAAGTTCCTTTAATTTTTTTTCAATAATTATTTCTAGCCATCTTTAATTTCTGCACTTAGAACTCCAGTTAGTTCTTTGATGGATTAAGGATAGTAGCTTGAAATGTATCTCCTTGGAAATTTGTCTCATTTTGGCACTACCAACACCCACTGCCTCAAGTAAAGTGTTAATATTTGAGACATTTCCATGTTCCCTCTGTTTGGAATAGAAACTTTAGACTAAAGTCAACTGTACTTAATGCAATCCTGTTTTCCTTTCTGAACTCAGTAGAAACAGACAACTTAAAACTTCAGACTCTTCCCAGCCTGTTCCCAAGGAGCCCTTTCTCCCTGCTATATTGTCTGGTTCTCACAGGATTTTCTTGTTTTCAGTGGAGTTGTATATGTATTCACCTTTCCAAACCAACAGAGCCCTAAGAGCTGTCCCTTTCTTGGAAAACTCCTCTACAACATCCATTTTTAACCTTGTTCATGCTTTCTCATGAGAATTGCTGATATTCAGCTGGCTTTAGTCTGTACTGCAGAAAAGTGGATTTTCCCAGAAGCCTTCAGAAATCTCTCTCAGGTTAAGAGCATAGGTGCCCCTCTTCACCTGCCTCTTTAAGGATAAAATAAAAGACTGGAGAATTAGGAGTTTATAGCTTTGTATTGGAAACAGATAATGTGAAAGCAGAAGGACTAAATTCTGATTAGGCATGCTAGAAGATTTCTGAAATGGTTAGCAGCTGGTATTTAACAATGGGGGAGTGATTATAGTTTCTGGCTCAATTTTTAAATGTTATAATGACTTTGGACATTAGTGTTGTGAAGTAACTTACATGCATTGTAAAATACCCTGATCTTTCATGAAGGAAAGAATACTAAAGCAACCAAAATGAAGATTCTGCTAATCACAAATTCTCAAAAGAGGGGGTACACTTTTGTAACTGGGATACTTGAACAAAACAGAAAGAGGAGGAAACTAAAAATTACAAAACTCTGGACTTTTCCTATTTTTCAGTTAAGGGCTTACAAAGTCCACATTACAAACTATGACACAATGGCTTAATTTCCACAACTTCTCACATTCTTTTTCATGTTCCCTGAACTTGAAAGGTACACAAAATTTAACATTTAAAATTATCAGTAAACTTTAAGAACAAAGAATTCTGTGTCACAAGATATTCCTTTAATCCATATTTAATGTAATTATGACTAACATGACATTTAGAATTTGATTGAATTGTTGTGTGCTGGAGCTTAAAGACTGGAAAGCAGACAAGCACTTCGCATCCTTTGCAGCTACTGCATAAAAACACAAAAAAATTATGTTCAAATAATTTCTGGCAGCAGCATTTGGAATATGAATAGAAATGCTCTTCTGTCACAGAAAATAAAATAAGGGGCCACTCCTGCAATAAATACTTTTGCACTGGCTCAGGATTTTTTGCTGCAGGATTCCATTGCTAGGTTATGACATTAGACAATTTTACTAAATTGCTTTTGAGATATTTGAAAATACTTGGCAGGAAAATAATTCAAAATGATTTGATAAAATTCAGTTTCTAAGCTAACAATCATGGGAATCCAGTGATAATGATGTTTGACTTTGTATCTCAGTCTAATAATTTATTTTGAGCTTTTTATTTACTAATATTCATATATGTTTAACTAATAACTTGATAGCTAAAATCACTTGTATTCTTGTGTGCCAAGAATGATGCATATCTTCATAGTGCCCTAGATTTCAGAAATTATATCTGCATTCAGTAATCTAGCTTCATATTTCTTTTGCCTTTTTTTGAGAATAAGGATAAATATGCAAATTTTGCTTTTACTTTAAAGTTGCCTCATGCTTTGATGATACATGAGTGTGTAATACCCTTGTACCTTACGACTTGATTGAAGATGGTTGATAAGCAGCCGAAGTGCTAAGCTGTAAAATGTCTTTCTTTTAGCCCATGTCTCTTTAAGGTGACTCTTTGCTTCTAGTTACTTGATAAGTTAAACAACATTTGTCTCCTTTCTAAGACATGTTCTTACCATTTTCCTCTTCTCGAAATGACTCTAAGTAACTGATTCTGCTTTCAGAAATAGTTTCCTATCGGGTTAGAAGCAGTAAGAAACAGAACCAAAGCCCTCTGTACTTGGCAGCTGCTGATGTTAAGGGCGACCTAGGGAGCTGTTCTTACCTGTCCCTTTGCTCCCTCCTCCACTGCATCACTGCAAGAATTGCTCGGGGGCAAAGCTTGCACTGCTCTACTCTTTGTTACATTTTCTGCCTTCTCTTTTAATGCTTTGCATCTATCTCCGTGGAGAAGAAACGATTTTCAGTTTCTACCTGCCCTGAAAACTTTCATTTTAAACGGCTTTATTTTAACTGCGTTTTTGAAGTCTGTAAAGTACTTGCTGAAGGAATAGGTGCTGAGATCACTTGTCTTTGCACAAAAGAGACCAAGCACTTAAGGTGCCCAGCTCCTACTACTACCCACTCTTCATTGAGAAAGTGAGCACAGTCTGTAGAAATACCTGGAAATTAAGGCTTTCTAAAAAATACTTCTGATATCTAAGCTGCTTCTGCTGCCTTTGACAGGAAACCTTTACATCTGAGAAGAATGGAAATGAGGAAACTCTGAAGGAGTGTAAATCCATGAGGAATGTCAGCAGGAGAAATTTCGATCCATGCCCAATAGAAGCTAATTAAGGAGCAAAGGGAAAGAGGACCCTGGCTAAAAGAGGAGCAGAAACAAAGCAGTAGGTGTTGGAAGGCACTGAGGGCAAGAAGGTCTAAAGGGGAGTGGGCGAAGAGGGGCTCAGTCACCGTGAAATGCAGAGGGGAAGGGTGAGGAGGAAGGTGTCAGACAGTAGATAAACAGGAGAAAGCAATGTCAGAGGAATAAAAATTGTGTAAAAATACAATTAAATTAATGCAATTACACGGCCTAATTCAGTTTTGTAGCTGAAAACATGTGTTTTTGTAACATCAATTTTCTGTGGTGAACAATCAGGTTTTTTGCCATGGTAACCTTGTGTGCTTGCCAAAGGTAGGACAAACAATGCCTACGTCACTCCTACTTCCTAAACACTTGGGTATGCCAAAACATTAATATTAAAATTTTGTGTCATTGTAAAAGGCTTATTTTAGGGCATTCTGAGATATGCAGTATATCATTAAACCCTGGATATGGACTTGTGGCATTAAGGTGCCAACAGCCAGCCCAAGGGTGGGACTCAATAGTACCTGCAACTTGTACCGCATTTTTCTGAATTACCTAAGCTTTCTATGCTTGCTTGACACCCAGGGAAATCACTGCAAGAGTCTTTTGGCTCTTTCCCAGAAGAATTAGGTTGTAAGAATGTACTTAATAAGTCTTTAATTTCTTTTGTATATATAGGACCTAGACAAGAATTTTTTTCCCCCCCTCTAGAAACTCAAGACATTCATGGTCTGAATTTTATTTGTAAAACTAAGTATACAGGGACGGACGCCAGATCAATCTGAACAGAACCCGATGCTGGTTACCCTTTTTCCAAGCAGATTTCCAAGCAGCCTAAACCAATTTTAATGTCTTTCCACCCGTTCCCATATCCCATGCTGTGAAAATATCACAGCATTGGAAAATACTCTTTTAGCTGAAACTGGGGAAGGTGGGACTCTGCAGATTCCAGATTGCAACAGCGGAGCTCTAGGTGTGGTGTGTTTGGCTGCCATGGTCACTACTGAAAGCAGATGTGGTTCCTGTCCTTTCCTGTCTGCTGCTTCTGCATTGCAGGTATGGGAGGGAGCACCCAAGTGAGATGAGAGTTGCTTTTTCTGGACAAGAGTTGCTTTTTCTCAGTAGCAATGCTGACAAAAATGGATGTCAAAGGACAGGCTCGGTGAGTTGAACCTGACAGACGCTGGCAGTGTTTTGCATTGGCACGGAGTCAGGAATCTCCTGCAGGAAGACACAGGTTCCATTTTCGAAATATTATTCAAAAATCCCCGGTAGAGTATTGGTGAATAACATGGCTCTGGTTTCCTCCCAGGCATTCCTATTCCAGCCAAGCAATTTAAAGCACGTTTTGAAAGAGCAAGAAAGAGAAGTACATGAAAGTTGTTTAGAATCAATGTCTGACAATTTTTGCTGTGTTTAGATTTCTTTTAGTAAATTTCTATATACAAATCTAATAAAAAAGTCTCCTATTTCCAGTTCTGAAGTTCAAGTAAAACTTCACTGTTTTTTGTATCTTTTGCAATCTGTCACTGGGAATTCAAAACAGAATTTTAAAAAAACATCAAACAAGCAACCTACACTTAGAGGGAACTGAAAAGCAGGAGCACAGTGTAGAAAGTTCAGACATTAAAAGGCAAGAGAATATAATATGCTCTGTGCAATGCAGCTGTGGCTTAATGCTGATTTGCACATTAGGACTAGATTAGCATGACTCAGATGTGACCTGCATATTGAGAAACTATCACAAGTATGGTACTATTGATGAAAAATGAAACTGCATGGTGCACTTCAGATCTAATATACCATCCTTTTGTGTTTGTAGATTCTACAGAAGTGTAAAGGAAGAGCTATTACTTCTAAATTTTTATGAAATGCATGTAATTTAGTTTCCTATAAAAGTTCAGTTTGATATTCAGTATGTTTATAAAACAGAATATGATATTACCATAAAAATGATTGTTTTTTAGCCACTCAAAGGCAAGAAATATTCAAAGAAATGACCACATAAATGTTGATTATTTCTATTCTGAAGGCAGTCAAATTGATTTGTGGTGTTGCGGCCAACTTATCACAGATTTTGTGGCTATAATGCCTGCATGACTTGACTTTGAACACTTTAAATTTCAAAAAGACCTTAGTCTTGACAAATTTGTGTGATTCACTTTCAAATAAAATGCAATTTGCATTTGATGTGGACATGTGCAGGACAGCTCCCTAAGTCATTTTGTGTTAGTTCAGTGGCAAGCTTTAGGATAATTACCTTTTGCAGAATTTTCCCAACATGATACAACATTCGTCTTTGGAAAAATTAAAAAGATCAATGTCCTCACTGAAAAACCAGGAAATAAATGCACATCTGGTGGGTTGGTGTTTATATGTTTTATCAAAGTGCAGTGTGCTGGCTGCAGATCTTTCTTTCCAGGAAAGCTTCCCTCCAGTGCTGCCTAGAAGTGGGCTGGCACTGCCTCTGGATTTTGGCATATCTCACGGGCACAAAACGCCTGTACTGCATGTGCTTAAGGTGTCAGTGCCATAGCAGGGGTTTAGGGCAGGCTGGAAGAGTCACAGAGTGAAAAGAAGGGCTTGTCTGGGAATTGCAAAGGGTGGCATGGGTAGGCATTGGGGTGGCTCCCCTTGGGCTGCCCTCCCAGCCTTCACAGGCACTTGGACATGGCTTCTGCAGCTGTGATGGAAGAGAGTTTTTCAGCCCATGCAAAGGTAAAACAGCCAACTGCTTTTACTTGCCTCTCTGAATGCGCAGTGGGGGAAGCTCACTGTGTTCTCATGTCAGATACCACAGAGTTGCTTTCTTCTTTATCCTTCAGGCTAGAAGGAATTTTCATTTTTCCAGTGATTCCTAACAGATTTCATAACAAAACCAGACCTGTATCTAAATACTCCTCTAACATTGGCTAGACACACGGAAACACTGCACATGTATTGTGAGATCTACATGTGTGCACAGGGTCTCTATGCACACACAGATAGCAGCAAACTTGTATTTGCTATTTAAAAATTACTATGCAAAGGTAGATCTGTCACTTCTATTTAGTAGATGGCATCAGGCTTGTTCAAGTGTTTTGTTTTATGGGTTTTGGGTTTAGTTTTTTTGGTTCACTGCTGTGTAGTGGTAGATGGCCAGCTTATCTCTAGTGATTCTGAGCTCAATGTCCAAAGGTGATATTGAGCTTCTTTTTAGACTTTGCAGATAGCAGTAGAAGGAAATCATATGCGTCTTATAATTGAAGGATAAACTGAAGTGCAAAACCTCAGATTCTTGCCAAAGGCAGTTAACAGTCACATAACAGCTTCAGCAGCTTTGGGATTTTTGAATTCTGAACGTATCTGTACAAAACAGTAGATCCAATTAGGGAATCACGCTATAAGTCATGCAGACAGAAATTCAGATTTTCTGCGTGGAAGTGTCCGACATCTGGTTACTCCATTGTATATTGCTTAGGTAGATCTACTAAGGCTGTGCTTTCTAAATCACACCTTGTAGCAGATAAGGAACCTTTAATTTCTGGCATAGTACAGATTTCTTGTATATTAGGCTAGGAGCTTGGAATAAAAAACGTGACTGTTGATTTAATTAATTTTAAATTAATATATTTTTCAGCTTGTACATAGGAGAACAGCATTTTACAATTACCCAGATAGGGCTATTAATGATAGCAAAATATAGACAGTTGAAATTTCTTTTGTACTGTCATAATTCTGTTTCAAGCATGCAGATTTATCATGTTGACAATGCTACTGAACAATTCAATTAAAGAATATATAAAATTTGTAGGAAAGTTTCTACCAGTGTGTGAGACCTGTCTCATTTTTGCTATAATGACATAAAAAATGGATGTTGCTCATTGTATCACATGTATAATGCCATGTTTTCTGCAGTGCGAAATAATCTTTAAAGGTCTTTTGAAGAGACTACATAGTTCAGAGGACATAGTAGCACATGCTTTCATTTTTAATCATACTACTTCTGTATTGCAGACTGTCACCAAAGGCCATCCGTTGTTCTCCTTGCTTTTTTCATTTGTGTTTTGAATAGGTTACCACTAGCATCTGAAATTGCTTCTCAGATCCTTGTCCACTGCTGCTGCACAGCTTTATTTGCAGAGGCACAGGAAGCCAACACACCCACTCTTAGCTTTAACTTCACTGCCTCTCATCCAGTGATGAAGACTACAGCACCTTTAGTGATCCAATTTATAATGGAAGAATGGGACAGGAATCTGTGTATTTGACAGCTTTGTTAGCCCTACTACATTAGTATGAATTGTTGGTAAAACCCAGTTTTACTCTGTGGCCATGCTGCACCTGCAGTCTCATGAATTATGTTGCAGTACTGAAGCTCTTGTTAGCATAAACAGCAGATATAACTCCTGGTGCACCCAGGAAACAGTTTTATTGAGCAATGAATAGCCAAGCAAACATAATATCTCTGCAGTGCATAAATACACCATAACAATAATTTTACCTTTAAAATAGGTCTTAAGGAACTTTTAATTTGATAGCTACACAAATGGAATCAGTGGTAGAGGAATTGCTGCAGTTCAAGGAGTTATTTTAGTCCTCTCTCTCGTAATTAGTTGCAATCAATTAAACACACTCTTGTACAACAAATTCTACAGAGGTCAGGAAAGGACATTATCAGATTTTTCAGGCATTGTTCCCAGTATCTCTAAACATTTACTATAGAATTCATGTATAATCCTGTGCTGGTAAATGTTCTTAATCATGCAAGTTTTATGAAAAAGTTTTTACATAAGTGGTGGCTTTAAAATATCTATATTGTTAAAAAACCCCACTACCTCCCCTAGGTTGTATGTCATGATATGTCCCCTGCCACACTTGTGTGCTGATGGCTGATACTACATATCTGCCCTTTCTCTGGAACAGGGGAAGGACTGACTGACTGACATTTTTTTAATGTATTGGGATTCCTTGAGTCAGAGGTGTAAATCAACCCACTCAATTGCACAATCAAAGCAACTGATGAAGTGTGTATAAAGAAGGAAAATTTCAAGTTATTTCCCGGCACTGTAAGGAGTATAGTCCTCATGGTGAAATACACCTGAGTGAGAGGTCATATGGTGGAATATTTGCTTACCAAGAAATGAGATCCATTCATGGACAGTTTCTCTACAACTGCAGCAGATTCAGGCATTCCAAACTGAGGTGAGAAAAAAGACAAGATTATTACAGTAGTATGAAACTTGACCTTTGTAAACAAGCTAATTAATATTTCCGTGCTCAAATACTCGGGGTTGTGGAAATTGTTATACTACTTGACAAGGATAATTAGAAAAAGAATATTGAGTAAGTGTAATGCTTAGGCAATGACTTTCACATAAGAGATAAGACACAGTACTACCTCTTTCTTAGGAAGAAAGATTACAGGGAATGAGGGCCAATAAATTGTGAATGGAGTAGACAAGAAGAAATTATGATGCAGCAAATGTCATATAAATGGAGCAAGGAGCCTAACAGAAGTACTGTGGATTGCTATGGGATAAGAAGCCAGAATTAGAAACAGGTTAAAAGGTATCTGAGGCAAAAGTTCATCAGTAGCCATGTCATCATCCCACATGCCTGTTTACCAGCCTCTGTTTGCTCTGGTGGCTGCTTGGCTTCAGCACCAGATATTTGGGCTGTGTCTTGCACTTACCATGATGATGGGCATTGCTGAATGAATTCAGGTTCAGAAACAGGATTTATTTTCTGTAATGTGGTTATGGTAATGGTGTTTTTTTAAGAAAGTTGATGTTGATTATAAATTAAAATGAAACCAGCATGTCCAGAAATATTACATCTTGAAATAGAGCCAAATACTAAAAAGTAATTGGGGAAAAAAAAAAAGCAGACACATTGGATTTCCTATTAAAAAGTAGAAAAGAATGGATCAGGGCTGAAGATGTCCTAAAAATATCGCAGTGTGGTAGATGGCTTAGTGTGGCTTTTAAAAGAAATGACACTGTTATGCATGGAAAGTGGCAAAAAAATTTAGAAATTTTTTCTTTAAGAATGTACCACTGTCAAAATGAGTTTTAGTATTTGTAATGCTTAGATGTATTTAGATACACTAAGATGTCTTAGATGTCTGTGGCAGTAGTGACCAAATCAGATACTAACAGAGCAATATTGGTGAAATAAGTTCTTCTCATAGACATAGTTATGTGGCTTTTCTAAGATAATTCTTTCTTTCTAGACTACTTAAAACTGATCATGCTTAAATATTCAATGTATATTTTATCTACTTTTTTGGTATGAAAATGTCCTATTCAGACATATATTCAGATTTTTTTTGGCCTGTTAGCTGATATGCCTGGGTTAGCTGATATGCCTGGATTTGGACAGTCCTGCTTGTTTGCAATACAGAACAGATGACAAGTCAAAGGAGAGGATTCCTGTGGTTGTTGGACTGGTGGTTGGTTGTGGATTGCATTAATTTGCCATCAGTTGCACTGGTGTTGGTGGAGAGGCAAAGAATCAAGGCTATGCACTCTCTGCTCTTGGCTTTTGCCCATCTGTTTCTAGTTTCTAGCTCTATCTCCAGTTACTGATTTGATGAGCTGCTTTTGAGCTTTGCCTTAAGCTATTAATCAAGCTTTTGTGTAAGGGAAAATTTTTTCTTTTTACGTGGTTAATGCATCTGACAAGTGGGTGTCTTGCTACTGGTGTTTAGTGATGACCATGGAACCTTTAATTTCCTTGGATTGCCTGAACTTTTCTTAGAAGTACGTTAAGATCAGTACTGGGAGAGGGACCAGACTACGTGGCAAATGGAGGCCAAGTAGATAAACTCTGAACACAACATGAAGTATTTCAGTGTTGTTGCAATTACAGCATAGATGCAAGATGACAGGAAGGTGCATCCACATGGCTAGCAGGTCTCCATTACTGCCTTCACTTAGTAATGAGGAAAAACTCAAAATCGGTAGGGTTAATTTTTATTTAGTAGTTAATTTATTGATTTTATAAAAAATGCCTTTCATGAGGCTGGAAACACTTTGCAGAATGGCTGGTTAAGAATTTTTGTACTCAGGACACAAAAAAATCTATGTCATTAAGACTTTTAAATTTAAGAAAATGCTAAAATTACACAGTACATAGGTACATACCTATTTTCCATATATATTGTGGCACCAACATGAATATACCTCTTCTAGAAAACCCAGCCTCAGTCACAGCACATGGAAGCTGATGTTACTTTCCTGAAGGTCAGTATGTTGCTTTCTGTTCAGTGCTCACTGCTTGTCTGTCTTGTGTACCTGTACTGCACACTAGTCAAAACCTTCTCTGAACCCAGAATGATCTTTTTTTAAAATCTGAGCTGTTCTACAGCACTCTTTATTATCCAAGTGCTTCAGGAACACTAACTGCTTTTTCTGAGACCACTCTCTGACATGAAAACTTCATTTAAAAGGGGAGTTAAGGTGCATGAGAAATAAAACTCACACAGTATCCAGTGGGTTTGGATACCTAGCTACAACTGTTTAGATCTAAGAGATATAAACGTATATTTGCATATTAAATATTTTGCCATTTTTACCTTCTGAGCAGAGCTGCCACTGTGGTTGTAGCTCTTGCCTCCCACTGCTGTAAGTCAAGCACTTGGGAAATGTCATGTTTTTTCTGGGTAGCTTGAATATCTTCAGGTAAAATTTTGTGCTGGGGCAGTAGCAGGGTCTGATATTTCAAGGCAGAATTAAATCAACAGTACTATGTATTTGTTCTCTGATTTTCAGCAAGCCTTGTCCACCTTACAATGTCTGTAATGGCATAGAGTAATACAGAAACCTGCTGGTTTCTCTGCAGAGGCAGGTTTTTGTGAATGGAAAAGGTAGTATGTGAAGAAGCTATTACAGGCTATCATGATGTGCATGTTAAAGGTGGGAAATTCAGGCTATGGAGGTAATCCCAGTTCTGGCACATTTTAGTACTCGTTTCTGCAACTTTAACAGCCTTTTTTTAGGGTTCATGCACATGTATGGCCAGTGTTAGGGTGTGGAGATTCAGCACTGCCCCCAGCATGTGGTCTGACTATGGAAATGATGGAACAGCTGGTGCTGAGGCTCTCTGGAGGGTTGGCAGTGGGAGCCGACAGCTCTGCCCACACGGGCCACAGGCAAATGGCTGGGTCAGTCTTTGATACACAGAATGGCCAAGAACTTAATGTGGATATGCTTAGTAATTGGTTTATTTAGCTTCTTTAATCAGCATTGTGAGTGTAAGCATAGACATTGACAGCTCTTTATAAGGTTGGAAGACTCACTGTTAACAAGTATGAAGCCAGTAGTTATGGTGTGCCTGAAATTTCCCTGGAAACCTCCGAGCTGTTGAACGATTGTTATTAAATTTCTGTCTTGTATTCTGCATAGAATTGCAGGGTACTTAAAAACCATTCTAACTTCTATAAAATAGCCTGATTTCCTTTAAGCCGAAAGGCTTTGAGCTAGTTAATCCTCTGAGTAGCTGTTCACAGTACTGAGTTCACAGCTTAGCTGATCTGTTACCATTATGGTGTGAATTAATTCCATGGAATAGGTTAGCTTTCTCAGGGTGGGAACAGTGGTACACCTGTGATACATCTCCATTGTGAAACTGTTTGTGGTTTTGTTGTCTTTTTATTTTTATTTAATTGTACATGAATAAGCCTATGTATTTATACACAGGCAAAATGAAAAAAAAAATTATCATTTTAAACTGTGGCCTACTTTTTATGTGGGTACAAATGGAACTCCTGTGGGAAGACTTCATAGCATTATTGTGTTCCTTGACAAAGATTGTATGTTCCTTCAGTTGAAAAGGATGAGAAACCTTAATGACCATAAATTCTGACTCTGGTGTAAAGAAGGTACTGGAAAAGATTGGTGCTGGTTCCTTATAAACATAAGAAAAAAAAGCCCTATATACAAAATTATATCAAGTACTTGCATAAAAACAAACAAAAGGGATCTAAAATGAGACTATATATCCTGTTGCAGGAATGGACTTTATAAGTTACAGGTAAAATTCTAAAACCTGAGCCATAGTATTCAGCCAGTTATAAGGAAAAGTATGACAACAAAACAAGGCTATTTCATGGAGGGTATATTTTATATGTCTGAGAGGAGATTAATAAGATAGTGAAAGATGTCTGAAAACGAGCTTGGAATACTTTGTGCAATTCAGGTCATTTTAGATATATTAGAAAGGACATTGTAGAACAAAGAAATGTGCAAGCCAACAAAGGAATGACTCAAAAACCCCCCAAAAGCTCAAGTACATTTAACTTAACATCTAGCAACTACTGTGTGTATATATGCATTGAGAAGAAAAGATGAACAGTAGATTCTTATTGACATGCTGTAAATTTAAAGCCATGTTCAAATATAAAGCTAGACATACTTTCTGTGAAATGATTATTTCTTCCCAGCAGGAAATAAATTTGGGCATGAAATACCTTTTCTCTTATAAGAAATATCCCTGTGAGCAACTTTTTTTGTATGAGTTTTTTGTATGAGGAGATCTTAGCTTCTGCCATGAATTAGATTTCTATAGAAAACAGGAGAGTACCAAAAAACTCAAGTTATATTAATATAAGTGGTGATTAAACTATTTTTTGTGCCTTTAAATATTTGTGCTAGGTTTAGGATAAGATATCCAGTTTTCAAGGATAAATCCAGTAAGTGTTTCTGCTAGCTGAATGTAGACTGAACTCTCTAAAGTGTTACATAACAGATTCAGTACCTGTCTTAAGAGATCTGCAACTTGAAAAGCTGTCCAGTTCTCAAACTCCTCTTGAGATGGTAGTTTTGTGGTCATGCTTCTATCCAGGGAGAAAGACTTGATCTGCATGAGTAACACTGAACTCTTGCTTTACTGTTTTTCACTGACCTGATGTAGAAAACCGAGAAGGAAGTCCTTTTTGCAACTTTTTTCCTGTTTGCTCACTTAAAGTGAACGCCTGTAAAGGGTAATTTAGGAAGTACCAATGTTCATGTGTGAGTGACTCCAGTTTAAGGAAACTGGTTGTTATATCAACATATGCACAAAGCAGTCATTACTGAAAAAGTGGAAGTGTCTAATCTGCTATCTTTCAAATTTTCCTGCATGTATTTTCACTGTTAGAGTGACTGACAGGCCAGTTATTGCCAGTGAATACCTTTTTGCTATTTTCTGACTTGGCAGAGCACTGAGTCTGGCAAAACTCAACTGTAATTTCAGAAACACGATAGAAGCTCTTGCATCTTAAATTTGGCCTGCTCAGAATAATCTTCCAGGTGCCTGGCTGGCATATTATGAAAAAATTATGTTGAATTTCATAGTGCTTCGTAGTGTTCAATGTTTCATAATGTTGGCTGTGAGTTTTTCCAAGGGGGGCACCATCTTCCTGGAGGCAGCAATACTCTCTCTTCACTGTATGCAGAACCAGAAGAGAGAGGTGCATGTATTCCCTAAGAAATTTTGCTTGCCTAGTTTGAGTGCAGGAGTGATTTTGTCAGTTGCAGATTCTTCATGTATTGTGAAGGTGGGAAGCAGCTGGGTAGGAGATGTGTGAGTTACAGGTTTAATGGTTGCTTACAGGAAACAACAAAATAACAGATGGCATCAGGTGTGAAACATGAATAATGTGAAGTGCAGATATTTATGTGGTACAGGCTATTTGCTGACTGAGTAGGTGTAAGCAGTCCTGGTTCAGAACATCTCAAAGGCAAATTAAAAATAGTGCTTTAAGAATTTTGCAGATCAGTGCGTGCTGCCAGCCGTGCCTGCTCCTCCTCCTCGGACTGCCCATCAGGCCAGGAGCATTTTCTGAAATACTGAGGTGCGAGGAACTGCTCCTGGCTGCCAGCTGCTCTCTGCTGTCACGTTCCTGCACTGCCTGGTGGGCTGCAGGATGAGCTGGAGCTCTGCCCTGCCAGCTCCCCCAGCTTGCTGTGCCCAGGCATCCTCCTTCTCCTACCTGCTTTCTCTCTGCTCTCCCCCAACACTAAATTGTGGCTAGATCTTCTGTGTTGATGTTGCCTTAATTTGTATTCTCGGCTCTTAGGACAGTACTCCTGAAAGGCCAGTGTTTATGCAGTACACCTCTCTTCACTGAGTGAGGCAGATTTATTTGGGAAGGTCATGCTCAGTTTTGTGCTCCCAAAGGGTCTGTAGCATAGGTGGTTGAACCTATGTGCTCCCAAAGGGACTTTAAGACTTGCAAGAAATATTTTTCCGTTTGTGTTTTAGTCAAATTTACCATAATGACAAGAGAAAAAAAAATACTAAAAACCAGGGACACGGGGAGGCTCATCTGGGATCCTGCATCTTGTCTCTTGATGCTGATGTTGCCCTTGGCTTCATCGATGCTGTAGGTTTCTGTCCTTAAGTGTGTGTAACAGAAATGGAGAGTATTGTCATGCACTTCCACTTGCTTTCCACTACCCTCAAGTAGGTATTTCAAGAATTGTTGAAAGAAAGAAATTGAAGAAAGAAAGAAAGAAAGAATGAATTGCTGGCTGCAGGACCCCAGCTTTGATTACTGATTCTACTTAGTACCCTCATACTTCTAGTTCCTCTGCATAATGTATCACCTTCATGGTGCGAGCAACCCAAATAAATATGTGCACTTGAACACACGTTGGCTCTGGGGGCTGTAGTGGGGGGAATTCTTGAGCAGAATACTGAGGCTTCCAGAGTTCCCCAGATACAGACAGGCCACAGAAACGGTTTCTTTCCAAACTTCCAGGTGCTTACATAAAATTTTGAAGCAGATTGTAGATACCTGAATGTGAAACAGCACTAGCCTAGGGCAGGTCAGGCTCGCTTGCTACTTGAACACTCCCTCGAGCCTCCTGATCTGCTGTGAACACTGGCAGACTTAAAAATATATTTGGGTACATGTGCAGAGAGAAATCTGCTATTTTAAAAACTTGTGTCTTACTGGAGACATTAACACTTTTAATCTGTACTGTTTACAATTTCATTCCTCCAAAAAAAGGTAGAAATCTGATTCTATATATTAAGAAATTTAATATTTTTTTTAGACCTAATAAAAAAGTACTTGAGAATGACCAAATTTCAGAGGGATCTAAATGTGTGCATTTTATACACTAGGCATTTTGTACTCTACAGAGAAATTCATTCCCTTACAGAGCCTCTATATCAAAGCAGAGCTAACACATATTTACACTATGTATTTCCAAAAGTTCATTTCCTAGAGTCTGAAATGTGTAAGCAATGTAAAGAACAAGTTTTTGCAGGCTACAGCTCCATGACTTTTTGTAAATTAAGTTCTCAATTTATGATTTCATAGAGATAGTTAAAAGGCAGTATAAAAACAGTTTCCTAGATCATACCGCTGGCATTTCTGACTAAATACTCTCTATATATTCATGAACATAAGCACTAAATGTGTTAAAGTTACCTCAAAACTTTCAAAGTCAAGTTCTGCTTTGCAGAACCCTGTAGCAGCTGCAAGCAACTTGTTTAACTGGATGTAACATTGGAATACTGCCCTCAGGAAAATATACTTGAGCAAAATAGCTCAATGAAATATTACTGTACAGAAAATATGAACCATTGTCCCTGTTTGTTTTCCCATCTTATACAAAAATAATGAAAGTAACATGACTTACCACATATTCATTTTTTTTTCTCCCAGGCGCACATGTTGGAGTTGATTCCAAGTAAGTTAAAGGAGCAGTTTCTCATGTCTGCTCTTCCTCCTTAAACTGTCCCATATGTATTTTGTTGTTGTTAGTGTGATTGACAGTGGCTTGGCATTTATGGTGGGTGGAAGAAAAACATTCTTAAAGTAAGCAGCTAGAATATACTCATGGTCTAAATAAGTCTACAAAGAATGTTGGAGAATGGAGTCTTACTTACAGCTATCTGTCTAGAAGTTTGATAAAGTCTTGCTAATTGGTTTTGTCTTTTTTCTTTTTTTTTTTTTTCATTTAACAGGAAATAAAAATAGCAACATAATCAGCAGAAATCACAGAGTCTGAAAGGGACTTGGAGAGATCTTGGCAGGGCTTCAGCAGAGAGCCAGGATCAAACACAACTAGAGGAAATTGGGTCAGTTTTGGAAATCAGTTTGGTAACCCATTTTTTAAACTGAATTCTTGGGGGTGCATCACATTCTCACCACGTCCTTGAGTGAAACAGCAGGAAGATGATCTATAATAAATTTTGTGTTCTACTGCTGGAGGGAGCAAAAGGAAATGCCTGTTTGTAAGGATAATTGCTGTCTAAGCATCAGATGGGTTTGACTAGGACATCCTCCTGTTTCTGAAGGAGCAAACCCAGTTTCATTAGTGTTTGTTCATAAGTAGTGGTTTGGGAAACTCTTGTTAAGTTTTTTTACTTTCAGCACACTCTTCAATTTGGTTGTGTCTTACTGAAAAATGAGGTGTCTAAACTGGTCCCAGTATACTGTTAATCCCATGGAAACCACTTCTGGCTCAGTGATATCTTGACAGACTTTAGGAGTACACTTGTTATGCAGCGCCCATGCTATTAACAAAATCCTGAATACAATTAAAACCAGGACAAACTCCTGTGGAACTCTACTTGAAATACTCTTTGAGTTTGGAAGTGATTCACAGGATATCTTCTCAATGAGAGTCAGATAAGCTCTTACAACAGACCATGCTTTAATCACATTTCTCTAGTTTGTATGTGATGGTTTTTTTGTGGGACCTCATTAAAAGCATCAGTGATAATATGGGCCTTGTGCCCCTTATCTAGGTAGCTATCATAATGAGGAAGGAAATGAGACTTGTTTGACACAGCTTATTCCTGAAAAATCAGTTTTTACTGCAGAAACAATTTATAGGGGTATTGAGGCCCAACATTTGCATTGTATAGTTGTGATAATTGAAGTTGGGCTGACTATTCTGTAGTTTGCTCTCCTCCTTTCTGCCCGTGATGTTCAAGGGGAGATGTTTGCCCTTCTTTAGTTACATGAGGTATGAAAACGCAGTTCCAAAGTCATCAGTTTCCTTTGTGACTGAAGTAGATTATTTTTTTATGATTTTGGTAAATCAATTAAGGAGTTTTTCTGAGGCCAAAGAGAATTATGCCTGCCTAAGAATTTCATGGATCTTTGAAAATGTTCTTATTTTCTGTCGCAGTGTTTTCCTCCATCCTGGTTTCTGTGAGAGCATTCAGTACTGTAACAGGAAGAATCACGGGACATAATATATCCCTGTTTGTCCAAAAGTTATGAAAGTCTTCATGTTATGAAATGGGCTTGTGGGTTTTTTAGGTGTCTGTTATTCTAGTTTTGATATGTGGCATTTCTTGGGATCACAAAAGACTGAGATCCAAAGAAGCCTCAAATGGAAAAAATACAAAAACAAACCCCAGACCCCAAAAGACTTGCTGAGAATGGTTAGTACCCTTGCTATACCAAGTCTGTACACTGATTTGAAACCTATCACCTTTAAATCACTTCCACTATATACAGTTTGCTGCATAAATATGGCTTTTTTCTTTATTTCAATCATTCTTCAACTCATTTCTGGGGCATGTAGTTTCAACTGAATTTTAATTATTGCCGAATGCTAGGGGATTTTGTTTGCGTGTTTTGTCACAGAGGCTGGATACATGACATAAAACCCATTGTCTCAAGGACAATTGCTTTTTGTGTTATCACTCAACCTTCTGAAATCTTTTTATATGGCTTTTCATTGTTAGTTTGACCTTCTCTTTGGATCTAGCAACAGATTCAGCTGTTATTCTCGAGACCTTTGCTACAATGAACCATGCATTAAAAATGTACTTATTCTCATAGGTATTTGTTTGTAACCTGGATTTTGCACCTAGTTTTCTTTATCTTTTCAAAAATTCATGTTTTTAACTAGTACAATAAAATATAACAGTAATAAAACCACAACCTGCTAAAGAAGTGACATTGTTCATTAGAAATTCTCTTTGATTTTTTTGAAGGCTGGAATTGATGCTGTAGTGCTTGGTTGTGATATTCTTTGCAAGTACTCAGTATTCTTTGCTGTTTAACTGAGCTACTTTTTTGATTATTATTCTTTTGAACACCTTGGAAAAACTTGCTGTCTATTCCTCTAGATTCATGTGCTGCCTTGTATAGTTTGCACTTAGACTTTATATAGTTTCTTTATAAAACCTTTCCTTTGAAATTCATCTGTGTTGACTCTTCTGATAAAATATGGGAAAATGTGTATGAGCAGCTTTCCATCTGGCAGCATTTATATGCACTAAAACCCAGTGAGTAAATTTAAAAACAGAAAATCAGTATTATTTCAGTGTCTTGCCTTATTTAAACAAAATTCCTAGGCAACTTAAATTTGAAATGGTGTGGCTGAAGCTTGTTTTAATTATTATTTTTTTTATATTCTTTGATGGATTTTTGTTAGTATCATGAATTCTTGTCCAACCACTATTGATTTTTGTGATGCTTGAGCATAGCTATGTGTAGAAAGTGTTTCACCATGCCCATGACTCTTGATACGAAATAAATGGAAAAATGTCAAAGTAATACTCCAGCTCCCAGTGGACATCATGGCATGGTATTTTACGGTGGAAGATCTCAGCAATGCTGACCCTGTTGGTGCATATATACCGTATATGTATATATATCCTATGGACAGTGCCATAGGATGTTGTGATACTGTATTATAGTGTTTCTGTGATTCTGACATGCAGGTTTCATTCAAAAACTTGTATCAGGTGAATTCATGAAGATCAGAACTTCAATTCTTCTACTTATTTAGAACAATTGAGATAAAGGGAACAGGACACTGCAAAATCCGGGACCTTTCTGTAGGACAGAAGGAGGTCTGAGGGAAACGGGTTAAATGTCATATAGAGGAGGGAGAGTCTGAGAACAGAATCTGCAATATAAAGTTGTTTGGGCAAGGTATTTATTGCTTATTGTCACAAAGAGAGCATGTGGAAGGAAGGAAAGGAGCAAAAAGTGATTGTTTGGGAGGACCAAAGGGTTTGGGGAAGCATGCTATTCACTATTCAAGGACGACGGGGTGGAGCGTCCGTGTCAGCTGGCCAGCATCCAGATATTGTTTGGACCAAAAATAAGCAGACCACCTCTCTACTTCCAATCAGCAGATCCCGGAAAATGGAGTTGGGAAAATGAAGTTCTGAGCTTTGTTAAATAAAGTCAGACAAAAGGAGGAATCCCAAAGAGGGATGGGGCTTGAAGATAGATTGAGAAATAGATAGAAGATAGAGAAATTGAAGAGATTGACAAAGGGAGAGGATTTAGAAGTGGAAGGGTACAAAAATTAAAGAAAAGGAGAACAGAGAGAAGCTATATAAATAGAGAATGTTTCTCAAGGTTTTTGGATTCATAAATAGGGCTTTTACATGTCTTATGTCCTTAGTCTGCTGACATAGATAAAACTTAATGAGCAGAGTTTGACAGTCAACAGAGAATATAAAGTCTCAATAAGTAAGAAGGACCTTGAAAGCTGAGAGAACTATTTTTTTTTTTTTTTTACATTCTCACTGTATTTGGGGAGATATCAAAAATATATTTCAAGTGATACAATGTTTATGATAATAAATTGTAAATGAAAAACTATCAAGAAGAAAATGATAAACTGGTTTTGAATTTTTCTCATTTGACTCACAAAATTTAAACTCAGTAATTTCATAACCTTTTATTCTAGATCCTTTTTATTAGCTTGGTTTTGTTTGTCATTTAGGTAATGGTAATGTTGTTGAACATCTATCACCATGGTATTAAGTGAAATTACATTTAGATAAAATGCTCTCATGATTACAGGAGAGGTATGACAGGAACAAACACTCACTGACAGATAGTTTCCCACACCAAATGCAGAGGAGTCTTCTATTGTTATATGCTGAATAAAGCCAGAGTTTGATGTGCTTATGTCAATTCTCTTTTCATTTTTCTTGTGAACTTGCTTTTGTCAACCTTCCTCCCATACCTTTAGCATCTCCAGTTCAATTGTCACAGAGATACTCAAGAAAAACTGTGACTTTTCTCACAGGTATTTTCTTTGCACAGTGCCGAAGTGCTTTGTATAAATCAATGACAATATGGGAGTTGTTTCTGTTTATTCTTTTCTCTTTTCCAAAGCCAGAAGCCACCCTAATCATGTTGGTTTCTTTCCAAGGAAATATTGTGTTGCCTATTTGAAAAATGCTGGGGGGATTTTGTTGTACCAGGTGGAATTAATGGAAATGAGGGTAGTAGTTAACTGCTGCTTATATTGGTACCGTTAAAGCGTATCTCAAGATTTTTTGCTGTTTCTAGGGAATGTACTAGGAAATATTGGGCTCCATATTCATGCATATTGGAAACCAACGGAGGATACTGCAGTAACACTTCTCTTGTGTGTTGTAAACGTTCCTCTGATAAGCTTTTTAGGAGTCTAGATATGAGGTGTTTGGTATGCATTCATCTACTGACAGCATTATAAATATTGCATTTCTGACCTTCAGATTTTCTCTTTTGATCTCTGGTTAAATGATATATTTGCCAGTTTGACACTGCTGACATTCTGTCTGTTTGGTCTAGCATTGTTATACCATGATTCCTTGTGATCCCATTGTCACGGGAATGATACATCTCAAATGATGAATATACTTTGAAGCAATGTGGGAAATAAACACACTGGATAAACTTCATTTGCAAGAAGAGTTTTTCTTGTAAAATACCTACTTCAGTGTACCGTATAAATTATTTACCTAATGATGTATTTAAGAACACTGCTGTTTTATCAGATAGTATAAAGAGGATAAGCGACTATTTGGGTGGAGAGTAAGTGTCTTAATTATGGTTTTAATCACATTTTCCCCTTACTTTTGTTTTTCCTTGCACTGCATTTGGCAAACCTGCATTTGCAAGACAATAAACTGAACAGTAGTAGAAATAGAAGTTTCCTGTTTTCCCTCAATGATGAATGCTTCACTTCTCTAGAAATATTCTCTTCTCTAGAACTGGTGAATATTAACTTCACTTTTACAGAAGTGAACCATAAACCACAGGAAGTGAGAAAGAGAAGAAATGAGCACAAAAATTTGCACTCTAGTATAATGTTTTTCATATGCTTGTTTTAAGTTTTTGAACACCTCAAAAGCAGTCCTACCTTAGAATTCCATGCCTGTTTTCAAAAGTTGATTGAATGTATGATGTGAATAAAGACCTGATAATGTTACCTGTATTCCTGATAAATTGAAGTCTGTTTAGATTCAAGTATTTTATGAAAAGTCAGTGGGAGTTTTTTATGCATCACCTTCATGTCCTCATTCCTTTGTTATTAAAATGAAATGAGAATTAAAAAAAAAAAAGTTGACAATAAATGTCAGGCTGATAAAAACCTCACCACTGACCTTCAAGGCAATGAGATTTTACTATGATATGGTTATCCACTGAGGCCAGAAGTTACAAATCAGATGATGCAGTGATGACTTTCGTCCTCTGGAACGTACACGTTCTGCATAACATCCCATGCCTCATTTTTCACCTCTTTTCCACTGTCGGGAGCATGATCTATCATTTCTGCTTGCAGTTTTACATCTCTCCATTGTTGGTAGAACTACAGCAGAGAATGGAATTCCCTGGCAATTCTCTCCTCTAGGTCAGCTGTGCCCCAGTTCATAATACTTCATATGCTTTGTATGCTGCGCTGTGTATATGATTGGCACATATGAGTGCAAAAGCTATGGGACCATACACTGGCCCTGATACACCTGTATCAGCAAAATGAAATGGAATGGCCCATTGCTTATAACAGATTAGAAGTTATTTAATGTCCTAGTAAAATTGCTTTTGACTGTATTCATCTCTGCTCTTTCCTGTTGACTTGGGGGGCTGACATTTAGTTTGACTTTCAGGCATGGAAATAATTTTATCGTTTAGAGTTAACGTTCTGTCACAGCGTGTGCTGCAGGCACTCTGATTCAGTGTCCCTATTGCATCACTGAGATGATGCCATCAGTGTTGCTTAACCAGCCAGTCCATCTTTTGGATTTCTACTGGCAGTTTGCAGGGTGCTTACATCAGCTTCAGTCATGTCTTTGTTCCTGGTTTTAAAGAAAGCTCAATAACATGTAAGGGACAATAACTACCAAGTAATTTTCAGGTTGCACCTGACAAGCTTCACAATCACTAACTCATTAAATAATTTCTTTTTTTACTGAGGATTTCCCTCACTTCTTTTTCCCCATAACTTCATCTGTCAAGACTTCATAAATAATTGCAGATCCAAAAGGAAGCTTGAATTGAGGTATTGAAAGATTTAAGTGTCTTAAGAGCTGAGGTTCTGCTCTGGATGGACTGAACTCAGGAACTTCATGACACTATAAATAATTATTTTCATTTTCCTTTTTGTTCTCGTAACAGATGAATTGCACTCAGCTCTCTTACCTCTTGCTGTTTCTCACAGCACACAAACCCCTGTGAGTCAACACTTTCTGTAAGAGCAGAACAGCAGGAGAGAAAGGCCAGAAAGAATGCAAGATTTTTGTGAGGGTTTTCTCAGATCGGTCTCCTTCAGATTTTTTTATCTGTATCCCAGGAAACCTGAGAGCCCAGATACTTGCTTGTCAAACTAAGTAGGCTGAAACACCTCCCCTGCACAAGTGTGGTTAAGAATCTCTGAGAAGTTGAGGGACATCCTAGGTGGTACATGGTGGCCAACTTTGGCTGTGTCTCTGAAAGACTGGCTTTTACCCTGCTACCCTAATATGAACTGAAAAAAAGACCAGACCCCTCTGTTTGATGTGAGGCAATATACTAGTTCAGAAGGACTGCCCTCCTGCCTCCTATTTTTTATTTCCCGAGTTTCTGTCAATTTGTCTGCTTTAAGATTACAAATTGCCTGTCGGAGTGGGGTGTTTTCCCCTTCTTGAAAGATTAGAAGCACCTCAAAAACAAGGTGATTCTCTTGTGGAAAAGCAGCTTTCTGTGTCTGTTCATCCTGTCTGAAAGACAGTGCTTTCATATTCATGGTGTTTAATCCTCTAACAAAAAATCCTTGCCTATACTGCCTATAACTGGTAAGAAAATACTTTTACAATTAGTCCCCTCTATGAACTCCACTTTTAAAAACTCAAAAGCATTTTGTGCAACTGTATATAGAAGAATCCTAGAACATCTGCCTTACAAAAGAAGAATCTGTTCAAATAAAATCAGTCTCAGAGCAAAGTTGAAGTTTAGCATTTCATATAAAATTTCAGTGCTATTTGATAGCTTCATAATAGTAGAATTTAGGAGAAATGTTGCCTAACCTTCCCTGTTTCATCTCCTTTAAGACTGAGTTGTAAAATTTTTGCCTAAAAGAGGAATTTTGGGTTTAACATTATGTGGAAACTTGAAAAGCAAAATCAAGTAAACTTCTTGAATGGAGATGACACCACCCCCTTTGTTCACAGAGGCGATGAAAATAATACTGGGAACTATTTGTCAAATGTCATATGGAGTTTCAGTATTGAGGCTTAATTTTTTGTGAGGGGATTTTAGTAGGTTTTTGCCAAGTTCCCCGTTTGATTTTATTCTTTGTATTGTTTGCACACTTTGAGTGTTCTAATAAATGTTCTAAACAATTTTTTTTTGCATTAACTCCCACAGAATATGCTGCAGAAAATTGTTAATCTGATTACTTTGTTTAGATATCTAATTGCAAATCCATTGCAGATAAACCCATTCATTTTTATAAACTGAGTAAGCAAAGATAAAAGCACTTTCTGAAAGAATGCCTTTTAGTGAACTGTTTTATTAGAATGACCCCAGAACCACTCAGATGAAGTTCAGGGAGAAGAACTTGAATCAAATGAAGTACTGTTTATTTCCAGAGAGGATCTTAATCCTTAATGTCCTTTGCTTAATGTTACAAGATCTTCTGGGGGAAGTTAGTGCGTGCTGCTCTTTGAAGTTACCAGCTGAATTTGCAAGAGAACAGAGTGCTTTACTGGACTGACACAGCACAAAGGAGGTGAAATCATATAATTGTTAATGAATGTTTTTCAGCACATTTTGAGAAGATGAATTTGTGTTAAAAAGGAGTGAAGAGGATCAATGGTAACTATGCATTTTACTGTCGGAATAACATTTCAGATTGAAAATACCAACACACTTTGCCCTGCCTGCATCCCCTTCCCCCTCCTCAAGCATGATGAGGACATAGTAGAACAGGAAATGTGTACTAACACAAACTGCACTGAGGGATAAGCTATTACAGTCAGTTATAGCAGGTGAGAGACCCTGTGTGTTTTCAGTCAGTATCAGGGTGAAAACAGAAATCAGGAAAAGACTTTCTGAATAGTCAAAGGCATTTTAAGTTGAATAGCTTTTAATCTAGGCCAGCTGATCTTATACAAAGTCTACTAGTAACTCTTTCTTCTAAAAGATTTGCACAATGAAGTTGCAAATCCATTTTGAAAGAGACTGCTTGATTTGAAGAACGAGTAGTGAACTTGAACGTGAAAGTTAGTCTCACCAAAGAAACACGTAGAGTAGGTGTCAGTGGCCACATAACATACTGTACAGTTTTTTACACTTCTTCAGGAAAATGTATTGAATATAATTTTAATTAGGTTTCATTTCACTGTTCTACTTTTGTTTCTTACAGGATTAACAAATATAATTTCAAATAAATCACTTCAGTAGCAAATCTCCTATCAACAATGTTTAGATGTATTTATTGTCCAGGGTAAATTCCAATAAGAACAAAACACTAGTCAGCCAATCCTGATTTAATAAATTCTTTTCCTATATATTTAATCTATATATTTATTCTGAAATTTAATAATGATAATCAAAAACATATTTCGAAGCAAAATAATGAATGACAATCTGCAGTTGCAAAAATTGGTTATCACAGACTTACTCAGTGAAATGAAACAGTTTCTAAGATGGGTTGCCGTGCTTTAGGCCTATCTTAACTCTGTTGCATATGCAGTGCCTGTAGGAGGTGGTAGCATTTAGTTAGGAGAAATACAAAGCCCTGTAGTGTCATGTTGTAGCAGCCCGTAAGGGGGAGTATTCAACTGCATTGAATCCTTAGAGCTCAGGAACAAACAAAGGAGATCCCATGCAAGGCAGCTGATCTGTTGACAGTGAAAAGTAATATCCTAAATGAAGAGTCTGGCAGTTTTTTAGACTCAAAATAATTTCACCCCATGTGTACACAAAATCAAGTAGCAAATGTCTTGTTGACCCAGAACCAGTATAATTAGTTTTCAAAAATGGAGGGGTGGTTTTTTTGTTGCTTGGAATAGTTTCTTCATTTATTTGACTGGATGATTAATTTATTAAGAGTTAAATTGGAAATATTTATACATACAAAATTACTGTTTCATTTTCTTTCCCATATTCATGCAGGTTTTACCTGTAATTTTACCATAGATAGTTTATGTACTTCTTTTACGTTGATGTTGTTTGTAAAAGGACCTTTTATTGTGACTGCTGTAACTGAGATAGAAATCTAGCCCACAGTACACATTCATGCAGGAGACATTTGCAGCTGTCAGAGTTGGCAGCTCATTGGCTTGTTTTGAGATCTGTGGATAAAACCCAGTGCAGATTAATGACAAGATATAGGATATTTTTTTTTTTTTGATAACTGACACTTGGTATCAAGGGGGCTTAACATGACAGTTGACTATTAGTTTATCCTGGCAAATTTTGTGTGGAAAGCAATAGAGTAATGCCATGCTTTGGAAAGAAAATGCTATATTTTTCCTTTTATTTGGGAATCTCCATGTTCTTGTTAAATACTGTTTACACTATTTAAGCAAGTCATAATTACTGAAGTTAGACAGAATTCTTAATGTTCCCCTATTTGTCAGCAATGAAAATACAACAAATACAGAATTTTTCTCTCTACTAGTGTGCAACAGCCTTTCACCGAACCTTCTTAAGCAAAGTATTGTCCTAACTCTAGAAAATATTTTCAAATTCATTTTTATTGCGACCAGTATATGAAAGGGAGATAAGCATTAAAGTTACTCCTTCTTGTTTGTCTGCCAGGGCTGATATTCCCCATGTGCATACATCACCCTGTAAATAGAATCTGTGTTAAAATACGCCAAGTTCTGACTTCAATACACTTTCTGGTGAATAGATGTTTGCTGATTCTATAACTTCAGGACTTAATGTTTGTTCAGTTTGAAATGAGGTCTTTAGTGAAGGCTTTATTTGAAGATGATCTACTGTCATTGATTGTAAGCCTAATGGATTTTCTCTCCACTTCTGGATTGATTAAACAGTGAGTTCTGAGTTAGACATTTGGAAATAAGTGGTATTGAACACAGGCATTTCATGTATGTTTTTATGCTTTCGTAAGCCAAGTTCAAGAAGTGTGTCAACAGTAATTGGAAACAATACCTTTATCTCTATCAAACCATCTCTGAAAATGGCCAAAAATACTGAAATTTTTCTTAATGAGCCAGAGATAATTATTTCATTTTTTGAAAGGATTACTTTTTCTTGAAATAAGTTCATGTTTAGGGGAAACAAGGAATGGGCTCTCAATCTGGAACAGTAGTTACCACTGCTTTCTCAGGTGAACTATTTGAGCATTTGACGTTCCTTCCCTTCCCCAGCAAAAACAGTGATCACAAGAACAAGAATTTTAGCTGAGCTGTACTTAGCACAGAATTGTCCTCATGTAGCAATATCATCCCTTTGTGTTGAAGTAATTAATCTAAATTGTTCACTGAACAATTCTTTCTCAATTTCAGTTTACTGTTCAAATATTTCTGGATAAAATATTGCTAGATATAACACTGGAATCTGGCTTTAAAGGTGATTAATTCCCATTTTATGGACAGTATTATTGGCTTACAAGTTTCAATTAAATTTATGTGATTAGGTTAGAAGAATTTATATTTAGAACAAAATCACATGAAGAAAGAAATTAAACCTCTGTGGATAGAACTAAAGTTTATGTGAGGGGTCTTAAGGGTCATATGTGCTATGAGACTGGATTTGTCGTCTCTTAAAATGGCATGTATCATGATCACCCATTATGCAAATTATTATGGTACAATATTCTCTCCTGGACAGTATAGTAATAAGCAGTTGGATAGCAAGAAAATGTACCTCTGGTTAATATACTCCCTCACTCCCTGAATCCCTCAGGAAAAGTCACTGTCCTGAATCTCTGTTGATATATGACTGCTGTCTCCAGTAAAGTCGTACCAACTGAATGATAAATGTTTTCAACTTTGAGCATTTGACCTACCCAACATAGACAAAATGTTTTTAACATTCATAGAAGTGAAAAGTGTATATGTGTGAATGCACCAGTATGCAAGTTAAAAGCACATTTCTTCTGCACTAGTTGTAAAGGGCACCACTCTTCCCTAGATCCTACTGAATACTTGTTTACTTATTTAGTCTTCTGAAAACCTTAGATGAGTCTCTTATTGAAACACAAGTTTTTCCTTGCCATCTACTAAAGTTTCAGTTATACTAGCTGAAGCAGAAATAATCCAGAAGCTGGCCTTAAACAAGGAATGAAAATGAAATGTTTTCTACTCAGTGTAGAGACCACAGCACTCATTTTGGTCTTCTTTTTCATGAAGTCTTCAAAAAGATTTGTAAATTCATAGATGTTAAAGTGGCAAATGACTAACAGTCATTATAGAATGTGACCTTTTCCATAAAAGAAACTGGTTTATGTAAAAAAACCCCTGTTTTATAGCCTGTGACTGTGATTGAACTGAAGAATATACTTCATAAAAATATTGTTTTGATAAAGGGTTTCTGATGTTTGAAAATTTGCCACCAATGCATCTGCACAGAAATTAATGAAGGTGAATGGATCACATTTGCCGTGTATTTCTGGTGGGAGCGTGAATTTATTAAGATGGCTGCATATTGCATCATATCAGTCTAAATATATCTAAGTCTGAGTATATCTCATTAGGGCTTGTCCTGACATGTCAAAATATGACTATTAAAAACCAAGATCATAGTTAAAGGAATGCCTGCAACTTATTTATACAAGAGCATACGTTTAAAAAAACTCAAACCTTACTAACCCCCCCCACCCCAAACACTGTTCAGTGCTGTTACCAAAATCTAACAAAAGCCAGAGATCCAGCACATAATATATTAAACTGATTGCTCTGGGATTCATTTTGCTTATGCTTGTATAGGACTCAGTGTTTGCAGAATTCAGATAAACCAGTAAATGTCACCAGCAGAAGAAGGTGTTCTGTTGGTTTTTTTTTTTCTTTTTACTTCTCATTCAAAAATGATACTTTAAAATAAAAATAGCCCTAAATTTAAAATACGGAATTAGGAGAATAAGTATTTTGAAATTGCTTTATGTTGCCTGGCTTCACATCAAGTGAAACACATTTTTCAGCCTAAGATGAATATGGGTTATTTTTGGATAATTGATACAAGGAGTTTCATTTTTGGTTGAATGAACACTCTTAATCACAGAGAAATATTTTGATTTCATTTTGTGGAGAGCGTTCTACCTTTTCCAATCAAACAAGTATATCTTTCAACGATTGTTCAGCAAATGAAACAAACCCACTTTCTTTACCTGCTTGCACTTCATGAGATTCTTTGCATTCAGTATGAAGCACTTGCCCGCATGAACATGCAAATTTTCCCAAGAACTACATTTGATTAAGTGCCTCATGCGATCACTTTACAGGAGGAAGAGAAGAGAGAAGATTAAATAGAAAAGAGGTGCAAATCTTGGCTTAGAGTTCTGCAGAGGAAAATGATTTCTTGTATGACCAAAAACCAACCCAGGTGGCTTCTTCTGAATCAAGTCTGACTGGTCTGTTGGACACTCTTATCCCAAACACTGTTGCCTCCCAACACCTTAACGCCCTTATACAAGCAGTAAGATTTCTTTACTTGCACAGGAATTAATTAACCACAAACCCACTGGGTAATGTGGATATATAATCCCAACAATCCTGACCCCTGCTACTTTAACATTGTCCTATGCCTGAAATTGCTGGCCCTGTAGTACTTTTAGACCGTGGGTTCCTATTGAATTCAATGCTTAGCACTAGTGAACTCTGAGCTCTAAAGATTTAACTTGTTTATTAATATTCAAAAATGATTCATTTTAGCTGAAACCCAAGCACAGTGTTCAGACCCTTGCTCACATGTGTGCTCAATCAATTTTCTCATTTCTGGGCTTAGTCTAAAAGACAGGCAAATGAGCTTTGTTTCTTTGGAACCTAATGATTATCTTAACCTAATTGTTAATATGGATATATTGCATCACACAAATGAAAAAAAGATTGAAAAGCAATGGTCTAAATGGAAGGTGGATGAGTTCGGAGCTTCTAGTCAGTTATGAAAATAAAAAGCCTGAAGAGCACCAAGTATGCTGCTTAAGCTTAAATATCTGCCTGTTTTGAAATGTGAGGGAGGGGAATAGTATTGACTACTTTTCAGGCATATTCAGCATGAGTTAGGGTGCAAAGTGATATATGACTGTTCAGGTGTATCCAGTTTATTTGTAGTACTGAAGCAATCTTGACAAGGTTGAATGTTTTTAATGTATCCATTTCAATAGGTGTCAATTAAATGTGGGAAAGACAGCAACAGGACAGACCTACAGTCATTGCTGTAATGAAAAAATAGTCTCAAACTTGACAAGAAAAGAACCTGAGTGATCATTGTTTAGCTGTATTCCTAAAATCTTTCTTGCTTGCTCTGGAGGTAATTAAGGAGGCTCTACAGCCTTTCTTAAAAGTAAGTTATGAAGTGACTGGCTCTACTATATATGAAGTGCCTTCTCAGCTGGATCTTCTAACCTCAGTTTGCTCAGGCTTTGCAAGGGCAAGGTTTCTCAAATTTTCCTGGATGATTTACGGAGTCAGGTGCAGCACTCGACTCCTTTTGGCTCAGAAATTTTGGAGAGAGGCTGAGTTGCAAGTTTTGAAGTCAAATGTACAGTATTGTGAGTGATGATGCAGTAACAAATTGTAACTCCGTCTGTTGTGTACTGCGTGTTCAGTAGTTTTATTTTACAAGTTTACTTTTCCATTATTTTCCTAATGATTTTACTCAATGAATATGCTATATTCCTGTGCCAAGTTGTGTAAAATAGCTTTGGGAACACATTATGAATGCAAATACATAAAGTAGAACTGAGTCTGAAGAAATATTGCCAGTTGCTACTTCTTTCCTGCTTAGTTCTTTGAAAGGGTTTTCCTCAATTTCTGCCCCTCACCTTTACCCTTCTAGGTTGTACTGCTGCTTGTTTACCCTGGTATTTGTGCTGTAACCTGCTTGTGGGTAGTGCAGCTGTGGAGGTGACATGAGGTGATCCTGTTGTGGTTTGCCGTGAAGCAGAGGGAGCATGTGTGATGGCTTCCTATCATGCCACAAAGGCTGCCGGGTTTGTGTTTTGTTTTCTCATGATTTTGACCAGTGAGCAGTGACAAGTATATGTCTAAATGGTTGCTAAAAGTGAAGAATATTACTTCCTCTAATATTTTTTTTGCCTCAAAATGTAGTTTATTTTTATTCCCTCTATGAACCATCCACTCTTACAGTCTTATTAGGTGGTTTCTTTAACCTCCCTTTGTCAGTATTCATCAAGAAATATTTATGTTTGGTTCCTTTCACCACGCTGTTTACAACCAGAACAGTAAGGGCTCTTGAAAAGTTGATCTGAACCTTTTTTTTCAGCCATCTAAGCTGAGCATAATTGCCCACAGTTGTGTCCCCTCTTTGTCCCCTGTCACATGTGTGTCCCCATCCCACCCTCTCTCCTTGTTTTCAACACCTATACAATGTGCAGGAAAGGATCAAGAAGACATTTTAACTCACATAACCCATATACAAGTGAAATAAGGAGCCAAGAAGCCATTGAGTCTGTATAAAAGGAAATACCATACATATAATTACTTGTGCCAGAGAATTTTCTGGATTTACTGAAGTATGAAAATATACATGGATTTTTCCCTCTGCAGGTTGTGGAATGTAGCACATTTTGTACTTTATTAGATCCTACACAAGATAATGGAATGATCAAGTTTTCTGTAGATACAAACCCATACTGTTAGCAAAATATAATTTTATCAGTGTTAACTGCATGGTTCAGTGGTTACGATACTTGCATGCACACACACCCATCCCTTACAAGTCTTTAATTAAACTTGTGTATACAGTTTCTATATCATGTCCCATTTTATTTACATAAAATTTCATTACTCAGAAGAGACATTGGATTGCTTTCCCATATATTAAAAAGCATGATTACATCTTATATAATTATTTTAGTAGTTCAGTAGTATTGAGTATCTTCCTCCACAGACTTTTACTTCTTGACATGATTTTGATATACATTCACTTACAGCTGTCAAAGCTGTAGTCTGTGTATGTTGTTATGGCTTCCTCATTCTTTGAAGGTTATTGTACAGTTGCTGTGCGTGTTATGTTGAGATACTCAGGGCTTCTGTGTGATAAGTCTGTAGAGCACAGAATGGTGGGTAAGGCCATAAGAGAGAAAAAGCAGTATTTTCCTCAGTGCCTCATGTAAGCAAGTTGGTGGTTTGGCCTAAATATATACAGGAGATTTTCTCCAATTTCTCCTATTTTACTATTTGCTTTGGACAGTGAAATCTTGAGTGGTAGGTTGGTGTCACTTCTCTGGTGCTTGGCTCAAGCTTGCGGAAGAGCAGCCCAGAGTATGAGGAAATGAGCTACCTGGGTTTTGAAACATGTATGTACTTAACTTGTCAAAATACTATTTCATGGCTATATGGTACCTGCTTTCCATAACCATTAGCACAGTCTCAGGATTTAGGCCTTTCTCTCCTCTAACTTGTCCTGATTTTACATCTTTGTAAAATAACGCTGTTGCACAGACAAATTTAGCCCCTATTTTGTTTTTCATGTTTGCATGGATGACATTTTGAATTCTAGCGCATTGTAAACCTCATAATGATCTGCCAACAGCAAAAAAACCCCTATGATATTGAATTGTGTCCTTAATAACATCACAAAGTGTGAAGTGACTAAAAATAGCAGGTATTTTTAGTAAATCTTTTGAGTAAATTGTAACAGAGCAGCATTTGCAAGTATATTTACCTGCTTTATATCCTTCCTGCTGTCAGGGTTCATAATATACGATAATAATTAGTTTAACATGGGAGCAGAAAACCAGAAGGATATAGGAAACGTTATGGGAAGAAAGACATTGGAGCTTTCTGGTCAAGTTCTTTAGTATGGTGTGTTCTTGTGATTTGTCACTTAAATACTGCATTACCAGCTTGATTAATAGTTATGTGAGAGTACGTTGAGTCTGATTTTTATGTAGAAGAAAATTAACTTCCATTTCTTAAAACAGAATCCTCTCTGCAGCAAACACAGAAAAGAGGAGTAAAGCTCATAACGCAACTACTTCAATTAGGTGCAATTGTACTGTCTTTGAAAAGTATAAAAATGTGTCAAAGCTTGTGATGGAATTCTCTAATAAGCAGGTGTGCATCATAAAATAATGGCATGAGACTTGCACCTATCATTTGAAGAGTCACAAAGATGACTGTAAAGGTCGCCTTCTCAAAAATGTTCTATGAACAGTGCTTTTTTTTATAAAGATTGACCAAGATATGTTCACAGCTAAGTAAACAGGCAGTGCTACGCTGGGACACAGTTTCTAGGGGCTATTGAAACTTCGAATTGACTTAGTAATATTGAATTTTCTGCAAGATGAAACAATGGAAGCAAACCTTGAGTTAGCCTGGAAAAAGAATTGCTCATAGCTTGAAGAAAAAAATTTTTATGCAGTTGGAAATAAATTAACCTTCATTGTAGTTAGAGTCATCAAATCCACACTGCAAAATAAAAAATATGTAAGTATTTTGTGATACTCCAGGCAGCTGCCAAATTATTAGGTGAAGACAGTAAAAAATAGAAAGTATGCTTTTTGTGGAAACTGTCAAGATCTGTTTTGGGTTAAAAAAATCCTGCTGCCTGATGCTAAATTTTCTCCTATGAATTAATTATCCAGCTAGGTTACTTCTGCTGTAATTAGTTCTGCGTTAGTGGAACACTGAACCTCAATAAATTAAAAAGGTGAGAATTCTGCTCCATTCCACTCTGCTTTTCAGCTTCCTTCAGTTCAAATTTCAAGGATAAAAAAAAAAAAAAGCTTCTAGTTGATTTTTCCTTCACCTGCAAAATTCACAACACATCACTTGGATGAACATCTGTTTTGTTTTCTCTCTGTAGATAACACAAAGATATGTCTAATACTCATCAGCAATTCCTTCAGCTTCTCTGATGCTGCCTCTGACTTTTTCCTACAGCTAATTTCAGTGGAGTGTGCAGAAAGAACTCTGTCAGGACTCACCGTGCTGTTAGGTGTTACCTGTTGCTTTTGCTCAATAGCCAAAACCTGAGATAAAATTTATCTTAGTTTGACTTGCATCAACTTTTAAGAAGGGGGAATTTTGTATAATATTATTCATAAGTTTTTCTACCCTCTGCAACAACATTATCTATGGTGCTTATTCTTACTCCTCTCTTTTATATTACTTGGTCAGATTATCTCCTCAGCTTGATGGTGCGCGAACTTTCCTGTACTACTCAAAATTGAATGTAGAGTTGAAAGATTTCTGTGAATCATGGCAATAGCCTTTTCCCAGTTTTCATTATTTTGGCTTAGGTACATCTGTCTTTATTAAATGCATCATGCTTTAGTACCTGTAAATGTAGAAGGCGTAAATCTCACACATACTGCTGTTTGTATGTTCTGTAATGTAAATAGGTCTAGAAATGCTGCAGTGTTGCTGCAAGGTGCATCAGTTTTACCACCTAGCAACTATTATAACAACTAATTAAAAGAAGATACATGAACAATTTAGACGTTTTATTTGCAGTGTCGTACTGGAGGAGCAGGAGAGGACATAAATATTCTTTATGAGATAATGAATGATAAGAATTCTTATTATAACAGTGTTATAATTTTATTATAATTTAACAGTGTTAATTTCTAGTATTATATGGTTATATAAGAAGTTTCTGAAATGTCCACAGAAACCTTATTGAGTCCTTGTTGAGATAAATAATATTTACAGTTGCCTGAATATAGACTGTGCAACCTGGTTTGTGTAGCTCCTAATCTCTCGAAGGTTGCTCAGTATTTCTTAGTTAATGGAAATGTCTTTAATAGTAGCAGTGAGATAAATGTGACCAGCTAAATAAATGCTGCTCAATATCCAGGCGGATTTACCTTTGTAAACTATGCTTGGAAGAGATGTATAACTGTCAAGGGACCTGCCTGACCATGTGTATTGATGGGATTATGCAGATATGTCTCTGCTTGTTGCTAAAGGTTCACAAGGCTCTCATGAGACTACAGTATAAAGAAAACCATTGATGTACAAGCACAAAAATCAAAGAATAGTCCAATAACAATCACAACAAGGAGAAGCAACTACCATACACAGAGTAACTAAAGAGAACAATTGTAAACCTTGTTACTGAACAGAGAGACTGAAGGATGAGTGAAAACAATAGTTTCCAGGGAATATAGGCATATTGATGTGAGTAGGAAGTAGCTCCTGCTAGGATTTGCCACCAATTACTTTTCCTCATGCTGTAAGGGAGAACCCTTTTGCTCTATTTAATTATTCAGAACTATGATATTGCTCTTCCCTAGTTTCTTCAGAAAGGGTTTAGAATAAAACCCCTTTCTAGAATACCTGCGTATGCAGTAAATTAAACAAGCTGTTAGCTCTTGGTATGATTTGAGAGATGTTGCCAAATAAATTATTTTTATTCATATTTTCATCTTTAATTAGGTAGCAAAAAAAAAAAAAGATAATCAGCTATTTTGACCATATACATCAGAAATATTGTACATTTGATGACAACTACTAAAAAATTTTGTTTCCTCTCTAAGTCTGCTTTACTTTATATGCCAAATAGCATCATACAGCCAAGCAAGCACATTCAATGCATATCATCATTTAATAAGTTTTTTGAAATTCTTGGTCATATGGCTTCTTATGGAGTTTATCGTCTTTGACTGGAGTAATTCAAGCACCTATACCTCAGAGCTGCCCCCTAAAAATATTCTAGTGGTTCAAAGGATATAAATATCACAGAATCAATTTGGTTGGAAAATACTTCTGACATGGAGTCCAACCTTTGACTGAACACAACCTTGTCAAGCAGACAGGGCACCAAGTGCCGCATCCAGTCTTTCTTTAAACACCTCCAGGGATGGCGACTCCACCACCTCCCCGTGCATTCCAATCATTCCAATACCTAATCACCCTTTCTGTGAAGATATTCCTCCTAATGTCTAACCTGAATCTCCCCTGGTGCAGCTTAAGACTATAAAAAGGGGAGTGGGAGAATTCATTTTTAAACCAGGAAAAATGCCTGCTGTATGATTTTTAGACACTGAGAGATTGGTAGAACAGGTATAAAAGACAAAGGAAATGCTTAGCAGCCAAGGAAACCGGAATTCAAAGAGAAGAATAGTGGTGGGAATATCTAGGCAAAAACAAATATGAGAAGCATAAAAAAATTTCCACGAATTGCTTCATTGGAAAATACTGAGTTACTGAAGAAAAATGACTAAATGAAAAAGCTAAGGAAAATTAATCATTGTGAAACCATACTGAGTGGGATGCTGTTAAGCCTATGTGAAATAAGAAAGCATCCGAACAATCACTTCTCTGACTTTTATTGTTGGTATTTGAGAGATGCTTTCTCTGAAGGTTAGCAGATTGTATCTGTGTATTAAAAGCAAATTTCACCATTCTCCTCATGAAAGCTACATGAATGGACAGGTACTAGTTTATAAAATATTTACAATGCAGCTCACATGACAGCAAGGCACTAAAAGACTGATAATAATCAAGAATGTGCAGTTAAATCATGTGTGAATACTGAAATTCAGAGGAGCTGTACTTTCCAGCACTTTTCCTCCCAAAGAACTTCCCTTTGGAGTTGATCAGTACCCTGGGCCTCAGGCCTGTACGAGACACTCTTTGAGGAGTTTGGGATGCTGTTGTTGGCACCCACATCACAAGTGATGGAAGATGTTTACTCAAATGGCCATCAGTATTTGTGTCTCATTCTTAATCCCTGCCTTTGATAGTGTGCAAAACTGATCCGCAGCAAGAACATAAAAGTTTGTTCTGGATTTCCCTCAAGGAATGTGAAATACTCTGAACTCCCATGAGACTGTAATGAGATGGAGAATTTCTGCAAGTTTCTGTGGTTTTAGGCCACGACTCCTATCTGGTGTCATGACTCAGATAACAGTATACTTTTCCTTTGTCATAAGTAAGAGACATGCTTTTCCTCTGTTTTATTTGCTTTCTCCCTAGTGCATGTTCTACTTTCTGTGGTACTGTCAAAAATATTATGATATAATATTGTAGGAGAGAGAGTTGTTCACTCATCTGGGATATGGAAATCCCGTTAATTTTAGAAGAGACATTTAATAAAATTGCATCATTGGCAGAGACTTTTTCATATTATGCTGTGTGTATTAGACAAAATCTCTTTGCATTAGGTTCAAAGCCAGAAATTGATTTCCAAAGGAGCCAAGTGCCTAGGTTGCTTAGATATTTTGAACATCCCACTAGGTCTCTGTTTGCAGCTTTTGGCACCTAAATACCCTTGAAAATCTGGCTTAAGAGTTGTAACAGTAACACAAAGGAATAATAACTTGATATTCATGCCAGAAGGATTTTACTGGCACTGAGCATATTGATGTTACACTGGGGAAAATTATATTTACATGTTTTAGAACACTGAATTAATTATAACATAAAATAAAACTTTGTTTAACATATGTAAAGAATCTGTTCTCAAATACATTATTCCTTGTAGGGATTGAGATAAAGTGTTTTACCAAGCCTAGGAAAGCTATAAACAGGGAAGTGACCAGTGTTCAATGGTTGATTAGTAGTCTGGAAAAAAGACATGGAACAACCAAAACAGATTGCTCAGCCTTAATGCCAGATCCATCACTATTTTTTTTTTTTTGCTTCCTTGCTGCTATTCTTTTGCTTAAGCTTCTTAAAGTCTGCTTGTCCATTTTCCAAAGCCTATGAAAATATCTCATATAATTTCAAAATAACCTTGAAATGATTTATTTTGACAATTTTAATGTTATAAATCCAAAAGAGGAATAAATATTTTGGCTTCTGGGTTATCCTTAGGCAAGGGAAGAAATGAATGAAGTCTAATCTGTATACTGCACTATGTATATATTTTCTTCATGGCCTCAGGAAGACCCCAGAGCTGAAAGCTCTATATTAATTTTTGATGGTTAGTTTCCATTCTGATGAAAAGTATTTCTTTATATCTGCAATAATACAGTTGAAGCAGCAAGAGCTATAGGGCTCAGAAAACATCAGCAGTACTTTTACAACTTAATTTTAAACTCAGGGCCATAATTGCAGGAAAGAGGTTTTGACTCATTTTCCTGAAACTCAGGTTGTATATCCATCTGTGATAAAATAACTGAAAATATAATTGATAGATCTGACTTAGGGATTTTTCCACCTCGCTTCCTCTCCTGAATGTGAGCAAGGAGAATTGTAACATATAACATTTTTGATGTGTTGTGAAGGACAGGTAAAATCAAAATTCTCTACTGTGTTAAGAATAAAAATCCAGCTTGACATGGGAATAGGGATAGTTACCACTGAAGTAGATTTGTGCTGAAGTAGATGCAGATGCTGTACTCCTGGTTGTTTGTGCTCACCTTGCTCTGATGGAAATTCAGGGAGATACAAAACCAGATCCAACATGACGTTGGCAAAAAATTTTGGTGTAGTTCTGCAATGAGCAGCTCCCCCTCCTCTAGATGAGGAAAGTAAACGGCCTGCATAGTCTCCTCTGTAGCTGTTTGGAGGTCACCGGGTGCTTAAAAGCAAAAAGCTTTTTTTATTCATGTTTTCACTTCTGTGACTGCCACAGGTAGCAGTGCACTGCAGGGCCAAAACCAGAGAGCAATATTGGCAATGCAAGCCAAAGGTATATTTAAACACATCTCTAATGAGTTCTCTTTTATTTATTTTTTTTTTTAGTAAATAGAATTTAATTTAGTGAACTAATGTGCTCTGCAATTTGGAAAAGTAAGATTTGGAAAAGATTTGAAAGCAGAAATTAATGGTGGAACTGAGCCATTAAATCAGCTGGGGACCTGGCTGAAAGTTTGAGATGATTCTGCTATGATCAGTATTATTTGGATAAAGTCATTGTAGGCAATGGCTGTTTTAAGGAATAAAAGCATTTTTGCACCTGTCTGGAGGTTTCTGTTGAAGAAGTCCCAGCTGGTAGAGAGCAAGAGATGTTTCTGCTTGTGTGGCACCTGCTTTTGATTTCAGAGGGGAAACAAGAAAATTACTTCAATGGGTGGTGACATTAAATAGAGCTGTTGCCTGGCAGAAAGCATGTTACCTCCATTTTAGCCAAGTGAAGGCACTTCTACCTTGCATCATGGATAGGTTCAAAGCTCCAGCTGTAATCTCCCAGAGGAAGAGACAGAAAGAGTTGCATTCCCCAAAGCTTTCCTGCAGTTACGAAATAAAATTCAGTAACTTTGTCATTTTTATTATGCAGAGGAAGATGGGGAAGACCAGAAGGATGTTTTTGATGGAACTGGGAAGAAGAAAAGGTTTCAGAGTAGAAAGTGAGCTAAGGTAGGAAAAAGTTTATATGTTTTGAAATAACATGTAGTAATGCTGTTTGAAGCATTCTAATTCAATAAATATAGTTATACCAGTGACTGTGATTGAAGTTTTTGCCTATGTTTTTGGTGGATATACTTGGCACTTCCCATTATAAATACGTTTCAGGAGTTCAGTGGGTGTTCCCAGTATATGGCTTATTTCTGTTGTCTTCTGGACAGAGAGAGGGAAATCACAAACCTTAGCAAAATTTATAATTTTCCACTTTTAAAATGTGTGTTTCTAATTTATCTTAAATCTGCCAATTTTCATGTGTCTGCATGTGAATTGTGTCTTTAGCTCATCCAAATCAGTCGTTGTTTATTTCCTCTTTGAAATCAGGTTAAGATTAATCTAAATTTAATGGCCAATTTCTAAAATGGAAAAAAGTTAAATATACAGGAATGGAAGATGTGATTGGTTGAGGGGGGCAGTTGTCTACATCATCTCTGGTATAGTATTTAATCTTTTTACCCTGATGTGAGTCTCAAAGTTACTGGCTAATGCCTTGGTACAATCTAGAAGAGCACTGGAGAAAAAAACTTTGGAGTAAAATACCACAGAGGTGGCATTTGGGTTTGAAAATATACTCCAGCTTCAGATTTGTCTGGCTTCAGTAAGCCAACTCATTCTGAAGGAAGCCTTCCTCCAAACAGTTCTTTACATAAGTGCTGGTTATGTCATTATGCAGTTTTCCAAGAGCTGCATCATTATCTAGGTTCTCTGAAAAGCTGGAGGAAAGCCAAGTATTGATCATTTCTCTGGATCTGTACGAAGATAGTGTACAACTGGGTCCTCCCTATAAAAGCTTATTTCCACAGATTTTTTTTCAATCCCATCAATTTTGAAAGCCTGAGGAAGAAGGGAGGGTGAAGTAATTTGTAAAGCAAGATTCAAGCAGGTATTGAACAGAAGTAGGCAATTAGCATCTGATACAAAACTAATTGAATTTTTGGGGAAAAAATATATGAAGAGTGCTCTTCTGAATCTGACATTAATAATCTGTAGAGGGCTCTGTAAATGCTTTATCTGGGCAGCTTTGACACACAGGTATTTATTGCCAGTATTTCAGACTTTCTGTAAGTTGTATGAGGCAGGTGCTATGTTTAATTTCAGCTTAGCTGCCACTGGATAAAACAAAACTATTTAACTGTTGATTTTTGTCTTTGAAAATGCCAGAGGAAATGCTAAATTTGTTATGTTCTGTGCCAAGAAAACAGCACAGCTGTACAGGTATGAGAGGAAACTGGAGCACAGCAGCTAAACTGCTGCTGTGAGCATAGTTATGGCAAAGTTCCCAGATCTGCAGCTTGGTACAAATACATAACATATGAATATTTTATATGAAGTGAAATAAACCACAGGAAGCAGAAATTGTATGTCTCTAACTGATTTTTTTTTACTCAAGTATAAAGATGTGACAGTTTAATTAAAGTAGAACCTAGCAGGTTTAAATAATAATAAACCCAACAGTATTTCATGGAGATTCATTTAATCTGTTTGTAATCTTGTAGAAAAAAATAAATTGGGATTTTTTCTTTTTCAATGGACTCTGCTCTACAAGATCCACTATATGGACAGAAATAAATTGTGCTATAGCATGACAGTTTTCACATTTCTGAAGCATGGTTCTTTCAGTACCTTTCTTATATTTCCAAAATGCAGTATGTTTATTGCATTTGAGAGTTATTTGGTAAGTTTTCTATGGAGTGATTCCAGTACTTGTCATTGTGATTTCCTGACTTAGTGAAATTGGTGATTACTTGTATGAATAAGGATCACAGAGATAGTCCAAGGGATTTTCTTGGTCTTCTGGAAGCTAATTTGCTTTGAAAGGTTGTGCAGTCTGCCTTTAACAGCACATGTTTTGAAGTCCATGCTAACCAGCAATCTCCACCAGTGGTGTCCTCCCTGCTTTGACAGGTTGATGCCTTAACTCTTGCAGGTGTTACAGAAGGGTTCCAGAGCAATCTGTCAGGTCCATTGGAAATTTACTGTATATGCACAACACTGTCACCAACATGGGCTAGCAGAAAGTCACAGAGACTTTCAAATGGAGGTGGCTGCCATCAAGACAATTTATGTTCCACTTCTAGCTTTATTTGTATAAAAATAGTGTCAAATAGTAACACTGACTGTCTGTACCTTTCCTGCAAGAAGTTTAGGAATCTGTTACCTGACAGAAATTAATGTTGGAATATGTTTTGGAGATACCAAGGTCCTACAAGTTCATGGAAATGAAGAATTTTTTCCTCTCTCTCATGTTTTTTTGTGTGAGTGACAGCCCCCTTGTGGGCTGTGTGGGGAGTGGGAACACTCAGAAACATTAAAAATTTCCTACCAAGTCTTTTTTTTTCTAAACTTGCTGAGAAACATCAGCAGGCCAGATAGAAACTTACAGGTCATCCTAAGTATGCATGTAATCTTTTCTTGAAATGTAACTTTGTCCCTGTCCATTATTCTCCTGTGACAGGTGCAGAAGTGTGTCTTTTTAATCATGTGATCCTTTCCAATGTTGGTCTAGTACAACAACCCAAGTTTACTGCAATAGCATTTGTGCTATTGTATTTTTAGGCAATGTACACCATATAATGTATTGAACAACAATTCAAGCTGTACATTTTATATTCACTAAACCATCATTTTTGCCAGACTGGCTTAGCAGCAAGGAAGTGGTGTTTAGATGGAGCATGTAGTTCATAACATTTAATTCATGGACATTTGCCAATGCCATATGAACCGCTTCATATAAGTACAGAAAACTTAAATATCCAGAAAGGTATTACTAGCTGTAAAATTTTAAATAATTATTATTAACTGACTTTTTAATGTTGCAAAGTTTTCACTCATTGGTGAGGAATATTGGGAAGAGGCTGTCAGGTGTTGTCAAGCAGCCTTTTAATTATGGTACTGCTTGTGTAAGCTAAATATTTTCAGAATTGCAAAGAATGTGTATTAGGTTAGTGTCTATGGAAGGTAAGTGATCCTTCAGGAAAGAAAATGCTGCACTTACAGGAGCTGTCAGACTAGACTCTTTCCTCAAGGCAGAGTCAGTGACTGGAGTAGATATATGGTGATATGAAAATTTAAATGCTTGCCACATACTAACATACAATATACATTACAATTTTCAGGAAGTGGATGGTAAGTAAATATGGGAATAACAGCTCTGTGTCTGTGTACAGCTGGATTCAGTGAAAAAAAAGGAAAACTTTTTGTGTACTTCTTGACAGTGACTCTGTCACTCATATTGTGGCTGAGAACAACTCTTACCTGGAGGTGCTGGACTGGCTGAAAGGACAGGCTGTGGGTGACAGCTCTAGGTTTGAACTACTGGATATCTCCTGGTTTACAGCCTGCATGGAAGCGGGAAGACCAGTTGATTCAGAAATGAAGTACCGTCTCATGGTAAGACAGATCCTGCGATGCGAATACAGAGATATCCAAAATGAATGGCTGGGATTTCATTTTTTTTTAACCTAAAACATATATAATTGTGTCATGATATAAATTTTGAATGTAAAAAAAATTCTCTAAAATTTATGAGTTATTCACACATTTTTAATAGATTAAAAACACCTTCCATGCCTTCTCTATCAGTGTCTGGTAATGCTGAGTTACTGTGTTATCACAGGTTACAAAGTGGAAATACAGAATCACAGAATGGTTTGTGCTGGAAGGGACATATATATATCTAATTGATATTATATATATCATATATACATCTAATTGAAATTTCTCCTCTGTTGCTATAATGCCAATTCACCTTGTCCTGTGCCCTTGTAACAAGTCTCTCTGCATCTCTCTTGTAGCCTCTTTAATTACTGCTGCTAGGAAGGCTACTGTTGGGTCTTCCTGGAGCCTTAAGAAGCTGAACAGCCCCAGCTCTCTCTGCAATATCCATCAATGACGCACTTGTTGCTATGCTGGTACTTGTGGTATTTGCTTAAATACATCAATATCGTGGTAAATATCCCAGTGAGAGCAGTGCATTTCAATGGGCTCTTGAAGGAATACTTGGCCTCCTTAAAACAATGCAAAAATATTACAAGTTTTGCTATAGCACGTTGATCAGCTAACAGCTGGGCCCTGGAAGGACCTTTGAAAAGAAGACTGCTGTAGTCTGTGGACATGTGTTTACAGACTTGGCACCATCAAGTAAAATTGTGCTAAGAGAAAAAAAAAGTTTTATTATATTCTATTATCTCTCAATGGAAGCCATAAACCAGAGGATATTGTAAATGGAAGGCTGATTATTTGATGAATGGTGTTTGACCTTGAAGCAATGGATGATGACGTTTTCCTCTGATCTATATCTGACAAAATTGTCTGCTAATTTCTCAGATTGAAACGTAGTGAGAAGCGGTGGTATTCAATACTTCAGGACAGACTGTAAGTGATGGGGTTTTGGTGGGGATGCCCAGCTTGTGCCACTGAGCCATGAAATAGGCCCTGCGCTGCAGCTGGATGAAGCTGTTCCCTCGTTCTGCACCCACCTGAGCCTCGCGGTGGTGGGGTTAATGTGCACTGGCAAAGGAATTAATTAATATGTCAGGAGAGCTACAAGTCTGATCTAAAGCTCTCTGAAGTAAAGTGAGGGATTCCTGCTGATTCCTGAGGGTCTGGATTAGGCTCTGTGGGAACTGTGACCACACTGGGACCATGGCAGGATGTGCAGCATGCGCCCTCCTGTGAGGCACAGAATGCCTGAATATTTAACTGTAACACTGAGCTGTTAGTTGCTTCTTCATCTTGATATTTAGATTATGAGAGATAATTCATAAATACCATCCTTTCCCAAGAAAAACTGTAGCTCCAGATTTTTTTTAGTCATGTTTCATTTTCATTGCCAGAAATTATTTTCCAGGTTTTTGCATATAAGAATTACTGTTTAATAACAGTTTGGGTTGAGGGGAGTGGGGAGTGAATACACCAGATGGAGCTGTCACTCTCAGACTCAGCATGATTCCACGATAGAATGTGTGTTTATATTTGAAATCCTTCCAAGGATATATTTTTGCAATAAATTTATAATATTTTCAGTGAATCTGCTGGAGGGAGAATAGACCAAAGAAATTAATATAAAAAGATTAAAAAAAAGAAAGTAAGCCTTGTAACTACTGCTTTATTTTATCTTATAGGCCATAAAAATATAAATACGGGGAATGCAAAGAAGTTCTCTAAACAAGAAACCATAAACAAAATCCTGTGAACCTTCCTGAGAGTTTCACATCAGCATTAAAAGTAAACCAAATTACCCTTTATGTACATTGTTAATTTCAGCAGTGTGAGGAGACCTATAGATTTAGATAGCTCAGAAAATATGTTTTCATAATTTTCTTTTCAAAGCAAGAAATACCTTCATCTTTCTCCAAAATTCCTCCAATTTTTTTTTTAAGTCAATGAGAGGGCAACTGCCTTAGTTTTCTTTTATATAAAACTCCTTTTGGAATATTGCTGGAGCATAAACTTCTGAAAAAGTTATCAGCACTGTCAGGAGATCATTATTATACTTTGAGACTGACTCTGCAAGTAAGAACTTCTGTTTTTATTGAAACATAAAGATTTCATGCTAATAAATGTAGAGTACAATAAGGAAGCTAGTGGCAGCTATACTGTTATTTTTAAAGCTTATAGTTAAGACCAATCTTAATTATATAGTTGCTCTAAGGTAATAAACATTTTGTAAAGCAAACAAGGAGAAAACAAGAATTCTAGGAGTGTAGCAAATTTAAAAATAATTTTATTGTTGCAGTGTCACCATGCTAATTCTTTTTTCTGCCTTGAGAAATGAGGATAGAGTGAAGTAAAGGTTAATTTTCTTTTTAAGTACTAGACCGAACTCATACATAATATAATTTAATTGGAATTTCACTGAAGACAAATTTGGTTCGTTATGTCAGACTTGTAAAATGTGAAATGAAAGTGAATTAACAAACCTTGAACTCAGGCTAGATCATGAAGGTTTTGAAGTAAAGGGAATGGATTGCAGTGGGGGAATGTGTTGGGTGAAAACTTATCCCCATGTAGTTTTGTGGTCAAATTCCTATTAATATCAATAGCAGTAAGATTGCATCTTTCAGATCCTACAGTAACCTACTTGGAAGGTCATTCTTCATTGAGGACATTTGTTTTACTGCATCAGTAAAAAGAAATGCCCTTCTCCATGCAAAACAAGGGGAATAAAGTCAGAGTTACAGATCATTAGCTAACATCCTAATTACAATTGTCATTAAAGTACATTTTTCTGTGGTTGTGAATGATCTGAGAGATGCTCTGATGTTAGTGATTTATAGAGAGTAAAAGGTTGGTTGACCAGATTTAAGATGGTCAGAATTATTATTGATTCATTTGGTCACAGTTGACTTTTAGGGTTAGTAGCCATCATTTTATTTAATAGGCTTTGGAAATATGGTAGCCAAATATCTGCTTTAAAAGGGAAGCAAAATATTTCACTGGCAAAGGTCTACCCTTTTCCAGAGACACCTTTCCCGCCACAAGCCGACGGGTAGGCTTGACAGTAACAGGATGTGGACATTAATATGTACACAAAGGCATCCCCACGTGCTAGGAAGTAGTGATGTTTCCCGCTTATGGAAGAGAAAGAGGCAGAGGGGAGGCTTTCAGAGGGATGAAAGAGAGGAAGAGATCCATAAGGGTCGCTGCACACTCAGCAGCCTTAAGAACTGTGCTGTGACTGCATCTCTTCTGCCTTTTCCTCAGTCAGAACCTAGAAGTTGTTAGCTAATTAGTTTGTTTGGGGGTTTTTGGTGGGTTTTTTGTTTGTTTTTGGTTTTTTTTCTAGAAAGGAAAAGAAATTTATTTATTTGAGCAAAGGATTTTTCCCCACATTAGAGAAAGAAAGTGCCATCTTTTGATCCTTTGTCTTATCTTGAGTCAGGCAGCTCATATTTAACATTTTCTGGAGCATCACACTGTTTCCTTGTGAGAGAGAGAGGCTGTAAGTAATGGAAGAAATCCTTCATACTGACAGTCAGATTTTCTCAGGAAATAAAAATGAAACTTATAAACTGTCTGCCTTCTCTTCATAAAATGCTGGATATCAGAGAACTTTATTATTTGGTGGGTGCTGCCTGGGCTTTACAAAGCTGCTGGCTGGTTGTCTCTGTGCGCTTCTTTCACTGCTGCTTCATTTTCTCATTATTTCCCTATGTCATTATACTTCTTGGCGTGTTAAAAAATAATTTGACAAAGAGTAAAATAGTCCCCCACAAGATTAATTCTGCAGCCAAGTCTGTCTGCTTTACAAATTGACGTTAGTGGTACAGACTGTTTTGCCTGCTCATGCCATGTGGAAAATGTCACTGTGAAGGAGTAGAAAGTGACATTCACTGCAGCCTGGACGTGGAGTAGAAACTCTGAGTAGCTCTAGTGATTAAGTAACCTGCACATTTGGATATTATTCAGTGGTCGCCCCTGTTCAGTGTACTGTAATTTCATTTTAATGTAGAGTTACCTGAAAAAAGAAAAAGGAATTTTTAATGCTTTTTTTAACCATTTTCCCTTTTCTGTAGTTGCTTCTTCCCAGTACTGGAAATTATTTTTGATGTAATGAGTTTCCAGGATTCCTCATTCTACACTGTAATTGCTATTGATGGAACTTTAGGTTTGTCCTGTAATCTGTACACACAATTTTTTCTGCATCTGGTTTTCCCACCAAAAAGCAGTATCAATAATGCTCATGTTCTGCTGCTGATAGATCATTTCTATACTTCACATGCAGGCATCATAATATTCCCTGCAAATCAGACTGTAGTAATTATTGTTTGCCAGATGTTTTTGCTGTTAATTTCTATCCAAAGCTTCTTCTGTTGTTATATATAATCAAGTCCAGTTAACTAAGTGCATCACTCTTGTAGATTAAGGAAAATGCTCAAGTATCTCTGCTAAGGCAGGAACAGGAAGTTTAGGTCCAGTCTATCACACCCTTAAATGCATAGATCTCCTGTACTGGTTTTGCCCTCCTCCGCGGTACCAAGTATTGCTGCATGTAGGGCTCTTGTTCTTTGTGTGTCTGTGTCCTAATGAAGGTAACAGCTTATTAAATATTCTGTTTAGTAACATTCTATTTGTTCCCAATCTTTGCAACTGGCACTGTCATTTCATGCAGTATATTAGTGCTAATCCATCCATTTTATATGATTTAAAATCAATTAAAAGATATAATTCATGAATGTGTGCAAAAGTGGATGAGTTGTGTTGTTGTCTTGACTGGAGCCCATTTTGGTTATTCCCAAGACTGGTCTTACACATAAGATAGCTTTCTTCCTTTCAGTGTATGCTATGAAAACCACAGTATAATTCACTGCTCCTTCAGTTGTGCAAGCAAATACCTTTTTTTTGTGTGAATACTGTTATTTAACTACTTTGTATCATAGGCAATTTAGCATGAAATTATATTTGGGGGTGTGGTTATGAAGATATACACATGCTTATAGGTTTGCTACCCTTTCGTCTGTGTCATTGGATACTGGGGAGAAAGGGCTCATCATTCCATTATTGGTGTGAAAATTTCTTTTGTGTGTCTTCATGATATTTTTTATTGTTATTGTTGAACCCTTTCCCTGTGGCTTTTGGGTAGCGCAATGCAATAGGTTTTTGACACATCTGCCAAAAGTTTTCAAGCAAAAGGACCAAGAGCAAAAAAATACAGAGAACTGCTGAAAGTACTCCCTTTTTCTGAATGATTTCAGATTTGGCACATTAAAGAAAGTGAAGGAATTGAAGGACTGGATATATAAAGCAGCAGAAAGCCAAAGCAAGATTGCCTTTTTCAGGGTGCTCCCTGGTCAGGACACTCACATGTGGAGGACTTGTGCACAGGACTTTTTTGCCAATGGATATATGACTCTGAATCCTGCCTTTCAAGAGAATTCCCTTCCCATCCTTCAGGGGTAGGTTGCCCACAGACCTGTATGCTCTTGGTCTGTTTAGCATGGAGCAAAATTAGGTGAAAAGTGAATGAGCGTGGAGGCAGCCTGGAGATTAGGAAATGCCCTTTCAAGTTTTGGCATCTGGCTCCTTTTCCTTGCTTCAGTGAATATGTGAAAATGACGTCTGGATTGGATCAGCATCTGTGGGAATTGGCTAAGGGAGAAACCACATCACAAGGTGAACACTGGCTGTTGGGTGAAAAAAGGATGGAGGTTACTCTTCTGTAGCTGTTTATAAATGTTTCCTTCACTCTAAAATGACCCCAATATTGAACATTTAGCTTAATGAATTAAATCCAAAAGAAAAAGTTTTTTATCATTTTACCTGCAAGAGGGGAGAAAACTCTCTTTCCAATTCATACAAACATTTTTCCTCCACTACTGAATTTAGCTACAGACTGAAAAAGTCAGTTATTTGAGCATTTCTCTTTAGTCTAATATCCCTAATTTTGTACTGAATAATCTAGTGTTTTCTGTGAAAACTCTGTTCTTTAGAGCTTGTTTGCTCTCAAAGCTTTGTAGTTTTTCCAACTTACTGCAATAGTAGGAATAGTAGAGACACACATCATTTAGAAGGGTTTTTTTTTTTTTTTTAAATGGCAGTGCCATTGAAAACTCCCTGGAAGAACTTAGTGCAGAAAATCAGAAATCCCAGTAATCACCAGATAAACTGGTACTGTCAGTGCAGCCAATGTGAAATCAAATGTTTTTCCTAGGAGGATGACAGGACCATTATTATTTTCTTGCCTGCTCTTCAAAGGTGTGTATTTTGGGCTCATGAAATGTATTTTTTTGTATTTTTTTAGCTATTTGCCATGTGTGTCACCAATCCTTCTTTTTTTTCCTTGTTAGGAGCAATGTCAATCTCCTCCTGTGAATATACCTGAATTGGAAATGCCAGCATTTACTGCAAAAAAAGTATCTCAGTATTCATGCCAGAGGAAGACAACTTTAAATAACTACAACAAGAAATTCACGGTAATACTCATTCTATCCATAAAATAAAAACTAGTATAATTAGAATAATTAATATAGTACTTGCCTCAGTATTTTCTATGGCACCCTCAGCAAATTCATGAGTAAACAGGCAGCACAATAACAATTTAAAAAGTTATAAATCTTCCATATTTAAATTAAAATTGAGTGCAAGCTTAATTGCATCCTCTAGGTATTGCTGAAAGCTTAATACAGTGGATCTTTAAATACATTAATAGCTTGTAAACGCATGAATTTTTAAAACAAATGATAGAATAGCATTCCAAAAATGTCTTTTAGCCTTTCATTACAGTCTTACTTGACAAGCTGGATGTATGATAAACAAAAGTTTGGTTTAGGTGAGTTCACGGTTCTTCACAATTGCTGTGCTGTCTTTTGGTTTGCCCAAGTGTTCAGTTGTTCAAAGTATGGTTCTAAACTTTAAATTTTCACAACTGAGCAGTTATGAAAACAGATTGCATGTTAATTACTTTAACACCTCCAAACCCCCTTTGAATTGCCTAGTTAAACAGAAATCTTGGAGACTGTTGTGTATCCTAGTTAATGCTCATAAAATTGCACATTTCAGAGGGTATGAAAAGTTTGAGTCCTCTGGTTTAAATTCCTCTGGAGTTATTGTGCCTAATGGCTCCTCCTGGCTGGCTCTAGATACTCAGTGACCACTATTCAAAAGGAAACATTTCTCAGAGACTATAATGGAGGGCAGTCTAAATACATCTGGCATAGTTACATGCATATGTTTCAACTATAACATCAAACACCTCCTCATTTTTCTAAAGCTTTATTATTTATTTTGTTATTATTTATAATTGTTATGATTCTACTTTGTGTGTGCCTATAAATACACACAAATCTTTCAAGAAAATATTATTTTAAAGATCCATGTAAAAAGAATAGCAACAGATACCAGTTATTTGTGAATATAAACACTTTACAAGGTAAACACTAAAACCTCTGGGAATTCAGAGCTAAAGATAAATCTACAAGCAACTCCAAAATGTCTTGATCTGGGAATGCACAGTTAAAAATTAAACAACCGAAAATTTGGCTTGTAGTTATGCTTTGAAATAATCATCAATTATATCAATTACATGATACTCTTTATGGTACTCAAGTAGGTTAAGCTGTTTGCTTATTTACAAAACGTCCCTTTTCGAACAATGTTATGGGAATTGAGTTTTGACCCTGTTTTCAGCCTGAGGTCCCTTCCAACCCCAATGATTCCAGCGTTCCCAAACCTGCTTCTTTTGAAATGGCTGTATTTCCCCACCTCCTGCTAGAAAAAGAAGGCTGTGATTGTAACCATTTAACCTCTTGAAAGCAGCAGTTCTTTTTCACTGATTATATATATCAAATACAAGCTGCTGTGGGGGAAAATGTCAGACCAAACATAGTATGACCGAAACATTATGTAAAATACCAAACTTCGTTGAGAAATAGGAAGTAAGTGTCTTAGTTCTACACTTCCTGAAAATAGTAGAATGTGGGACAGGGCTCTTTGCTGAATTCTCTATATTAGAACATTGTCAGACACTCTAAAGGTAAAAAATTAAAAGGAATGTGATGGATAATGGCAAAATAAAATGGTTGCTCCCAGAAGGCACAATGTTGTTGATTTTAATTATCACTAACATTTAAAACACATTCATTGAGTGGTTTCTGTTATACCTGTGTTATCCAGAGGCACTCCCTAAATTACTTCCAGGTTTGTCAATGCAGCATGTTAATGTCAAAGTACAACTTGTATTTCATAAGCAAATTTAGCTGAACGCTTTAGAAGAGGGACAGTTTGATGATGGGAGTACTGTGATTCCCTTCTGTTAGCCTATATATCAAACATTTCTGAGTCTGAGTAGACACTGGGCTTTGTAGTGACAAAGGTGTCAGTTTTTCATCTTTAGCATATTTTAAGAGTAACTTCTCCTAGTGCTGTGTTTTGTTTCTGGAGGTGGAACTGGGCAAGTTTATAATACGTGAGGCTGTCTAGATTCAGCATCTTGACAGTTGTAATGGAACTCCTTAGGGCTGTTTCTCTTATTCCTTACAGCCAAAGTTGGGTGTTCATGGACTGCCAGAACTGGCTCTTGCCCTGGAGAGCTGCCAGTTAGTCTGCCTAATATCACAGGAGCCTGATTTTTAGATTTGCTGTTGTTTTGTTGGCCATGTATTAATCCTGTAATTCACGTTCTCAAATAAAAGTGTTCCAACAGATTTTTCAGTGCAAGCACTTACCAAATGCACTGAAGCATTGGTATAATTCACTTGTGCATGCTGTGGGCAGCCAACCATTAAATGACAGATTTTCCCTGGGTCAATACCATACATCCTGAAAATTGGGTCCAAACTATCTTGAGTTATGTATTGATGTTAGCATTTTGTTATAACAACCTTATTCTGTGAGCCAGGCTTGTTCCCTTTTCTTACAGATTTTCTGTTTTCTTTGGTTAGCTTGTTTTCTGATCATACCTATAACTGGGGTACAAAGCTATTATTTGCTAATGCATTCTTTGATGAACTCTTGGATTCTTCCTTTTACTGGACTTTGCCCTGATATGCTGTATCAAATTCCTCTTCCAAATAAGTAGTAGTTGTGTTTGAGAAAGTGTAGTAATTACATTGGAACAGTCGCTAATAGGCAGCAATGTGGGTACAGCAGGATTTGTACGTCCTGGTTTCTTGGAAGAGGCACTTTTGGTGACTTGATTTCTGAAGAAATTGATAATAGTGATCCTTTTTAATCTTGAGTCCTGTTCTGCATATATTTTCATCATGAAAGACTATTTATCAAAAAGAAATAGCAGATATATTTGATGAGAGCTCATGAGGAAAATGTGGTGGTTTAATATACCTGGTGCAATTTCTATGTTTAAATGTCTCACGTTTCCTGTCTGTAGCAATAGCCAGAAAATAACTTGCAGAAAGTTGCAACAAACCCGTTTTACACATGGAAGAAGTTACAGAAGGGTTGGCAAAAATTGCAGATGTCAAGGTTTCATTATTATGTTCAGTGTGGGGCAAATTCTAGCCAACTAATTTATGAGCTGTTGTGCGGTAAGGCTTGTTGTGTGAAGAATATACTAAAAATGTCAGATACCAAGGAGGAGACAGTGGCACCGTGTTTCAGTTCATGGAGTAGAAGTGCAACTGCTTCAGCCTTGGTCTTCGTGCAGTCTTTGGGTCACAGTGCACTGTGTTCTGTGGCCTTAGGGTATGCAGGCTGAGAACCTCTGCCACAGGCTTTGCTGACCTGGGTGTTCCAGGGATGCATCTGAACACATCACCCTGACTCCACAGGTGATCTGTGGCCGCTCAGATGGGTAAAGCTGCAAAACAAAAGAGCAGATTGTTGGAGTGGAGTCTGTACCTCAGCAAGTTTCCTTTATGTTTGTCTTAAATATTAATGTTATTATGGAATATAATATTACAATGTTGTTCTCTGGCTTATTTGGAGCTATCTTCCCTCTCCCAGTGAAAATATACACTTGGAGGCTGCATTGTGTTTTCTTGTGCTAAAATAAAAGGAGTCGTTCTGCTGTGCCCAGGAGGGGTTGTTGGATTTGAATACTAATATCAGACTGCAATAAAATTCAGAAAGACATTCTTCTGTAAGGAAAATACAATTTAATTCTTACAGAAGAAACCAATTAAGTCAGAGGCAAATGGTTCTGTGATTCTGAGGTTTATTGCTAATGCTACTGAACGTTACTTTGCTTTGGCTGTTACTCATGGTAATGAGAATGTGGATGTTTAGCATGGGGAAGACGCCTGGTTTCCTTTCCACTCTGTCAGAGAAAAAAATATTTCTTTTTTATTTTTCTTCTTTTGTGTCTACGAAAAATGTATCAGTTATGCCAGTGGCTTAAGCAATTATTATTATTATTATTCCATTTTAAAACAGACCTCAGAATATCCTTTAGTTTTATAATGAACTTGGGAGCTGTATAGTAGAAAACCACTAACTGAATGGATACCCGTAATAACATGTAGTGTCCCACTGATATAGCTTACTTCAGTAAAAACTCTCCACACTGCACCTCAGAACTACGACGTGAATGTGTGCAAAGTGTATACCTATTCAAAATTAATTGGTGGTTTCATCTAAGGAGTAAATATCTATTCTGATTTTTAAGATAAGTGGGAAGGTGCTTTCTAAAATACAGATTATAAATACAGCTTTACTTTTCAGTGATCCAAATTTGTATGATACATCAAGGCTATGTTGCTTCCTTTGACCGTATTAATATATGTAATATAAATGCTGTATTTTATATTTCTTACTACACAGTGTGTCTTTTATGTAGGGCATTGTTACGTGATTAGCACTAACTGCGTTTCTGTGCTGTGTCAGCAGATCTTGTCTCACATTTGTATTGTTTTCTTTTACATTATGTGGAATAATATGGAAACTTCTCATGAATTCCACTCTGTTTCAAGAAATGAACACACTGGTTAATATGAGGAGCAACTGGAACTAACATATTTATTTCTAATAATAGTGTTTATGAAAGGAGATCATGCACATTATGCTCTTATTGTTATTTTCTCATGTCCTTTGTTTTTCTAGCTGATGTAAGATAACAATAAAATCTTTGGATCTGGGAAAGTGTTGGTCTTTTCAGTACAGATACAAAACCAGAAAAATCAGACTGAACAAAAATGGGTAATTTCATTTAATTGGAAGTCACTTTAGTCAACACTACAGGTTGGCTTCAATTGTTTAATTCTCCTTGAAATAAACATCTGGAAGTATTTATTTTCTCTCTCAGCCTAGACAAAGGCCATTCACATGCCAGATATCTCTTCCCACCGAAATACAAAACTGAGATTTACAGTGGGTAAAGAGAGAAGAAAATTATTTGAATGAAAGCTGCATTCTAAAACTTTGGTCAGTTTTGAATGGACATCAAACACTGTGATGCTGATGTGATGAGCAGTAGGACCCGTCCTTTGGATTTGCAACTTACTAAATAAACAAATAGAAAAGAATGATTGAGAGGGAAACCAATTTAACTCAAATTGCTGTTCTGACTATAATAGTTTTTCAAACACTTACCATGTAGGATTTTTGGCTTTTTTTAATCACAATTTGCTATTTAGCTCTTTGGCAGATTGAAAGTACTTGTACAATAGAGTGTTAATATTTTTTTAATTTGTGCTGCAGTAGTGTTTGCAGACTCAAGTAAGACAAGGGCCTTTTTTATGAGAGATGATGTGCAAGCACATTGTAAAGAATTCAAGCCCTGGAGTGTTCACAGTCCGAATAGAGAGCAAATGGAAAATGCCAAGAGAAACAATGGCAGGGAGGTGTGAAGCAGCTTTCCAAGGTCTTGCAGCAGAGAAATTGTGAGTGTAGGCATGGCAATAAGACAAGTGCCCTCTCCATGAAGCTGTAATAATTTCTTTAAAAAACAGATTAGATTTAAAATGTGTTTTCTGGTGTGGTAATATTGGTGGTGTCTCTTCTAGCAGAGTCTTAAACTGAGTTTATTAAAGACTGTTTTGCAAGTGGCTCTGACGTTGTTGAAATGAGCAGGATCATATGACTAGAGCAGGATAGTATGAAATAGAGCATTAGTTTGTTTTGCTTTTCTGCATGACTTGTACTCTGATACTCATGCTGAATGTTATTGGGTCAGCTGTTCAGCAGATGGAAACCAGCATGGTCTTATTATTTTTTTCTGAGAATCATTCTCATAGATTAGTTGAGAATCTTGCACTTTTTGTTGGTTTCGCTTGTGTGATTTTTAGCACTTATAATATTTTAGTCTGCATTTTTGCATGTGTAAGATGATTACTGGTAATTTTGTGTTGTTAATCATATTTTATCTTATTAACTCTAAATACCAGATAATAAATGAGATTCAAAATTCCTCTCTACATCTGGCACCTTTCTTATTTTTAACACAATTCAGCAAAATCTTAGAGTACTTTTGGATCTGACCCGCTGGAATCTAGAAGTGCATTTAAATCCCAAATTTTTCCATAGTCCAAGTCTCACCAACAAACATTCCACAATTTCAGACACGGAAGTAAAATTTTCAATAACTGAAGAACTGAAATGTGGCCCAACTCTCTTTCACTTTTAATTAGAGCAGACCCTGCAGAGTACTCTGAAGATAATGAAATTCCCATGTGCTGGAAGTCTCTGGAAATTTAGTTTCCTTTTAAACTGGTACTTTTTAAACAGGTAATCGGAATATTGGTCTGATTCATAAAGTGGAGGCGAGGTGCTTCATGAAAGACATATAAAAACTTAGAATAAATGGTCACTAACTTTCCTTTTTATATCACCATAAGTAGACTTCACCAGAGATCTATTACATTGTAAGATTTTTCTTAGATAATATTAGAGTTTGATATGCTTTTCCTTCTAGAATGTTACTCAATATGAACTATACTGTTTAATAGACAGCAAGTCCATTTGCTGTCTTTTTTTTAAAGAACAATCTTATTAAAAAAAAGTCAAAAGCAGTTTTATGTTAAAAGACAGATCTGTAATTTGTTGCAGCATTTGCAGGCAATGTTTATTTTTATACAGAGAATAATGAATATTCAATACTCTGTAATTGTTTATTTTAAACAGCTTAATGATCTTCACAAAGGCAGGAAAACATTGAAAAATGCAAACAAGAATCATAAAAATGCTTTGATTTTATTTTCTCATTGACTATCAACAGCCTCTGGGTAAAATGTGCCGTGTGCTTGTATTTTTCAACAGTGATGGTGACACAGCTTTTCTGAAAACTGCCCTCCTGCCAGTGGGAAGGGACTGACACCTCTCTACAGCAGGGTTAGTGCTGGGTTATGCAGACACAATTATCACAATGGCTGATTATTCAGTGTAGAGCACTTACCAGATGTGCATGTGAGAGACTGCCTTTTGGGAGTGAGAAAAAACCTCCCTAGATTTTTTGAGCGCTCTGATCAAGAAGATGGCTTTGCCAGTCTCTGCCATTATTAATACATGCTGCTGAGTAGCTGCTTTTGGGAACTGGGAATTTTCCTGGCAATGTTTATCAGTACAGACTATTTTAACAAGAATGTAGCAATTATATCTTTTTATCTCTGCCCCTGATTAATGCTTTTAGTGTTAACTGGAGTAAGAATTTTTTTGCCAAACACTGCTTTCTTGAGTATTCATGTGTACAGATTATAAAGAGAGAAAAAGAAAGCAAAATTAATCTTAATTTTTTGAGTTGAACTGTAAATCTCACTTGAAGCAACAATTAGCACATTCTATTGCATAGTGGGAAAGAACCTTTAATGCTGATAAAGAGTAAAAACTGTAAGAACTGGGGACAACATCCAGAAAACCCCACAGCAGAGGAAACATCTGACTCCTTACCCCACTTGTAAAATATATTTCCCCATTTGCTTTGCAGTACTGTCTATGCTGTGTTTTTTCTTTCTTATATAACCTGGGATGAATCCATGTTGCTCATGACCTCAAACTGGTAGTTTCACCTTTTTCTGCATTAGTTCTCTTTCTAAATGGAAATTATAATGTGCTTGTCTTTTACCAGAAAGTGTGTAATTACATACAACATAATCTGTCAATTAAATAAACTTCTTAAACATGTGGGGGAAAAAAAGCAGTTGAATAAATGCAACAATTAGCTACTGCAAGAGATTTAAAGACAGCTGTTAGGAAGCTAAGGCTTGTGCATTATTTTTCTAATAATTGGGTTTTTTTTTTGTTGTTGTTGTTGTTTT
>VZTI01000930.1:900557-941853 GCA_013397865.1 Struthidea cinerea | reverse complement strand
TTTTTTTTTTTTCCCCCCAAAGGAGCATTCTCTTTCCTCTTATTGATTCCTTATACCCAAGGGCTAGCTGAATGTAAATGATAGTTGAAACTTCCAGATCAGGCATGTTGCTAAACAGCTGTCCTTCTCATGAGATCTTTAATGAAATGTTACGAAAATGGGATTTCACAGCCTTTGCTAACGAGGGTAGCTGGTAAATGAATATGCAGCTAAGGGGAGGATTCTTAGAGAGAGACAGAAAACAGGTGACTGATTCTTAGGGAGACCAAGGAGTGAAGTTATACTGGTAATATAGAATAAATCAAAGTGCCTGTAGCAAACCCTATTTTTATACATTTTAACATATCAGTGCCGGTAAAAAAGGGTGAAATAATATGGTTTTGTTCAGCTAAGGTACCTCTTTCTTCTAAAGAAATACTGTCAAAACAATTAAGATCTCGTATTTTTGTTTTATTAAGAGGAATGTTTTGCAAATCTTAGGGTAAGTAAAGACAATGTTTTCTTGAAGATTTAGAATAAAACCTTCATTTTGTTTCAATGAGACTATAATGTTTATTATATAAACAACACACCATGTTAGATGGTCTGTTTTTCTATAACTGACCAAACAATGAAATGTAATATGTAAATGTTCGACATTCATTGTGAAAGGTATATTTAATTTTAAGAAATTGTTCTATTTTAGTGATCTAAATGATGGTAGCTCAAATATAATCTCATAGTTGTTTAAATGAGGCTGTATTCATTCAATGCAGGGTGATAGATGCTGTTTTCTATTCCACAGATGTAATAAAGAGCTGACTTCACTGGATTTGCTGTCACGTCAGTTAGTGGGGTTGGGACAGACTCTCCCGGGGATATTACACATGTAGCATTTAGGATGTACAAGGCCTGCTCGTTTTTACTCGCCTTCGTCTTCCAATATAAAGCACACTTAAAAATCAAAAGGAAATCTAAGATTATTTTTCTTTGAACTATATAAACTCTGTATTCATTACAAATGAAATTAAATTTGAGACTAAACAAGAACAGTGAGGGCAGAAAAAAGACACTTAATCTTTCTCCTTCCTACTATCCACTGCAGTCATTGCTCTGGGAAGCCATTTGCTGTCTCTTGATTTTACTTATATTTATTCCAAAAACACTTCTGAACAGGAAGTTGGCCTACAGCTCTGGGAAGTGGTAATTGCAGGCAGATGCACACTGACAGCCACTTCTCCAGGTTCTAGGTAAATATTCTGAACAGTAAAAGTGTCTTCTAGTAATGGTCCACTCTTAAGCACTTCTGAAGAAATCACTTAATTTTGCAGTCTTGAAATTTTTTTGAGGTCTGTGCAAGATTTCATTCAGAACTTGTTTTTTCCAGCTGCTAATCAGCTAAAAACCTTCATAAGTTCTTAGGTTATTCACAAAAGTATTTTGCAGCATTTGTTCTCTCTCAAAAGCTGGTATTCTACAGTGTCAAGCAGCAAAAGAATGCCTCTACACCACTGTGTGGTCTGTTCCCTGCATTTCATTTCTAAAATTTGCTACTATTAAGATACATATTTATATATATTCTGGGAGGGAAACAGATCTCAAAGCTGCATAAATTGCATATGGATCGTTTTTAAAAAAACCAACTATATGGACATTCTTCAGGTATTTTTGAGTGCAATGTTAAATAAAACAAACCATGGATAGCTGAAGCACCATAAGGAAAATGTGTTTCTATTTGCATAGGTTATACATCTGAAAAATGAGGAAAAAGAGAGTTTGTTCCCTAAATTATTAAATTAGAAGCATGGTTTCATGTTCAAAAAGATGAAGGTGGTTTCCAGTGTTGCCACAGATATTTGGTTGTGTCTGAAAATGCGGATGTTACATGCTGATCTGCTGGATTACATAGGGTTGGGCATAATTCTAAAAATTATGGCTCTATTTATTACATTGATTTATTAGATCTGCACAGAATACAGAAGGCATATCTCACAAAAGCTTTTCAAGTTAGGCTCTGCTACAGATCAAAATATTTTCATATATTTTGTCTCTAAAATTTGTCTCTAAAATACCATTTTTATGATACCCGGAAAACTTCAAGTTGTTAGAAAATTAGTCTGCTTTTCTTTTTATGAACTCTATCTTTTCACCCTAGTGTAAAAACGTAATTCTTGAATTATCATACAAAGTAACCTCTTTTAGGAGCATACTGAATATTTTAAGCTTTTATTAAACTTTTACCTTTTTTTTCCCTATACCTTGCCCTGTCCCAGGATGCCTTTGAGGTAATGGCTGAAAATTATGAGTTCAAAGAAAATGAAATATTCTGCCTGGAATTTTTAAGGGCAGCTTCTTTGCTGAAATCTCTTCCATTTCCAGTAACCAGAATGAAAGATATACAAGGGTTGCCCTGCATGGGAGACCAAGTCAGAGATATCATTGAGGTAATGTACTTCTGAATTATCTGCCGATGGATTCTTTTACAGATCTACATTTACAGGTCACAGAGAGAAACACTGGTTTCTGTGTGTATGTACACAACCTTCTGCATTTCCTGCAATAAAAATATGTTATCCTTGTTTCTAAGGATGGAATGATTCCTGGAAACCTTTTGTAGTAACACAAGGCTCTGTCATGGTGAAGCTTTTTCCTGTCTTAAAATCAAGAGTCAAACACAGTTAGAAGGGGAAAAAGGATTTTATCTTGGTATTTATTTTAAGGATCCTTAGGTGCACTACATCCAGGTCGAATGCACCTCCATGCACACTGCAATGCACACCCTCAAAAGATCTGGTATAACATTATAGCTCTTACTAATTAGCATATCTATCAAAAATTCCCCAGTGGGAGGCTTAAGTGAGCCCCCCTCCCCAAGGAGCCTTGCCCTGGATGGTTCTATCTTAGTTTACAAAATGTGTTCTGGAGAGGACCTTGGTGTCTGGGGCTCACTGATCCCTAACTACGAAACCTCTAAAATGTTCAGTTTCCTAGCTTAATGAACAAGTCCAAGAACGTAGGCTAAAGCACTAAGAATACAGAAGTTGTAAAAAAGCATAACAGGGATTTAAAAGAAAAGGCAAAAAGTCACCATGGCATCAATGGAACCCCCACTCTTAGGAATGAGGGGAACAAGTGAGTAAAGACAGAGGAATAAATAAAGCAGTATCAGCTTTAAATGTAATTTTTATGGGCTCACTCTGATTTGGATGCAACAGGTTAACTGTAAATAGTTTCGTTCATGTGACTTCTGCCCATGGCAACATCACTTTGCTCACCTGAATGCTTTATTAGAAATACTGCTTTTTGTGAAAGTGGTAAATATTTTAGTACTTTAACATTAAATCTTACCTTGCTATGTTACAGCAAGTTATATATAGTTATAGGAGAGCCTTTTATCCAGGTGATGGATGAACTCTACATTCTTACAGGAACTTGGAGTGTTCCCTGCATTTTCTTTAGTTCTTAGCCTTTTCAGGACCCACATCTCTGGGTGCTGTTATTCCAGCAGGCAGCTGATCAGGGGTCTCAGCTGAGTGTTGGAGGGGTCATTGCTGAGTGTTGTGCTTCGCTCTGGCTCCTCGTTTGCCCCATTCCTCCAGTTAAGAATGCAGCCTCCGAAGTGCCTTTAGGACCTTCTACCTGGGGGGGCTGGGATTGCAGTCATGAACCCACAGAAAACAGGATGATTTGTTTGGCTTGTATTGGTGGTTTTCTTTGTTAGCTTTGTTTATAGTTTTTATCAGAAAGACTAGAAGTAGTGTACACTCCAGAAAAAATATATTTGTTCTTACAATGGTCTTATTTTTGAGAATAGAAAGCTCAACCAAATAATGAAATCTAATTTTCAGGACAAGTCATTGATAGCTTATGATAAATAACTGCTTTCTGGCTGTGACTTTATGAGTAAATAAGTACTGTGAAATATATTCCGTGGTCCCAGTTTCTACTTCATCCTTGAGTAAATTTGTGAGTGAGTAAGTACTGTGAAATTTATTCTATGGTTCCAGTTTCTCCTTCATCCTTCAGTAACTTTCTGTCTTTAAAAGGGTTGCAGAATTTGATCCTAAGAGAATAAAACAAAATATGCTTGCTGAGGGTTCTGTTTATTGATTGAGAAATATTGATAAAACTTGATTTTAGATTACTTTACTAAATCTTATAATTGTGGTAAGATCTTACAATTGATTTTTTAATTTATTTTTTTGTAAGTAATATTTTTCTTTGTTTAGGAGATTATTGAAGAAGGAGAGAGTTCTCGAGTTAAAGAAGTGTTAAATGATGAGCGATACAAGGCATTTAAGGTAAATCCTTTGAGTTTTGTTGCTGTTGTTTAAAGTTGCCGTCCCTTTTGTAGAACTTGGACAAACTCATCAATTTTGTTGTAAAGGAACAACCAATATCAAGTACAAAGAAAGATAGGTCTTGAATAAAAAGCAATGGAGATCAAGAAACTGTGATAAGGAATAATGTGAAATAATTTTCTATTTTTAGTTAACAAAATGTATACCCAGTGGCTCTTAAGTGATGTAATGCATCCTCTTTGCTGTAAGTTTAATGCGATATTGAGTTTATTTCTGCCTCAGCTGACTATCATTTTAACACTACATTTCATTCTGGAGTTAAGGAAATACCAGGTGAAGAAGATGACTCAGATCTATTGTAATTCTCTTTTGTGTGAGGCAGAAGGAGGACTGGAGCTGTTTCTTCCTTGGGGAGATTGTAGAGTCACAGTCACACTACTTCATAGTTGCAGGGAATCTAAACCACATAAATACTGCAGTTCCCATTTCCAAAATATTAATTGAATTCTCCATTGGAAACATATGAGATGAACAAATATTTTTTCAATTTTATCTGCATTTTTGATCTCTATAAATACACTGTTTCTGTCTTCAGAAAAATTCAAACAGAATAAGATGGGACTGTTAAATGGGACTGTTTAATTCTCCCTGGCATCACTCAGTTTTACTTCAGGTATCCCAAGGTATTCCATTCTTTCTGACCTACAACACAAGTATGGAAGGATGTTCAGTGACAACTGTTGATGCCATCTATAGCAATATTCAAAAGGAGGTGTAGATTCACATGTATAGCAGGATTCAAGAAGCAGACTTGCTTATTAATGCATGATTGCATTACAGCATGGTTGAGGAACAGCTATTAAATCTTACACTTCAGGGTTTAAGAAAATCTCTTGGAGATTAGAATAAAACCTATCAGGGGACAAATTATCTCAAATACGCTTTATGCCTCATTTCACATGCAAAATTACAACAAACCTACGTGGCTCTCTTGTTGGCTGAGCACGTCTCAACATTTTGGCTAAATTAGTTGTAACCCGTTGTTTCCACCAATTTTCTATGAGATTCTAAGAAGAATCTCATATTAGTGAATTCCTAGATTTTGCTGTTTAGCATAGTCCTGGCGCCTGCTGCTTCACTTATGATTTAAAAGATCACTGCTGGCCCCAGGACCATGGTTATCAAATGACTGAATTAAGTTATAGTCAATGTTTTAGATGTAGGGACATGAATTGACAGAGTTGGTTTGCCTCCTTATGGAAGTGGGTGCTGCAGAGAGCAAGTTCATGTAATTCATTTCACCAGCTGAAAAGGAGCAGTGCCTCCACACACAACTGAAGAAAGGGGCTCCCTGTTTCTTGTGCTGCACTGCTGGCAGCATCTCTAGCATCTATAAATATGCTAAATAACAATGGGTCTTAGTGTTTTTGTTATTTTCCCCCTAAAAATTTGGGTGCATAGAATCCATTTTCTTTAGTTCTCTATCCCAGTGTTAATTAAGTCACTTAGAATAATTTAAAACCTAGTAATAGACCCTTTTGAAAATATTTCTGCACTAGCAGAAACATCAAAAGATAACAACCTAAGTATTTAAAAAATCACATCCTTTTGTAAGCACACATGATTCAGACAAAGAATAGGTAATTTCAGCCATTATATACAAAATCTAGGGCAATTCCTATTAAATATTATCCATTATTTTAATTTTTCTCTTTTTTTATCTTGATTATTTCCAATGAATTAATATCTTCACAAAACCACAAAATAAAGCTAGCATGGTTGGAATTCAGAGGTTGTAGATTCAATGGAGAACAGCAGTTATTCATGTCTTATACAGCTACTCCCTGAATTCCATAAAAGTACAAATAAAGTCTGGAGAGCTTCAGTATTTTGACTAACTGAACTTAAAGAACATGCTTTTAAGCAAGCATGAAAGTTTTCCCTCTTGCTTTCATATCACTGTTCATCTGAGATATCGATCCACTTATGCTTACAACTGTGACATTTTTGCTGTAAATCTTTTCATGGGTAATAAGTTAGGGAAAAACATTACTTTGGAATAAATGGAATATAACCACCAAAAAAATTCTCATAGACTGGTAGATTTTGGTTTGTTTCAGGTTGGTTTTTTGTGTGTGTGTTTTTTGGTTTTTTGGGGGGATATATGTGTGGTTTTTTGTTTGGTTTTTTTTTTGTTTTGTTTGTTTGTTTGTTTGTTTTTTATTTTTTTTTTCTTTTTTCTTTTTTTGTTTGCTTGTTGTTTGGCGTTTTGCTGTTTTGAGAGCTGGTAGTGCATATAAGACAAAGCTGTAATGTCAGTCAAATTATGAAGACAATCTTGTGACATCTCATTCTATCAGGTCAGTGTCAGGGAATCGAGCTACCTAATGTTGCTGTTTGCATTTCTATTATGAAACGGAGTAAAAATAAAGACTACTACCCTTATATCAAACTGTAGTTAAAAGTGTACATTTTGGTAATTGCATAAAGGTGCTGGGACTACCACTGTATTATTGTTTAGATCTCATGATAATGAGAGCTGTCCATGTATAAAACCGGTTCTCTGTTCAATGTAGTCATGCAAAGAAAGGAAGCTGAATTTGTATATTTTTATTATGCTGTTTATCTTCAATGTAGGATTAACTCTGCCCGTTACTTTCCTTGTGAAACCTTGTTGTTACCTACTTATTTTTAATTCACTGCTCCTTTAGAAAACAGCACTGAAATGTGTGTTTTCCTACTGACCTTAGCAATTTACTTCAGTCTTTGGAGTGGGAGTGAAGACATCTGAGAAATGGTACAGAATGGGTTTGCGAACTGTGGAAGAGGTAAAAGCTGACAAGACCCTGAAGCTGTCAAAGATGCAGAAAGCAGGTGAGGTGAAAGTGTTATAAAAACTTGTATCTCAGTGCTGTAAGAACTTGAAAACAGAAGCACAGGGGAAGGCAAAGCTCATTTATACATCTGTTTTCTTGCTGCAGTCGTGTCAATACTGAATTATTAGGTGAAAATAGTATTTGGACCAGCTGAGCTCCTAATTAAAAATGGTGTCATTCTAAACATAGGAATATGCATATTTTTAAATTGCTTGCACAGATACCAAATGAAATCTCTTATACACAAAACTATTAATGGTTCATTATTGCACAGGTTGTGAAAAAAATTACAAAATTGGGAAAGCCCAGAATTACTTTTCAGAGGAGATCTGTCTCCCTCAAGGCAGCCCCACTTTAGTGATAAATCTAGACTTGTAATAAAGTACTTATAAAATTCTTTCCATAATCCTAGCACATCTTAGCTTTAAACTGTTAAACATGGTTACATGAATAATGTTGCCTCCCCACAGATTTTGTGTGTGTGCACTGTTTTCTTAAGTAAGTGAACTAATTTAAACAAAGGAATTAGTTACATTAAGGAAAACGTATTCCATAATATGACACGAAAATAATGTAACTTTGTTTTTGCATTAAATTCATGTGCTTTTTATCACCTCAGAATCCCTTGAAATTTGTGTGCTTTACATCACCTCAGAATCCCTTGGATCAGCTTTCTTATATTCATGCTCCTTTGTCCTTTTTTCTTTTACTTGTCATATTCAAGTGTGAAGCAAGCTGCCATACTGGGTTCTTTCAACACAACCTCTGTGATCAGCAATAAGATAGCTGGGGTATTTCACATACTCCTGAGCCCTGTACTTGTGTAGAACACCCTTATTTTGGGAAGACTGCCTTTTGAAGCAGTACATCCAAAAATAGCATTGATGGGAGCTGGTAGGGAAGTCAGAATAATTTATAAATATTCAGGTCCTCAGAAAGTGGAGCAATTATTGTGACTGATATGTTGATAAACTACACGACAAATTATAATGACAAAAATATATATAACCTCTAAGGACAAAGATGAGGGAAGAAAGAGGCTGTCTCTGGCCTGAGATCCCTTGGTGCACCCACATCACCTGTGATTTGGGCCTTGAATAATGCTGTGTAGATTTTGATATTTCTGTGGAGTGATCAGCGCTTTTTGCCTTTGATTTGCAGGGTTTCTCTACTATGAGGACCTTGTTAGCTCTGCATCTAAGGCAGAAGCAGATGCAGTAAGCTTGATTGTCAAGAATGCTGTGTGTACATTTCTACCGGATGCTTTAGTTACCATAACTGGTGGTTTCAGGAGGTGAGTGAAAACAAAGGAGGTCACTTGGCTGTTTTATTCAGGTACATTAAAAAGAAGATGTTTGTGTCTTGGAAAAATCAAAGAAGCTTGGTGGGAAAGTATCAGAGTTTGTTTTCAACTTTTTTTTTTTTGGTGGGTTTTTTTGTTGGCTTGTGTTTTTTTTCAAACAGGAGATCAATTTTATGACAGTTCCAGGCTATGTGTTTTGTTATTGTAGATGGTTAGTTTTACTGGATCTGAATTCCCAAGGCTGAGACTATTCTAAGGCCATGCTTGAAGGAAAAATACAATAGGCTTAAGGCAGTCTCGGTTTGGTTTTTTTTGGGGGGGTGGCTGTGTTTTTGTTTAAGGAGATCTTAGTCACATGAGTTTGAAATGTGCTGAGGCAGAGTTTGTAGTGTTAGAAGTATACTTGGAGTAAACAGTTACTAATATGACTATAAAGCACTGGCTAAATTAAATATACACTAACCTCTGTATAGATGGGATGATCTCAGTATTCCTTTCCTGGCTGATTTTTTTTCCTAATAATTTTTATTTTGCTCTGCAAAACCAAAACCAAACCCAAAGCTGTTGCTCAGAACAATTCATTCTTTCAGCACTTACTTGAGCGCTTTCTTAGAGCCACCCAGCACAGTACTGAGACTGGTGATAGTCTTCAGGAGTTCTGCTTTCCTTGCTCTATTCTCAGCCCCCCATTATGTCCTTCTTGTTCTACATGTTATGCTCTTAAACCAAAAAGTCCCTCGTCAGCACTTTAGCTGTTGCTGCTTAATTTGTTACTTCATAAAATTTTGACTATATTTTAAAAATAAAAATATCTTTCAAAAATACTTAAAGTATTCTCGTAGAACTCAAAATATACATTTCTGTAACTCTCATGCACCTAAAACTGGTATGAGAGAAAAAGACAGAAGAATATTAATAAATAATGTATCACCTGTGTGCTTTATTTTGTAAGCCTAGATAGGTCACAGACTCAGTCCAGTGCTAGATTAAGACCCTATATAATTTATAATTTCTACATCACAGTGATGATGCTGAATGTTTTTATCATCTTTGTGCTATTTCATGATATTTATAATTATTCCTTGTATATCCCATATTTAGTGTAGGAATGTTTGCGTCCTCCAGCTACATAATTTCTATAAAACTGTTTGGTCAATAAGAAGCATTAAGCTTCAGTAGGAACCCTGACTAGAGATATAAGAACAAGATAAAATTTTATGTTCAAAACCTCAAGTGTCATCATTCTGCGAGTCTTTGTTTAAGAGACGTGTGATGGCACTCTCCCCACTGATGCAAATCAGTCAGGGATGTTGTGTTATTGGTAACTTGGATGTAACTGATTACACATGCCTAGGTGGGTCAGAGCCTTACAGGTTATTTACTGAAAAGTCCCAGTTCTTCTAATAAAACGTATTTGTGAGCTTTGTTGAATACAATTTGCAAAGTTTGAATCTCACGAATCAAATATAAGCCTTTTGTCTTGCTTATTATTGTGGGGAGATGTGATAGTTAGTCATTCTCTTTCTTATTAAGAATAAGCTTTTGTGTCTCTAAATGGGTGTATCAAGCCAGAAGAGAAATCATGTAAGTATCTATTGATGCCTCCTAGTGGGTAATTCTGTATACTAATTACATGCCTTTAAATGTTCAGGAATATATTAAACTACAAGTTTCAATAAGTCAGTCCTAAATGATGTTTTGCCAGCCCATGGAAAATAAATGCTGCAGTGTAGGATTTGCAGATAACTTGATGGATTGAGGTACCTCTTTCAGGCATCTATATTTTAATTGCTGAGTTGCAATAGGTTTGGTTATATTGTTGTGTTTTGCCTTTCTCTTATAGTGGCAGTATTCTTCCGCAAAAAGTTTGTGTAAGTTAAGTAGCTCACAGTTTTCAATTACCAAATTGCTTTTTGTTCCTTTCATCATTATAGAAATATTTTAATAAAATATGCAAATTGTATCGTTTAAACAATTCACTTACACTACACCTTGTACACTGCTAACATAAGAGGAAAAATAGCTCATGATTGGTCTGAATAATATATTGATTCCCCAGGATCCAGATTTGTCTTGCTTTGTATTTCTGTTTCATAACTTGGAAAAAGTGAACAGTTGATTGTTTTCCTCCACATTTTTGATTGGAGAGTTGTAACTCATGAGTCTCATAAACCTTACTATGCAGGAGAACTGGATGAATTACAATGAGCAGAACTTCCATAGTGATCTACAGCTATGGAGATTCAGTAGAGATGAAAGTTACATTCTTTTCCCCTAATCTATTATGTACATACATGGATAGATATATTTAATATGTCACCAAATATTTTCCTTTAAATTCCTGAACTATCAAGAAAACAGATGATGTAGAAATTGTTTTAATCAAAATCAAGAAGCATAGTATAAAGTTAAAGTAAGTAATAAGTTTTGTTTTGTTTTATTTTAAATCCCAGCAAACTTCTTTGTGGACGTTGGCTTGATTCAGCTTTTAGCTCTAATCTTCTGTATGGTTTCTTTTTCTAGTCTTGTAAAGAGTAAAAGAATCATGATGGTAACCCTTCATATCTCCCTGATTTGAAATAATTCAGGAGCAGAAATTAATAAATTAATGAAGTCTGGATGAGTTTATCCCTCCTTGCTCTCCTATAGGAACACTTGGCTAACCACCTGTAAAACATTCCTCAAGTTTCAGTTAGTATAGTTTGAATTGAAAGGCTTGGGAGAGTTTTTCCTGTTTTTCATCCTTTTCCAACACTTATCTGGGTCATTTTGAAACAGAAATTGCAACACTGAAATGCATGGAAATACAGAAGTAGAGCAATTGTAGTTATGAAATAAATAAAATGCACCCGCATGGTGTGGAATGTATTTCACTGTCTATTCAGGGAAGGTGTCAGGGACGGTGACTGCAGAGAAGGAAGAACCAAAGATGCTGATAGTGCAATATAAATCATACCATGGACAATGTTATTAGAAAGCCTGAATTTGCCATGCCAAGTCTGAATTGGCATGGTATTATTTTCAGTGCTCAGCCTTTCTTATTTTAAGTTAATAAGACAAATTCTGAGGGGGGGAATAGCACCTCATAAGTTACAAAGCCACTGAGGGTGAAGTTGCCCTTCGTACATAAACAGAGGCCCTGGGATGGGGAGAAAAAACCCCTTAGTCTAATAAGAAACATCCTTGATTAAGTGAGCTCGTCTCAGATAAATCCAAGGTCTGAGTATAGTTTAGGCTAATGTGTGTAATCACTTTTAAATGAGTTAAACTGTGGACCTGACAACTTTTTTTCCTGGATATTAAAAGTGTAAGTTTTATTCCATGAAGAGAATTAAGGAGATTTCTGTAGTAATAGCATTATCTCCTCTTGTATGTATCACTGCATGTTACAGAAATTTTTATTCCTATTAGCAGTGTGTTAATGCTATTAATAGTAATATTAGCATTGTTGTAGGGCTGTTAGTAATGACAAGTAGACAAATAACTTCACAGTAGGTTTCATGGCAGTGAAACTGGAGGAGATTTTCCCTTTTTCCTGTAGTTCTATATTAGCATATGGCTTCAGAACAACTTCAAGAAAAGGTTGCCATGCACTGGAGCATTATGATGACATTCTGTAAGATCCTGGGTTTTAGTGAACTTGATTTAGCTGCTGATACTTGGTTTTTCCACGAGATGTGATCTAGATTGAGGATTTCATAAGAGCAAAAATTCTTGGAGGAAGCACTCTATATTATATGTATTTCATGGTTTCAATCTCTTTACTGGTTATTCATATCTCAATACATATACCCACAAGCCCCAAATTTGGCTGGAGAAGTTAAGAAAAGAATCTGGAATAAGAATTACATACNTATATATATATGTATATATATATATATAAGAACTGCATTTTCAGGATGCCTTTCTGTGTGCTCTATCCATATAATTCACAACTTATTTACAAATTACGTTTCAATTTTTTTGTGTTGCATGTAGCACACTCAGTTGTGGTTAGCTCTGCAGCAGTAGAATTGTATCACTATGATGTGAGGACATGGTTACTATATCATCAGTAGGCACTTATTTTTTAGAAAATTATCTAGGCATCCTCTTGGTATTATGATTTCACTTCTCACTTTCTCAAATATTTACTTAGACACACTTTTGTTGGCTTCTCCTACCTTAGCCTTTAGAGAAAGTGAAGTAGACTAAGGAGACACTTTGAGGTAATTTTTCATATTGCAGTTCTTAAGAAGTTGTTCACGTGTCTTGGGCATTGCATCATGAAGAGTAACTAGTGTCTCTTGTCTTTTATTTATCTTTGTGGGAGGTTAATTTTTCCATGCTGTATCAGTCTTCAGGGAACTTTTTTCCCAGACTCTTTTATTGCTAATTCTGTCCTAACATGAACCTAATTGTAGATCACTATCTCCTTGCTTGAATTGTATACTATAATTTAGAAATCAGGATTTGATGCTCTGTAACATTTGTAGATAACTGTTAATAGCAAAGCAATGAAGAGAGCAAAGGACAGAGTCAGTGTTTTTGTCAGGCACCACTTGCCATGCTTTTGTATATGACGATGTAAAAAATTCTTTCCTATGTGCGGTGACATTTCCTACAAGGCAAAGGAATGTATAAAGTAATGACACGGGACAGGACTTTCCTGTTCTGTACCAAGAAAATAATTTAAAGATACCTCTTCTTTCAGTCTTGGAGATAAAATAAGATGAAATAGCTGAGACAAAGAAACGCTTCGAGAGACTATTTTGCCGGTTCATGCAGTGGTAAATTACCAAGGCTATTGTGGCACCTTTGTTTCAGTAATAAGACCTATATGGCATCTGGAATCACATTTATCCAACTGTGTCGGCACATGCTCATAAAGGAGAGACTGTGAGATTGAATGTGTGAAGAATATTATGCTTTCCAAGCTTTTGGAATATGTGCAGGACTTTGTGGTTTATTTAACTGAGCTTGCTGTGTGGTTTCTGGCTGAACTTCTTGATAAATCAGAACGTTTGATCACAAGTTCTGATCCTGATAAAAAGCTCTATTTGACCTTTTGATATTGGATACTTCTAATAATAGTATTCTTTTGGCGGCTGTAGATGCTCTACAATGAGGTTAGAATACCTGACATGACAATATTTTTCAGTTCTCCGAGTAAATGTATTTGAAGTCCTATTACACAAATTATTTTCTTTCTCCTCAGATCTAGGATTAAAATAGTTCCAGACTTACTCGCTAAACTAATAGAATTAATTTTGCAAAAGATTCTTTCATTAAATTTTTAGGCAAACTCCTAAGCAGAGGTTGCTTATTCCACTCACACATTGTTGCAGTGTACCTTTGCATTTACACTGTTCTTAGATACGGTTATTTCTATGATTTTCTTTTACTCCAAAACACAAAACTGTGGTAAGGAAAGATATAAACTGTATCCAGGTACTCAAGTCCAAATACTGTAATTTCTGCTCACTTTTTTTCTACTGCTGTTAAAAGAAGTAAATTTTTTTATCTGCTGGTATTTCATTTTTTTTTCCGGGGAGAAATCTGCTATAAAGAGGCTGTGAGGCAAGCTGCTCACTGAACATTTCAGCTGATATGGTAGTTTGTAGACACTCAAACAGATCCTGGAATAATCTGGCAATTATTCCAGCAACAGACTGAAGAGACTGCTTTGCTATCATTCATGAGCACAGCCTTTCCTCAGATAAACTGTAGCCTACTTTGGATGAGACTTTTAACCCGGAGATGTTCTAATCTGATCTGGCTGGTTATAAAGCTTAGCAAAACAGCTTTCCTTACCAAACTCCCTAAGATTAGAAGAGTTTGAACTTGAGGTTTTGATATGCTGAGAGTTAAAATATTCTCTGGCAGGAGTTAGAAACACTGCAACTGCGAAAGAACAGAGATCATCCCTAGTTTCTGTTTTTAATTTTCTGTAATCCATTAAAAATTAAGTTGGGAAAGGAGAAAAATTAATGCCTAGCCAAGTCAATTTAGAAGATATTCTACTGGAGTAATTCAGATACTTCCTTTTGTCATTAGAGCTTTGATTATTTTTCCACTCATTTCATCTATTATTAGCCACAATGAATCATGAAGTAGAAACTGATGAATAAGGTATCTGGGAGTCATAGACAAAGAACTTTGTAAGAGCCCATGAAACTTCATAAAATTGAGTACTCAGCAGAGCATATACTTTGAAAGTCTTTCAAAAACTTGTTGATTCAAAGTTTTTTACATGCCCTACTCTACCTGACCCTTTCCTAATTTCATAGGCTTTTTAGCTCATTAGAAGGATGCTGTTTAGTTATGTACCTCTCTCATCTCTAAAACTAGCTCAAGTGGTGGGTCCAGCGTGGAGCTGGCAATGGAGGTGGCTGATTCTATGAAGGCAGAAATTTTACACTCTCTATGTAGAGCTAGAAAACTCCCTGCCTTAGTCTTACAGTTTCCATGATCACCCTACACCTTCTGGAATGCATTTGTAAGAGCCTTTGCAGTTCTTAGTGTTTTCTGTTTCCTATCAAGTCTGATGGTGACTGCTAGTAAGTAAACCAGAGCAATACAAATAATGCCATAAAGCAAGATATGAAACCTCAGATTGTGTTATTTTGGGACTGTTAAAGTCTCTTGTATTGGCTTTTTCTCTTTTTTAAAACTGAATTGGAAAAAATGAGAATGAAAACCAAAAACAGGAATTTCCATTTCCTTGTCAGGCAGTCAATCTGAAATTTTATTTATGTACTGATACACGATCGGATTTGTTACCATTTTAATCTTGACAAAGTTTTCATTTGAAACTGATGGAAGTTTTTAAAGTTACTGCATTGATGGATGCTTTGTGCTATCAACAATATTTGTCATTACAGCGTATAAGGAATATTGGAGTGGCATTTTCAAATTGCAAAGGCAAGCTTATGGTGGCAAAGCAGCATATTGCAGGTACACTACTAGAAGTAAGACAGGGCATTGTCTTAAAAATAGATTATTTCTTTACACATCTTCACGTCTTGGTCATTTGATAGCCAAGGGAATTCAATGTTAAAATGAAAAACAAAGTGAGCAATAACTAGAATAAAAGACAGTTTATACATGAAGGAAGAACAGAATGACAGCCAATAATGGTATTCGAAAAATTTTTCTCCTTTTGCTTTTTTTTCTGATTTGCCCTTTAAGGTCACTTTCAATCATTTTTGCTATGTAAGGGTCAGCCATTTGGCACTTCTAGGTTTCTAAATTATATGGAAATACTTTTGGAATGCTTGCCACTGCATAAAACCAAAATGTTAATAGCTTCACTAAGTCAAATTAAATTTTAATGGCCAGGGTTTAATTTTTCCTTTTTAGCTTGTTCACATCCTTTAAGTAGCATTAAATGTGATTCAGTTGTCTTCTAATATCACAGCTGACCTGAATAGCCTTTTCAATTAGACTTTTAGATGAAGCAGATCTGATACATTCTAAATAAATAAAGATCTCTTTTTATTGGTTAAATGCTAATATCCACAGCTCATTTAATCCATTTATAGAGATGCAATGTCAAAAGAAGAACCTTTTTTTGTTGCGCAATGCTAGTGATAATATGCAGAGATGAGACAAAAAATCACACCTTTGTTTTGTCAGTGAATGGAAATTAAGGAAGAGGAACTCAAAAATGATCTGTTTAAGACTTTAAGAAAGATGCATGACTGAGAAATGATGAAAATTATTTGACAAGAAGTCACACATTAAAAGCATTTTATGAAATGGTGTGAAGAATTTTCAGTTAACAATGCACATTCCCCTCATAAATATATTGACATCTTGCAAATAATCTAATACCTAAACATGAGATGTCCAAAGTTTTTTAAATTGGTTCATTTTACACTAATGTAAAATGTTTTCATTTAACCTTTTCATGGATTATTTTACTGTTTACAACATAGCATGTCTTTTACTTACACAAAAAGTAATAGAAATTTTTAGAAATCTACCATAGTTTGTTCAAAAGCATCTTTGATGTTTCCATAATTCTGTTTGATGTTCTTATTTTTGCATGACAGTGTCTCAAAACCTTCACTATGTAACAGAGACAACCCACTGTGATAAAACCTTCCCTGTGTATGAGGGCAGGCATGGGGAAAGAGGCTTCTGGGTTTACTGCTCAGCATGGGATACAACAAAAGCCATCTGGGGTGTCTGATATGTAGAAAGCTGGGCTAAGAGTGATTTGGACTGTGGATGTATCTTTTCCACTGGCTCTGCTTATCAAAATGCAAGAGAATGGTGTTTTCATTAGCTAGAGCAGATTTCAGCACTGACTTCAGTTTTGTCATTTTAGTAGCTTGTGTGAGTGTCAGATTATAACTAACAGCTAACTTGCTTTCTCCCGATGTGAAGTCCCAGCTCTGAAACAAATACCAATCTCTCGTGATGGCTGGCTCATTATACCCACCTAAGTGGAAAGGAGCAGTGACAGCTGTCAGTACAAATTACAGTACTCCCAGCTCCGAACTGCAGTGGCTTCTGCACTGCCACTCTTTAAGATAATGTACCATTAGAATTCCAAAAATGTAAAAACAGATTTTGCATTATTTACACAATTTTCTGGACAAGTTTTGCCAAAGTGAATATTTTGAAAAGTTATGAAAGGGGGTTATGATACTATTATTTATAGTCCTAGTATATCAGTGAAATTTACTTAATAATGCATATTCTACTGACCATTCCCATTGTAAAAGGTTAGCAATAAAAACTGTTGTGGTTTTTATTATGCTAGGTTAACTGAAAAGTATTCCTTCATCATTTTAGAACAATTAGCATATGCAGTACTGGTTACTATTTCCATTATGGAAATTAAACATGTAAATTACTAAGTTCTGGTATGACATAGTAAAAACACTCTTCTGGTGTTTTGGAAGGGGAAATGCTTTGCCTTTCCTTGAGCACAATTCTTCTAATATACAAGTACGTAATTTTCAGTGAGCATAAAACATGTATTAAATAAATTCAGAAAAGGTTTTTTATATAGGACACAGGCACTGGTGCTGAGACAGTCTGAATAGGATACCACATCATCCAAAAAAAAATCACATTAAGTCTGACTGCCCCAGGTATTATTATAACATATAATCTGGGGCTGAGGTAGGGAGGCAGGTTGCATGATACAGAGCATGTATTAAAATTGATTTATCAGTATAATTTAATAAACTGGAAAACCTGCTTCTTGCATTAGGGTTGAACTGTTGCTCTTTGAATGTTTTGGTAATTTGGGAATAGATTAGTATGATATGTCATGGGGGAATAAAAGCTCTTATGATTAAAAAGGAAGCTGTACAAATAATTGGTACCTAACACCAACATGTACAGAGATGTATTCATAGAATGAATGAGCTTCATTTTCAAACTCTGTAGAAAGAAGGACAAGCAACTCTTTACAAGAAAAACTCATCTAATGTCAGTGATGGCAACCTTAGAACTATTCTGTAGCAGAGTCGTGTTATATGTGCTGCAATTAATTTGAAGTGCATAAGATAGGGCTCAAGCAGTTTGCAGACTCATTCTTTTTCATGCTACTGATATTAGGCATATTATATTGGAAATATGATAAAGGGAGAATATGAATAAGTAATTTCCACTAAGTTTTGAATTTTATTATATGCTTCATTACGCATAAGAAAATCTAAATTATGCGAAGATTTGATTCATTTTGTTTGGAATTTTATGGTAGCGGCTCTTCAGCAATGTTTGGCTTGTTGTTTGCTGGTTTTGTTTTTTGCTTTTTAGTTCTAGGGGATAGGAGAATTTGTATATTGCTGTTTGGGAAGAGGTATTGCAAGCCAAAAGATATCAATGGTGTAATGGAACAGCTCTATAGCCAGAAACTGTCGCTGTGAGCGGCACTAACGGCGAGGAACGGCACAATAAGTTCAGGAGCAATAATGACCCATTTATTTAATTACAAATCAGTTTATATAACTTGGGTCGCCAGCATGGCATAAGGTCATTGGTCACCGACCATCAATCACCCGTACTGGTTGGCTAAAACCTTTCAGAATATTTTCCCAGACAATATCATAACAATACTACACAACAACTGCAGGTGCAAGATAGAGAAAGTTTGATTACAAAACTGTAGCACTGTTTTTCATAGTTTCTGTGAGAAACAGAACTTTCACAGAGTGCTGCAGAAAGCTGGAAAATTTCTCTGCTAACACTTTTCAGTGTTCACGAGAAACTAAATCAGTGAATGAAGTAAATCATACATTTATGTTTAGGGTTACCTGTAACATACCTACAAAAATATTTGTAAGTATTGTTTGTTATCTGTGAAAATTTTCAATTCTCAATGAAAAACTGTGCAGAAATGTAATTCTTTTCCTGGTAGGGGCTATAATTCAAGTGGGTTTTGTTTCTTTAGCAAAGTGGGTTTTCTAATCAGAATTTCATGATTAGCCTCAGCTATACAAATTCCATACTGATACAGTGTCATTTCATCTAAAGACAAGGGTGTACGCATCTGCAAGAGGTAGTCAGAGGTGCAGAAACCAATATGAAGCATCACAATGCCTTTGCAAGATCACTGAAATATTTTGTTTGAGGTTTTAGACAACAAATTGAATTGACAACTTGTACTAAAACATTTCTGTCTCATTTAACTGTCCACCTAAATCCTTTTGCTTTTTCTCATTTTCTTGACCAGCTGTACTAAATCTTCACTGTGAATAATGGATTGAGTGACTAGAGAGAATAAACAATCAACTATAATTATCACTCAGAATTTGTAGCAAAACCAAACATTTCAAGTAGTTAGTGAGGTTTTTTTTAAAAGGTTTGTGTTTTTGCCTTTTACATGGATATTATGGGGAGGCATCATATTTTGAAGTACTGCTCTGAAGCGTAACAATAATTGGAGAGTCTCTTACAGACATTTGACATGAATTCAGCTAATATCATACATTGATTTCTGAAATGCTCAGTCAGAAAATTAAAATGGATCAATTTTAATATTTAGGCCAAATATGTTCAAGTATAATATTTAAAATATACTACTTGAAAAGTATTTTCCATATATGGATCAGCACTAAGGATCTTACCAGTTGTTTCACAAATATATAGCTATAAAGTAAAAAATATTCATGATACTACATGAAACTGGTAAATAAAAAATCTTCTAAAAGTTATGGAGCATTAGGTACAAGGAGGACTATTAAGATAGTGGAATATACTCAAGGAAAGATGAAGTAGCAAGATTAAAAAAAGACAGAGGAGATTTCAGATAAAGTAGTAAGATAAAAGAGAAACATAAAGTACAAGAGGTCAAATCAAAGACGTACATAGCTTTGATGAGATGGAGATGGCTAGTTTGATAGACATTTCTTTTCCTCACATGTTATCTATAAAATAGTTTCATGGGGGTTCACCTGCTAAGAAGAGGATGCCTTACAAAATCGAGGCTGCTCAGGGTGAGAATGGAATGAGGAGAGACAGAACAATTGTCTTTGTAACACTAAGAGACATGCCAAAGAAAGTGACATTCTTTCTAAAGGAAATCAGAATTCAAATCAGAACCCTGCATAAAGGATAATTGAAACAAAACTCTGGCAGCAGTCTTAGACTAAGTTCCCAGCAGTAAAGGCAACTGTAATGTAGCATTAATAGGCCAAGGATAGGGCTTGGCTATGATTAAGAGGCTTAATTAATGTGCTAAGACAGAACAGTACCAATGATACTTTGCCAGCTTTCTGTTAAACATATCTAGGTGCACCGGAAAAAAAGTGTCTATGTCTTGTTTTGTTTCAGACAATGGAACTTAAGCATCTCTTGCCTGCGAACTCCAGTGTCTGTGACTAAGTGATTCAGGACAGAAATAGAAACAATTGAATACATTTTGTCTTGTGTGCAGTCTTTCTTGGATGTGTGTTGTTTCTTCTGAGAAGTTTCTGATGCCTCAGTGTTTTTGAGTATATTTCTTACTGTTAATATGCTTTACTTGTAAGGCATCTGTGTCAGAGATGAAGTTGTTCTGAAAATTTTGCATTCTCTTAGTGAAGTTACTGTGACAAACAACAGTGTTCTGTGGTTCACCATGGGCAAAAGAGGTTTTGCAGGCTCATATGCCAAGTGGTTCAGAGACTGCAGGATCAAATGCATGACATTTAGAGTCAAGAGATCAAAAATCAGTTCTAATTATACTATGTAATGTACTTTGTTGTTTTTTCCATGATTTTATTCCTAGGAACATGGCTTGAAAACAGGACATTTATAGCAGAGTTATTGCTGGTATACTCTTTAGCAGGAGTCAAAGTTTATTGTAGACTGGTTAGTTGCTGTAAAGATGGTTGACAGCACAAGCTAAGAATGATGTTTTCCTGTCAGATAATCATGAGAAAAGCTGCAAACATCGGTGACCTTGCAGCCAGGGGACACATTTTGCAGATCCCTGTGAGCAAGAGTAGCCATAACATTTTAATTAAGTGTGATGTGATCTTGCTAGTGGTGCAGGGACATCATAACAAGGATCTAGCTGCTAGTTAAATTTTTTTTGTTACAATATGAGTCAGACAGGATATTTTCTATGTGTCAGATAACAAGGAAAAGACTAAAAAGGTTTACAATAAATCATGTACGAAAGGCATGAATTAAAAGATATAGTCAGAAATAGTCCTTTTAGTTGCTTTCAGTTTGGCAAGGGTGGAATATATTGTGGATTGTTGCTGTACTGTGGGAGAGGTGGATGGAAATGTTTCAGGCAATCTTTTTGAAGAATGGAAAATCGGCATTAAATAGTGGCAAAACCTGATAAGATAGACTTGGTTATAATCATCTGCTATGATAGCTGTTCTGTCATATCACTAGGGGCTATCTTGGAGAGCAAAACCCCCAAACCCATTAAAGCCTTGTGGATTGCTTCTTCTCATATACAAACTTACAAACTTGTGCTAGTTCATAAAGTAATAACCTTACACGCTGCATCTTGTGCTATTGATCAAGGATGGCAGAATATTTTCCTTCTATCTTGGCATATCTTACACCTAGACACAGGTCCAGTGGGTAAACACAAGAAACATTCCTGATTATCTGATCCTGTTGCAGAGGTTAATGTGTCCAGTGGCACCTAATTTGTTTACATTAGTAATAATATCCTCATTGGATATGATATCCAACGGGGATGTTATATATTGGATATAATATCCTTATTTCATTGCTGCTTATGAAATGTCTTGATGTTATTATAGTATGCATTTGTATCTCTACAATAAACGGTACTGCACCGACACTTAGCTGATGTAGATTTTACCCTCACCATTCCAATCTTATAAATGAAAGGTGAACAACCTATAAAACTGTCCATTCTCACTGAAAGGTCAGTGGGAGCTTGGACATTGATTTCAGTTGAATCATGACAAAATAGGGGGACACTTTCAACTGATTGTTTGAGAAATTGAACTGGCAAGAAATGGTGACCCAGGGAATGGATCTTCACATTTCACCTGAATATTAAACTATGTACCTGTATTGAATGGGACATTGAAATGTCCCATTGCCTGAAGTCACAAAACAGTGCAGGTTGAAAAAGTCAGGATTGTTTTCAGAAAGAAGTCAGAACAAGAATAAAAGAAATATGACATGACTGGTTCTTTGAAAGACTTTCTGAAAATATACAGCTAGAGCTTTACAGTATCTGGATCAGGAAGGGCACAGAGAGAGCTCTAAGAAGCTACATTCTCAAGCAGAATATTTCCTTGCCATGCGTTGGGAATTACGGAAGTTGGTTAGTAATAATCAGAGAAGTTTTCAATTTAGAATTAAATCGACAAAGTCAACTTCATGAGCTCCTTAGGCTGATGGAGAATCACATCTTGAAGCAGAGCAAGGGAATTTTGTAAAGGAGGGTAACAAGATTGCACAATGGAGGGATTTATTCAAGTTAGAAGTTAGATTTAATGACAGGCTTGTCCACACTTTAAAGGCTTTTCTGGTATGCTTATACTTGTAGAATATATTGGCAGCCTTTCTCTGTGGAGATGCAGCGTTCCTTTGATAGCATAGTTTAAATGCTTTTCTCAAATGGAATAACCTATTTTGGCCCAAAAGGTGTAACTATTTCAGCTTCAGGGAACTGCTGGCAAACAGTGTGCATTCACACCACACAGCTCCCTTGGCAAACCACTGTTGGAATCCAGAATGCAGAGAATATCTCTCTGCCTGTTTTGAAGGATTCTACCCCCCTGGACAGCACTGTCCTTGACCTTCGCCCATGGAGAAAATTACCTACCCTTTGGGAAGAGTTAGAATCTACACTGGTGTGAACTAGATGATAGAATGTTATGTAAGATTATCACAAGGTGAAAATTTAGGGTCTTTGGGTTTGTTAATATAGTAAATAGATAAAAGTAAGAAACTTCAAAATGGAGGATTGTTGTTGTTCTCTAAGCTTCTTCTTCTTCTTCTATTCCTCCATATTTTGCAGTAGAAGTAGTTTAAGGTGGTTGGATAAAAAATTCCACAGTTCCTCTGTACGTGACAAAGTGAGTGATGGAACATTGGTGGAAATGTGAAAATATCTTTCGTTTTACGTTGTAATTGGATAATTTACCTTTAAAAGACTGTCTAATCTTGGTAATGTGGACTTCTCCTGCATTCTCTGCCCTGTGCTGTCAGAGCCACGCAAGTGACTCTCTTCCTCTGATAAGACTTAATAAACAACTATCTGAAAGCAGAGACTGAAGAAGTTTCCGTTCGCCTCCTGAATTCCTGGCAAAGACGCTAAACCTCTCCCCCATCAGTGAAGACATTAATTAAGGCACGGAATGTGTCAAACCACTGATGTAGACCAAGTAGACAACTTTTGAATTTCAGTTTGTTTCTCTGTAAAAGTCTGGTTTTCTAAGTGTATCCTATAGATTAGGAGAAATCTTCTGTTAGACAAAATTAGTAGATTACACAATCCAAATTAAGTATTGAGAGAGAACAATCTCATTTTCTCTGCATTTTGTGCCTGTAAAATTCCCACCTACCTTACTTGCAGTAGGGGTAACTACTACTGCAAATGCAGTTATTGAAAATCTGTATGACAGCTCAGTCCTGGAAAGATTTCAGAGTTCACACTAAAAATTTGAGGGAGTGAGCAATTTTCTTAAATCTAACCAGATTGTACATGTGCTTGAGGTTTCAACTGTGCATATTTTATTCAGAAGTACTTGAGTAAAACTTTAGCATCTTGGTGGAAAGGCTAGACTCAAATTCACCATGCTGCAGCTGTCTGCTGGCAACTACACGAATGTTTAAATTGAAATTAGTGTATTATATCCCCTTTGAAGGAATAGATTGATAAAATACCTTAAAGTAATCACCACTAATGTAGAATTATGCATATTGCCCCAAAATGCTGGAATTCAAAAGTTGGCTTCTGATGTCTTTGTCACTAACCCATGTACATGAACAAATACCTACACTCCTTGGCCATTACACCATCAGCTCTAACAGAAGTGTTAATCCTACTTTATTTTAGAATTTCTGGGAGATGTCTTTTTTCTTGTTGTCTTCCCTGTCCCCCCCCCACACACCATGGATGCAAGCAATCTATTTCTCAGTTCAAGGAATTTTAATAGAAAAACTGTCATGTTTGTATAACTTCCAGTACAGCTGAGCAGGAAGCAAATAGAAACCTTTATTTTTATGGTAGGTTGATTCTACAGATTGTCCCATCACTGCCAAGTGAGTGAAACCCAGGCTGAACATTTAATATCATTCAGACATTCTGAAAATGCATGTTTCCTTCCTCACATGAACATTAATATTGTCTTTTAAATTGTTTAAAGTGAATGTTTTGATTTTTAGAAATGCCAAAGTAGACATGCATGAAAAAGAACTTGTTGATGAAAGTTTCTGTGACAAAGGGATATGGTAAAGGAGTAAGCCCTTTGAAACACTGAAGAGAATTAGCTAGAGAGAATTAAAATGGACAGGGTTTGAATTCACTTTTTCAATCTACTGCCAGAAAGCTTCAGGACAGCAAAAATTGTTGCTATAAAGCTGATTGTTAATTTTGTTGAAGTATCAGTATAGAAAAATAACTTTTACTTTCTTCCTTAAAATAAAATTCCATATCTTAAATATAAGCTTTTACACATTTATGAGATTCTGAGTAAAATAGAAATATAATTCTGAACAAAGCAATTTTGTCTTGGACAAAAAAAAAAAAATCTAAACTGATAAATGGAAACCGCCTTAGTTGCAAAAGAATTTTTTTACTGGTTACAAAAAAAAAATAGTGTGACAAGCAGTTTAATGAAAGCTTTTTCTTTTAATATACACCTTTCATAATTAATAATGCAGACTTTTTTTACTTATTTCAGTAAATAATTTGAATGCAGCTGACCTGTTTTTTCTGCTGCATTACTAATGATGTTGAAGAGATCACTAGGTTATTGCTCTAGCAATATCTGTCTCACTTAGCTGAGGTTTTGCTTTGCAAATAATGCTTTTTGAAATGTGGCACCTGAGCAGTTTGTGCACCAGCTGAGATGGAAACAAAAAACTGGAAAGCTTTCTGACTTATAAATCTAGAGTGTCAATGCATTGCAAGCATTCCATCCTACCTTTAGGTATTTGGAGCACATATATGATCTATAGCCAACTCTAGCCAATTTTTTTCTCTGGCAGAACACCAGCAGAATGTGGACAACGCACCTGAACTGGTCTTGTAACAAAATAATAGCTATACATAATAGATAATCCAGATCTAGAAGGGTCCAGCACTCTCCCGATTTGTGGGAGTCTGTCCTGAAAAGTGCCAGTCACCAATTACCTCCAAAGAACTCAGACAGAAGTCCTAAAAAACTTAACCTTCTCTTTCATCCTCTCAATTTATTTTCGGATAGAGGGAGAGGTCGTTTTCTTTACCTTCCTTTCTTAGTGTTTTGTTTGTTGTTGTTGTTTTGCTGTTGTATTTTTGTTTGGTTGGGTTTTTTTGTTTGGTTTCTTTCCCTAAAGTACATCATATTCTCTGATAATTCACCAAAATATCTGGCATCTGAGTACACTGATCTCTTAGTTGTACTCTTTAAAATTAGAGGTAGTTGAATTTCCTTGTCTCCCAGTTTGCATAATTCTAAAGTCTTCTTTAAGGCTTTTGATTAGGTCGAAAGAAACTAGGTATTTGAGGATGTCTGAGCAGGTCTAGTCTGAGATACCTCCTCTTATAAATAATAAAAACGTAACTTCTTTCCAGTCAAGTCTGATTGCTCAGTACTTATTACATATTGGAATATGTTCTTTTTTCCTGAAACCTGCAGGTTTCAGAGTAATTAAAATCTGTAAAATTTCTAGTAACAGTATGATGTACCACTGTCTTATAGGCTGTTTCTTAAGAGTGAGAAAGCTTGTTTCCATAGAACATGCTGACAGAAGAGTTTACACATGCAAAACTAGGTAGATGTTTTAAGAATATTCATCTGCATACCTCACATTTCAGCTGAATATATGAGATCCCCAATCCACATCAATACTTATTGGACTGTATATCTTTTTCGAACAGTGTTGAAGTGGTTTTGTTTTGTCATTGATTGGCACTGGGCAAAATTTTTTTATGCAGGAAGTTTCTATGATGTCATTTGAAATGCTTGATTGAAATGAAGTGTAATTTAAAGGATTTGCCAAGACAGCAAAAGCAAAACTTCAGCAATGTATTTCATGACTTTAAATAAAACTGTGACAGATTGGTATGGTACATTTCATAAGCTTTAAAGCCTAAAATTACATGGACAGCTTCCAGGTACATTTGCGTTATTTATATTAAATTGAGACAGCACTTGCAGTGATTCAAAGCTGAAGCATAGTTTTGCTTTGCTTGGTGGAACAGTGAATTTACTCCAAATAGAAGATTCAGAGAGGCTAAAGCTGTTAGCAACAAAAAGTCATCTTGTGTGCAAGCCAAAAGCAATAAATATTCAACATCAGGGTATAATTGGTGACAGCCACGTTCAGGCATCGATGTCATGGAAGGAAGACAAATATGTTCTTCCCATAGAGGAAGAACTTCTTGTGTGAGTGACTGTGCACTTGAGCAGATTGCCCAGAGAGGCTGTGGAGTCTCCCTCACAGGAGATATTGAAGAACCATCTCGATGCGATTCTGTGCCATGTGCTCTGGGATGACCCTGCCTGAGCAGGGAGGTTGGACCAGATGACCCACTGGGGTCCCTTCCAACCTGACCCATTCCATGAAAGCCAGAGGACAACGGTACCATCCAGGCTGTGCAACTATTCCAATCCCTAGAGAGAGCCGTACTTTCTAAATAACAAGTAGGTGACTAAATTCTTACGTCAGCCATTATCCCATTTTGTTGTCCTAGTAGAACCAGACTGATGGAAGATTAGCTTTATGAACTATTTTAATAGTGTACAGTAAAATACAATTTTGCAATACTTTTTCACACAAATTACTTTTCTGTTTTTAACAACTCTGAAGTTAAGGTTGGAGAGAAGTCGTTTCAGCATGTGAATAATAGGTGGTCCTCCTCAAGATAATGCATACAAAAATAGGTGAATCGCTTTTTAAAAATGTTTTTGTGATAAATTTTTTTATCAGTTCTTCAAATTTTGAGTTCCATTCAGATTTTCATGTTGTTCCATGACTATGATTTTCTTAGATGCTAGTGCGTAAGAGAATCCTTACACAGTCTTATTTTAAACCAAATATGCTTTGAAATAACTATTTGGCTAAAGGTGCACAGAAGGCAATATATAAACACACCATTCACCATTCATTGTTTTCACAGGGCAGGGAAATATTTTCAGGATTTTGCATAGAATATGTTTAACACGTTAAATAATTTAAATGCAAATAATCTAAGAGAGCTTTCTAAGATCAGTAAATAGCTCTAAGTTTAGCTACACTGGTCATTTAAGTTCCTCAGTTGAATAACTGTTTTCTGATTTAACTTTTCCTTTTATTGCATTAAATATCTGTTAAAGCAAAACTTTAAAAAAACCCCATCATCACGACATGAAGAGGAGTACCCAAGTGACTTGTACTCTGAGAAATGTCAAAATTTCTTTTGGGTCATAAAAGATACAGTCAAGCATAGCATGACATACTTTGGTCTTTGAAAGTGCATTTAATGAGACGAGGTGAGTGCCATGCATTACTACACTTTTTTTGAGGCAATGTAGTCACTGAGGGTGAAATTATGTTTCAAGTAAATTTAAGTGCTATTGCACAGGTTTTTCACTGGTTCTCTTCACTTCATTGATCTTTACCGTCAGAACAAAACTTGTAGAAATAACCAGAACAAAACTTGTAGAAATAACCAGTGATGTGGTCCCTTCTGCTGCAGCAGGTAATGCTTCTTTCTCCTGACTTGATATAAGAAGATCTTTTAAGTAATTCGTTCTCTGCATTTTTAGGTCTTTCCCTAAAAGTCTTCTTGAACAGAAGCTACTGGTGCACAATAGCAGTGATATCCTGCTGAATAAATAAAAATTCAGCAGGATAAACCAAAAATGCTTGTTTTGTGTAGCCTATATTAAAGCTGTATTCCCTTATGCTGTCTAGTAAGGTTTCTGCTCCTTAAAGAGAAGAGATTTTTCCCAATGCTGCTTCACCGCAGAGTTGGATTAACTTCAAAAATAAAATAAATATATTCCACGGCCATGGAAAATGGGTTCTGCCTCCAGTGAATTAGAATTACTGTTACACTGGGCAAGAAAAATAGCATTTTAATGAAGCGCCCACCCTCAAGCACTTTTTCCAGAGAAGATACCTGTGAATCTTTGCCAAATACTTACATAGTTCAGCTGGGTTTATGTTGAATTACTTGACTGGGTGAAGAAGCTGCTGTATGCTACCTTTGGCAATTCAAACCTCTGTAGAAGCCTGATTTATAGCTGCCCAGGGGAACAGTTCTCAGTTTTCACTATGTTTTTATTTCAGAGACAGTGTAACCTAAATAATTTTATTCTTAAATTAGTGGGAAAGTAATTCTGCAGACAAAGACATGACAGCAATTTTTTTACCCACAAATTCCCTCAAAATGAACCAGGGTAGTTCTCATAACTGTATGGTATCTTTTCAGTTAAATATATCATTATTTCAGTTTTAATTTTAATTGTCCTTGCTAGTGGCAGAATTTATTTCAGTTGATTTAATTAGATTATTGCTATTTCAGACATTAATCAGCATCCTATTAAACCATCTCACAGATATTAATTATACCCCAGAAGAGCACTGTAATGTACAATCAGGGAAGAATTAGTCCTCAAGAGGCAGGAATTCCAGAATTTCCTTTGATATGGAATAAAAAGTCTCAGTCAGTTTGGCTTTAGAATTCTGGAAATATTCAACTCAAAATTTTTATCAGCTGGTGCAAACTAAATGCAGTAGGGTGACTGAAAGGCTGGGCCTTGAACTCAGAATCCACCTACAAAATGTTAGGATGGGTATCTTCCCACACTGGCACTTTTCATCTCCACAGGTGTTTTATTGTACCTTACCAGCTATGTAGCATTAGAAAGAAAAGAGAATTAATTTTGACACTGACTGGGAACCACTAGTGTCAAACTGCCTTCAAAGGCAATTAGGATCTAATCCAAGTGACAAGCAGGAAAGCAGAAATTATCTGAAGAAGCCCAACCCATATCTATCTTCTACAGAGCCCTGATCGGATCTTGGTTTATTATTTTCCTCATTACTTCACGTGTGTTACTTTATTTTTGAAAAGCAGGTACTGACTGTGTTGGCCTTCACTGAATCAGGGGTATAACAAATGAAAACTGCCATAGATACTTGCAGTGTTAAGATGGGGAGGAATCTTCTTGGTTACTATTTTTTAATAACCGTGCTCAAAATTGTTATCTAGTGCTTGTAATTAATTTTTGCCTAAAGTAACCTGGTAATTTCTACAGCTCTGTCTTCCTATTTACTACCCTGTCCTGCAATGGAGGGCATTCCTGAGTTTTAGTTGTGGAATCAGAGTGATCTATGACTCCTGAAACTCCAAACTTAAGGAAGCATAATAGGGCTTTATGTGATAAATTGTATAGAGGAGCCTTCTGTCTAATTTGATGAACTATAAAATGACATCTTGCTTCTGGCATCCTCATTGATCTTATGTCTTTGTCATGTTTAAGGTGGAGATCAAGCACTGAGAGAACAAATTAAGCTGGTGGTAGAGTTTGGTGGGTTTGGGAGCCCCTGGTTTATTCTGACTAAGTGTTCCCTCTTCCCCTCTCTCTCGGCTGACAAAGTGGTCACTGCACAATGCGAGTCAGGCTTGCCAACACTTACATTTTGTATTCTGCTGTCTCTGCTTTCTCTGTGTCAGTGTTTTTGGATTGTTAACTTTGGTTGAGCTGCTTTTGCACTTCAGTGAGCATTTATTTTCTTGCTACCTACTCTATATGTATGTGAACCACCATGGCATTGACACTGTTGAATCTAAATGTTGTTTTGAAAATGTGTAGCTGACCTGAATATTAAGGAAAACTCCTGAGCTAAAGCTGGAAGTGATTTGAAGAACAGCTTATGTGTGGTGTACAGGGCTTACCTGGTCATTTATGCTAGCAATGGGCTGCTACAGTATTATGCTGCTACTTAGGCTGTTAATACTCTCTACGGTCAGAATTTGTCAGAATCTCTATTTGTCAGAATAAGAAATTGAGAGTTTCATTTTACTTCAAATAAATGTTACAGCATTTTATTGTCATTTGGAAGACACTTTCTGTCACAAACAAAATAACTTTCTAACTTCTTTTAACTATTACCCAGTTCCTGTTGCAAATGAAACAACCATGTTGCAAACATAATAATTTCTTCCATTTAACAAACTCCTTCAGCACGAAATCAGTGTTTCAGAAACCCTTGCACAGATCTGACTCTGCTCATTTCCTGTCAGTGTACTAATTGTATAAGTAGCAAAGGTTAATGTCCTTCTGAGTCAATAAAGCCACTTACTCTGGGTCCAGATTTCAGGCCTGAAAAAGGTTTGGGGGAAAAAATGTGCTGGAATAATAAACTTCTGAATAAATTCTGAATTCAGTAAGTTCTCTTTAGGCAAAATATTCAGAGAATTTTACGTATTGGTCTACTTTGTAGACCACTACTTTTCTATTTTATTAAAACTCTAATAATTTATATCTGAAGATGGGACATTATGTAACAAGGTTTTGAAAATCTGTACTATCAGAGCCAAGAATTATTCTGTAACAATTTTGCAATTGATAGAATTCTTCTGTCAAACAGCCAGGATTTTACTTTCTATGTAATAGTTGTAGCACTGTCACACTCCAGTACTTCAAGCTTAAAGAAGTTTTTTTCTCTTCATAAGGGGTTTATGCAAAGAAAATATGTAGTTCTTCACAGTTTGACAGTAACTCAGAATTATTTTAATATCTGGCTGTAACGAATTGTCTATCCCCTGTTCGATGTCTCAGCAAAGACTGCTTAACAAGCAAATCCACAGGCATGCAGACTACCTGGGATCTGGAATAAAAATATATGTTCCTTTTCCTGAAAGATGCATGTTGGTTGGAGATAGGTTGTAGAAGCAACTTAATCAGGTCTGCAGTTATTAGACAGAATTCCTGTGCCACTACTGTTTGGTCAAACTCAACTGATGTCAAACAATAGTTCTACATTGCTGTTACTGTGGTAGTTAAATGAGACCCAGCACAGAGGATACCTCCCTAGAGTAAAAATATGGCATTGTTATCGGGACAGAAAGAAATGTTTGCACTATGTGTACATATGCGTGCATGTTCCATTAGAGCTGTAATTGCATGTTTTACTGTGCATGTACACTAAGGCTACTAGGGTTTCCCCTCAGGAACATGCATTTTATTGTTCTTGTAGATTATTTGTTTGCTATTTCTAAAAGAATTGATTCTGCTACTTATTCTTTGCTGCTTAAACAAAAGATCATTGTGTTATATCACTGTATTTTCATTTCTTCAGCTATGTGTAACCTTCTGCAACATTTAATTCCTTTTCCTTTGCCACACAATCATAACTTCAGCAGTTGCATTTGTTCTTCTCATATGTTTATGCATATTACTCATCTATATTCAAGAAAATCTTCAAATGGCCTCACATATTTTCAAATCGCTTGGGGATGTCTGTCTAGAAGCTGTCCTCCCTGCATTTCCCAAAAGAAGAATGCAGAGAAGATGATGCTTAATTTAACATATAATGAATTCCCATATTTCTTTCAACAAATAAAAGGCTTGTCATTTTTTTTGTATCAGCTTCCAGCATCTTAGCTAGGATCCAGCTTGCTATACAAATGAATTTCAGATGGATTGCTTTTAATCTGAGCTCTCTGGAAGGAAGGGAGAGTTACATGCTCTGATATTCTGTGCAGACTCTCCACATGCTGTCTAAGGCCCAGTCTGCATAGATCTGAGATTACTTTTACTGATTTTCCTGGCTTTCTGTATCAAAATACAACTATACAATAAAATGCTGAGGAAAGAGATAAGTAAAAAAATCTTTCCAGTTTTATGGTGAATATTGGCTGCAGAGCAATTCCTGATGGACTGATTTTTTTCAATGTCTTTCCTGATAGCAATCACTCTCCATAACATATTTCAGAGTTATGGGGTTTTTCTTATTCAGTGTATAGCCTGCAAATGTCATAGGTAAAATACTGATTAGCATCTGAATATTACCATAAATAAACTGTTTTAGTAAATACAATCCAGTTTCAACAAATAGATTAACTTGGAACATTAGCAAATGCCCAGTGTTAGAGAGTTCGTGTCTTCCTCCACAATTATTATTTTTCCACAATTTTTACAGGAATAAAAAGTTCAGTCACATAGAAAGAAGCTTGAAATAACTATGCCAAATCTGTTTCTGTTCACCATTATTTGCACCCACTTCATTGTGCTATATTTTGTGCCATCAAATGAGTGTATGATTTGAAGATTTATAATGTAATTAATTATATGCAATTAATTGGCTGAATTCCAGAAACCCCACAAAAATTTATGCTTCTTTAGTATTTATTATAGTTGATCAGCCATTAGAAATCAGCATCTGTTAGTTGTCAGTCTACCAGGTTCTTAAATATATATGCTTGACTTCATGCCAATGATTAATGGTTCTGAGTACCTGCAGTAGTGTTCTCATGTGTGAAGTTCAGAATGCCTGTTTAAACACTGAAGGATTTAACACACGTGGGACTTCATTCAACACACTTAATGCTGTCATGCCAACAAGAATCTTCTCTGATCAAGGAATAGATAGCATTTGCTTAGTAAATGTAGTCATGGCTGTGACTGTTACAACACAAAAAAACCCCCAAAACCAAACCAAAAAACCCCAAAACAACAAACAACCCCCAAAAAATTACCTGGAAATTTTTCATCTGTGTTTTTTGAGAGATAGAAATACCACTTGTCCATCTTGTCTCCAGTCCAGATTCTGACAGTGCAGAACCAGTGGGCCAAAGTAATCTCTGATGGTCTTTCAGAGCAGCTATTGAAAATCTTCTTCTTCTTCTGAATATTAAGTGCCATCTTTCACAAAAAGAGTGTTGAAATGCCCTTCCTAAGATGATTTTGAGAATCAATTGAACAATTTGGCAGCTGTGAAGAAACAGTATTTTAGACTGCTCTGGAAAGCATGGTACTAAATTGGATTTCTGGTCCAAAATTCCTAGTTGCCTTTCCATTTTTAATCCAAAGTTAGGCAAATTGTTTGTTATTTCACCGACAAGGACAGATCTGAGGTAAATCACTTAACTGGAGAACTGTTTTCACACAGAAGAGTTTTGCTTGAGAAGGATTTGTAAAAACTATTATAATCTCACTCTGAAGGAAGTGTGAATCTCTGAAACCAGGAAAATACAGTCTGTAAAGCAAAGCATCCCAGGAATTCATTACCAAATAGCCTAAGTAAACCGAAGACAAATCTAGCACAGTTTTTAAGGTTTTAAAGTCAGAAGTTATTTTTCTGATCATCTAGTACTGCAGGAAGGACATTCTGTTAATAACTTCAATGGTTTGAAAAGCTTCACAGAAGAATTTTATCCTGGAATTTATCCTATTCCTTCCGGTTTATGCCACAGCAGGGTAACAGTTGGATTGTCAAATAAGAAAAATCTTTTATATCTATCTGAATGTAATTCTAGGAACTTAAAAACTACCAGGTACACTTTAAAGAGCTGTTGATGAGAAAGAATAGGTGAGATGCACCCATGAAGGCAAAAAAGGTCTAAAACAGAACCTGTAAAATTGAGGAAACAATGCCAGAAAAACAAAAAAATACCTAGGTCTGTGCATTCTTCCTTATCATTCCTATGGTCTCTAAATGCTAAGCAGACAAAACTGACAATGTCACTTCAGTAGAGCATAAAATATTAAGAATAAACTATCCATGTTGTGCAGAAAGGGAGGAATCAAACTGTAGGGCAAAATTATGTAGACCTGAAAGAAATCTGGACATAGAGGATGACAGTGAAGAAAAACTATAGTACAGCAAGCTTAGCTGAGTGTATGTACTGGGAATAGTGGCAGACCTGGATAGAGCTGCCCACAGCTGCAGAAAGGGGTTGCTCTTGGAGACCAGTCCTCACAATTGAAAGGAGCTGGTAGGGAAGATGGTGGTGAAGAAATCTAGGACTTCCACTGCAAAATTTCAAAGAAGAAACAGCTTTCCTTGGTTAACAGGCAAAGCCCAGCATGTTTTGGCAATCCTAAGAAGTGGATAATAATGTGGGCACAATACAATGTCAATAGAAAAGGTAATAAATCATTTTTATGGCAGACAATCCAAAGATATTATGCTCTCTGTGACTTCACTTTGATGATTATATTTTTTAGAAATATGCCTGAGCAGGAGATGCAGTTACTCTTTGTCTTGGTTTGAAGACAGGTGTCTGCTAAGGAAGGCAGGAGCCTCCCTTGGAATGGAAAATGTAAACCCCCCCTTCCCTCTAAATTACTATAATTTTGAAATTAAGGGGCTTTTAGGCAAAGATAGGAGAAATAGGAATAACAGTTCTTTACTAATATAAAAAATATATAAAAAAAAAAAATATAAAATATATATATATAACAAGGCAAACAAACAACAATAACTATGGCAATAACAGCAAACAGAACCACAAACCCCGTGCCGGCCTCTCTCGGCTGCCAGGCCCTTTCCCCGTCGGTGCAGTTCCGCTCACAGCCGGCAGGGGCGCTGGCGGCTCCCGGTGAGCGGGGCGGGTGCGATGGTTCCCCCGCGGCTGCAGGGGGCGCTCCGGAGCGGGCTCGGGGAGCAGGCGGTGATGGCGGCTCGGCCGAGCCGGGAAGGGATGGAACAAAGGCCTCACAAACCCCCTGGGCAGCTGATCCCGGTGCCCGGCCGGGCCCTCGGGAACAGCAGGCTGGAACAGCAGAGATGAGCACCAAATCCCGGGTGGTAGATGAGATGTGTCAAGCTCCGGAGCTGCAGCGGGAACCCCGGGATGTCTGGGCAGGCACGATGTGCAGAGCTGCAATGTAGTGAAGGCTCAGAGCAGTGCCGAGAAAACGGCATGGGCAGGGCAGCGAAGGCCCGGCTTCCAGCGGGGCAGGGAAAGGCGGGCTCAGGATCCTGGGGTTTTCCCATGAGGCATCCGAGCAGATGGTGAAAAAAAGTCCCTCTTATAGTGAGGCAGGGTGTTAAATAGGCTCCCAGTGTAACAGCCGCTCCAGCGAGCAAGCTGCACCCTCGGTAGAAGGAAGGCAGCAGAAGGCAGAAGGCCGTAGTGGTGATGAATCCTCCCCACAGCGATCGCAGCCTCTCTCCTCTGAACGCTGAGAGAGCGAGAGGGCTAGGGGCTGCACCCAACCCCTTTTTCCCAGTCCAAATCTAGTGGCATCTCTGCCCTTCATGAGAAAAACCCAGGTAAAAGAGAGTAGCCAGCTGGACCCCTCCCCTGAGCTGTGGCCATGTCTTTTGTCTGTCTTAAGCATCCAGTCGTTATTGCCTCCTAGCAACACATATAGAGAAAAATTCCTTAAGAGAAAAAAACCAAAAGGAAAACTCCTGAACCCCCAACACTCTTATAATGTAAGCTGTTGATTTTAAGTTTGTATTTTGCACACTTCAAAGGCTTGCAAGGTTAAGAAAAAGCTTACAGTTTTACCAGATGCAAACACACATTTGGAAATACAGTTTCATCTTCTGTATCCTCTTGAACTCTGTGTAAGCACAAAGGTTGCTACTTGGTTTTCAGGGTTTTGACACATAACTCACTGCTACAAAAAATTGGTTTAAGCTCATCTAATAGTGAAGTTTTATGAGTAGTAGGGAAATGTCAGTCTGTCTTCCTCAGCTAAATAATTTTATCAGAATTGTCATTGATGTGGCTTAGGCGTCATGTACTATTCTAGTATCTCAAAATATTCTGCACACATACAAAGTGTCTAATCGTGCAGGTGTTGCCATTGTATATTAAGACAATATGATTATCCTTTGCCATACATTCATATCTTTAGGTTTTAGTCATAATGAGAGTTATATTTGATGACTTGGAATCTAATAACAGCAAGAAAGATAATTCCAACAACCTTAAAGGTAGTTAATTGACTGCTAAGAAACATTTACCAGCTTTATACAAGTTTAGTCAGCCAAGAATTGAACACGATTAATAGTGCACTGTCTTTTATAGTCTTCTGGCTTGAATGAATTATTAGAACAAAAGGTAAGCTGCAATTTCCATTCTTTAAGGTGCTGGTTTTCTTATAGCTCCAGCACAGCAAGGGTTTATGTTTAAATTTAAAGAGAAGAAAAGGAAAATATAAGTGGATCTGAATAGGAAATCCAAAACTTGAATATTTTCCTGCTCATTGTTATAGATTGCTCGGACAGAATCAGTGAGCCAATTAAGTAAAATAATATATCAATTTATTACAAAACAATTTGGCAAGCGATAGCAAGCAAAACAGTGCTGGGCGGCCGGGGGAGTCTTCTTGCTCTGCCACGGCTCGTGATCCCCCCTCCCCGGAGCCACAACTTTATAGTCCCTTATTTCTGGTGTACGTGTCTTCTTTGGTGTACTCTGTGTCCGCGCGATCTGTTGCTGGGGGGTCTTTTTCTGCCTCCTGGTGGTCGCTGGGATGAAGGCCCCGAGTCTTCCTCTTGTGACCGTCCCGTGCATGTTTCACGACATCCTGCATAAGCACAAAGCCTGCACAAGCATTGTTTACATCACCGGATGTCTGCAGTCAATGCAAGACTTACTCCTTCCTGGTTTGAGGCTGACATCTGGTTTTTCCACAAGCGTAAGCAAGATAAAGCAGGATTTGATTAACAAATATTTTTTTCTTCTATCACACTCATAAGCTCAGAAACCTGAACTCTCCAGCCCTGTCCATGATTACTTTGCTCCTGGGGTACAACTACACTCCTGGTTCACCAGAGCCTCAGCAATTCCAGGTGTAAGCAAATAATTTTCCAGATCCTGCTTATGCCCAGGTTGAATGTAGAAACTGGGGAGATTATCACTGTCATCTCACAGAGACCTAGAAAACAGACAAGTTCTGTGCAATTCTCATACATATTAAGAGGGTGTATATTATTTTTACTAAAACGTCATTGCACATCTTTTTATTTTAAAAGAAGTACACACATTTTATATAAAATCCTTGTGATTAGAGTATGTAAACTGTGGTGTGCCAGAATCAAATTCCTACATCTCCCATCATTCATTAGTGTGCTAAAAACACGAGCTCAGGTGGGTTTATGGCACCCTGCAATATAAAATGGGAGATTTGTAGATCCAGAGGGAGTGCAATGTAGCATACTGACTAGGATGCCTCTCTAGTGAGGAAAACTCTTAAGACCCTGCTCCCTGTACCAAGCACTGGCTCTGTGTTTTGTATTTGACAGCCAGTGGATGACAAATAACTTGACTGTGTAAACATCCAATGTTGTTCTCCTTCCTGGCTGAGTGGTTTTAATTCAATAGCTAATAACAAGTAAATAAGGTATGGACACTGGCATGGACCCAAATTCTGAACTCCGGTCCTGGAACTGTACCCCAGTACAAGTCAGAAGGAGAGAAGACTGAAAGAGATGTTTCCTGTGAAGTAGGAACAATCCAGTATTCCTAACTGAGGAAAATAAGGCAATAAAAAGAAGAGGAATCACTGCACCAATCACTGGGCTATGAAATGAGAGACAAAACCAGGCAATATTAGCATCAATTTGGTGTTTGTTTTTCAAACAAAGTATTTGTTTTGTTTTAAGTAACTTAGTTAACTCCTGTCAGTCTCTAGATCCTGTTGGATCTCCTAATTGGGGAACAATTAGGCCTGTCTGTAACCCTTTGTAAGGAACCTGCTCTCCTGAATGTGATGGGATTTGAATAAGACTGCAGCCTGAAGTGTTCCCCTTGGTGAGCTTCAGGAATGAATGAGAGATTGCAGTTTCATCTCTGAGGCATCTCGTCAGGTGATGAATTCTGGATTTTCATTACCCATTTGAAGACCAGATGTCTGGCACCATGGTGTTTAACTTGTATACAATCAAGCCCTGTGTCATTTCTAGTCTTTAGGTGTATACTTAGCTACACATCCGTGTACGGGGCACCTTGGCCCTATGCCATCCTATGTGCCCTTTATGTAACTTTATGAGTACCCGTGATTGTCTGTTTGTATGTATGCATGTACAAATACATATACATACATATTTATGTGAAAAACCCTACTCTGCTGAAATTAATGGTCACATTTCACCTTCAGTAGAATGATGGTCTGAATCCATGTACTCTTTGCTGCACCTTTTCGCATGATTTACAAGTTGGGAACAATATGTATTATACATCTTTTTAATTTACTTCATTGTTTTTCTATTTTAAGGGAAATAATACATTTTTCTAGGCTGAAATATGTTGTTTGTTAAAGATTACTAGTGGCAATTAGACTAAATGTTCCAGTAACAGTTTAAGAATTTCAGTCAGAAATGAATCCGTTGTGAATTAGTTCAAAAAGAACCTGAAATATAACTCTGACAATAACTAATATTGTGTGCTTTTATATAAGATTTAAACTCTCTAATTTCACAAAAAAAACCCCAAAAACATTTCAATAAATACTCTCTGTCTTGGGAAGTAGATGGCCAGTGAAACACCTTGGATTTTCTGGGATTTTATGACTTGATTGATGCAGGATTTTGTAGATGTGGTTAACTTAAAATATGTATATATTGAGGAAGCATTGGGAATTAGCTCCCAATTCCATCAGCTTTCAATTTCTTCCTTTGATTTCTTTTAAAAATAATTTTAAAGCAAATTTTCTTATGCCACTCTGCATCTCTAAGATAGGAATAGTAAATTCCTTCCCTTTGAAAAAATATTTTGAGATATGTTAGTAAAAAGTGCTATGTAAGAGCTTTGCATTATTATTGTAATTTTAGAGATAATGAATGGCATCCTAGAAAGTAACTCAGTGTTACACGGAATACTAAATATTTTCTGACTTCTTGAGTTCAAATTGCTGTTCAGTTTCTAAGCCTAGGCTGATGCTTTGTTTGAAACCTCTTTTGAAATAATTTTCACCTGTTTAAGCAATTTCGACTTTGCTGCAGACACGGCACAATAGTTGCATTATAGTGAGTTAGACTGCTTGTCAAATGCAAACCCCAGGCTTTCATCTCCTTACAGCTTTGTGCTAATGCTGTCCAACTATCCATCAGTTAGATGGCTTCCTGTCACACAAAAGGCAGTTGACAAGTCCGCCTATCAGTTCTGTTCCTACAAATTTCCATATTTGAGAAACCAGGCTCAGTTTTAGGCACTATTTTAAGGGAATAAATTATTTAATGAAATAAAAAAGAAAAAGATCTTTTGGGTTACACAGTTTTATTTTCGTTGCTTGCATAGCAGTTCACAAGTTCTCTGAATACTTGACACAGTGTTGACTGAAACCCTCCTGAGCTATAGCATCATGTACCCTTGTGAACACCAGCAAGAGCAGACTTTTCCCATAAACACATGAAAAACATTTGGAGATCTGCTACACATAAGTGCCACTACTCCAGATTTTGGGTGCTTACTCCATCAACTCCATAATGCAGAAATATTCTCATTGCAGAAATATCTCCTCTGCTCGTTTCTCCTTAGGCTGGACTGATTGCACTCAGTAAATGGGTATGCAGTTCCTGTTGCAATATTTAGACCAAAATTAAAACCTTGTATTGGTTCTGCAATACTCAGGTGAATTGCGCTGTGAGATAAATTTTCATGTGTTCTCAAACATTTTATAGTTCTGAAGTGAAACATTCCACTAACATGCTTTTGCCTGTTTTCCAATGATACATCTTAATCAGATTTAGGTTTAACACCCTTGCTAAGTGGATGAAAGGCAAGCTGAATGCTTAGACTTAAACAGAGAAAAACAAGAGGTTATGACATAATTTTTCATTAACAACCTTTGCAATTAAATTTTGTGCACATGGATTTAATTGTGAAACCCTTAGTGCTTGTAATAAACAAGCTTTAGTCGCATTCAGGATGAACTGTCCTCAAAAGAAAAATCAACCTCCATCTCTGTAAAAAGCATTGTTATATTTAAAAGAGAAGAAATGCAAAATAGTTGAAGAATTTATATCTGCTGCTAAAAGAAACAGTAAAATTCATCATAATCATATTTTTGTACCCTAAAGGGTCCATCAAAAGCAAAGAAGAATATTTAAGTCTGTGGTACTCTGACTGGCAAGTTTATCTGCTGTTACTGCACTGGATTCATAACGTGTAATGTGGTATTTTGATTATGCTTTCTTTTAAATCCAAAGATGACTGAAATCTTCCTTTCTGGGACTTAAGGGGAAGAGAGATTTAACATCTGCAAATGGATCTGTAGTATCTAGTTGAAAAACAGAGGACATGGATCAAAAAGTTGTAATTGTTATTTTATAAAGAACACTAATAGACCCCATAATAGACGTAGAAGATTCCACTTTGGTTGTGTTTCAAGCAACATTGCTATCACTTTATTCTGCAAACTTTTTTTTATAATGCAGCAAAAATATTCTCTTTGAAAACAGAGCAAAATTCAACAGGAACTTAACAATTTCATCCTTGTTATTTATTCCTTCTAGGGGTAAGAAGACTGGACATGACATAGATTTTTTGATCACCAATCCAGGACCAAGAGAAGATGATGAACTTCTGCATAAAGTTATTGATTTATGGAAAAAGCAGGTATGAACTAAAGAACACTTGTCCAAAAGAGACATGTTCTAACTCCACTGAATTAAGCCTATATACTGCTTAAAGAATGTTATACTCCTTTTTACAGCTGACTACAATGTTTTGGAGCTGGGTATTGCTCTATTTGGTTATTAACCATGATGATCTAGGTGCATCCTCTAGCTCTGAATGCTAAAGGTGAAGGTTATATCAGAAGTGCTCTGCACGCATTCTGTAATATCTTGCCCTAAGAATATGCAGCTAGTCAGAAGTGAGAAATCAAGCTAGGTTGAGTTTTGACTATCAGAGAAAATTGTTCTTATACTTTGAAAAAACCCTGTATTTTTTAAATTTCTCCTTGAGGTAGGAGTAGGTTTTCCCAGGGGAAGCTACTTCAGGGAGATCCAGCTTTAAGCGTAGTGGATTTGGGTGACTTCATGGTGTGAGGTGAGCAAGTCTGAAAGCTTCGGCACCAAAGATCTGGAATTCTGGCTTCCTTTCAGTCCATTAATTAGCAATTTTCCCAGTTTCCACTGAAACATTGAAAAGTTGACATAGTTTTCCATGATGTCTATGTTTGGAAGAATGGACACATCTTCAAGGTCCCTTCCAACCCAAACTGTTAGATGATTGTATCATTTCATAGGGGAAGTGTTTATCTAAGGGATTGAGTGGGTTTTTTATTGTGTTTTGTTTTTTT
>VZTI01000930.1:770000-900475 GCA_013397865.1 Struthidea cinerea | reverse complement strand
TGGTTGGTTTTTTTGATTGTTTCTTTGTTGTTGTTTTTGTTTTGTTTTGGTTTGTTTTTGGTTTTTTTTCTATTCAGCTCTTCAGTTTCCAGCAGCTTTAAAGCTGGAAGTATCTCAGTTATAACAGGTGTAGGTAGGTCAAAATATTCCTGGGTCAGAAAAATATAGTATGTTGGGAAAAGTAAAGTTTCATTTCTTCTACTTTTCTAGCCAGCTGAGACATTTCTCAACATTTACTAACAATACTGTTCAAAGCAATCGAGTACATTTCAACAAGTAGAAGGCCAGCACTCCGAGGTGACTCATCAAGTGCCCCACTGCTAAGTCAAGTCAGCTTTCAGTGCAGACAGCCTGCAGAGAATGCTTTTGAATTGATTCTTGAGCTGCCTACCTTAATTAGCGTATAATGGGTTAACACATGGAAGATTCAAAACATCCAACTACACAGAAGCTTATGTGACTGTATGAAATTACCTGTTTCAAGGTGGTCAAAATCTTTCAGCTGGCTTTAATGGAAGGGCTTCCAACTTGGGGCTTTTTTTCCTGGTTAATTGCAACACTAGCTGAATTCCTCTTCTTCCAGTTGATTTTTGGTCTTTGAAGTGTTAACAGACTTTTATTATTTTTTTAGATTTCTCTCATTTCTCTGTGGAAACTGTATGTGTTGGAGTAGATTGATAGCAGGTACTAGACTACTAAAAGCAATGAAGCCATGGCAATTAATGAGCGCTGAGGAAATACTCTATTTTTATAATTTTATTATTAGTGTATAGATCCTTTCATGGTTATTATACTCTCTTTAATATGAGAAAAGTTGCATTTCTTTTTAGAAGGTGTCTTTTTCCCTTCTTATGCACACTTGAATCTCTAGGAAACCACGTTTGGGTGCTCAAAAAAATCATGTTTATTATAATACAGCAGAAGGGAAAAGTGACAACAGACCAAGGCTAGAGCCTGCCCTGAGTGCAGCCTTTCATTTCTTCTTTTCCACTTACATTACTAAGAAAAATGGCTGTGATCTGAGAAGTCTGACAAGTACTAAAGTTTTTCAGTTCACTTTGAGCTGCTTTCATTAAAAGTAATTGAAAGAAAAGAAATAGAAAATGAATTGTTCTTGCTGATTTTCTTGTTAAGGGGACTATTTGGCAGAAAGGAGTGCAGGCAGAGTATGGGAGGTCAAGGGTGGCCAAGAGTTGGATAAAAAGATTAGGATTCCTCTAGAATCTAGAAATCTCGGCATGAAGAACACATCAGAAGCACAATGCACAATGGCCATAGAAACCAAACTCAAATGAGCTGGGTATAGTGTAAAGCTATGGAAAAATATTTCCTGTGTTCTGTTTGTCCTCCAGATTTTTCATGGTTTATACTACTAGCTCCACCACCTCTGTACTGTGGCATTTGTAATATATAGGCTTTACTGTCACTACTGAAAAATAAGCTGCCAGCAAAATCGAAATGCAAAAGAAGAAAGAGAGGATTTATGCAGCTCTTGCCTTTTTATTATTTTTGATTTCTAGGGGAGAGGGGAGAACACAAAAAAAAACCCAAATAAAGCACTTTTTAACTTTCTGAAGTAGTTTGCTTCACAACTTGCCACTTTTGTGCTACTGCTTCTAAGCCCAAATTCATCAATGTACATCACAGAGGTCATGATGTTGACTTCCTTTTGACAGCTCTTAGTGAATGATTCCACGATGTTTAACTTGTAAATTATGGACCTCAACTTTAAATAGTTTAAAGGGCATTTTTCTTAGCTGAAAAGTTTAGTGTTAGAAGATCCTTGCAATTGAAAGCTGCTGAAAATGAAGTGGCTAAATCAGCACCAACCTGCTCTTTGATGCAGCATCACCAGGGATAAATGGGCCAAGGAACAGAGAACACAAAGTCTTCAAAGTAGAGTGGCAAAACAGAAAAGCTGTGATGCAGTACACAGGTTGTAATGGTTCCAGAAAGCCTCATAAACAAAGTAAGAAATTACTTCTGTGGATTAGATGTTGTAAGTCTGTGGGCAAACAGGCTGAGCCATCTATGTCGATGTAGCTTCATTCACATACTGTGAAAAAATGCTTTCATTTTTTTACTGAAAACCTATATGGCTATATTTAGCACTGTTCCTGTTACATACATGCTTTCAACAATGGAAGAGATGCTGTTACTACAGGCATTCCTGCACTCTTCAGTTTTTCTCTTTGTATTCATGTAAGTATAATGTCGCATTTTTCTTTTGGCTTTAGGAAAATGAGTAATGGAGATGTTTGCCTATGCTTACCTATTTTAATATATTAGTGGTCTGATTTAAACCCTAGTATTCACCCTTGATGAGGTGATCAGGAAGGGGAAGGCTTGATGTCCCATTAAAGAGGATGGTGAGGAGCAAGTAATATTTTTTCTGTTGCTGGAAACAGATTTTTGGAAACAGGTTCACAGAATAACCACACATTCATTATTAAGTGACAGCTGGATTTTACCAGCAACAAAACCTGTTTCTAAGACAAGACACAGAAATGGTTAAGAGGCCAGAGTAAAGAACCTTTTGTTTTGGATGAAAGAATGCAAAAGGTTGCAGAGCTCCTTTTCAAGCACGTATCGTCTCAGCTTTCTTCTCAGTGCATTATGAATTTTTTCATTTCATTCTGACTCAGCCGAGGAAATTCTTACCTAAAATAGACTATTGCAAGGTGGTTAGAGCCCTGGACATGAGAGATCTTGGTTTAAATTTCTTTTGAGAGAGTATAGGACTGAATGTGATTATCCTGCTTGTGAAGTTATTGTGTAAAGTATGCAGAAGTGTTCCATTTCCTGCTATGTCCTAAGTGAAGATCCAGGCAATAGTGGCATTTCTTCAGATGTGTGATCTTTCTGGTGTGTATCGTACAGCTGTCTGTGGGTGAGTAGGTATGTATAAGGCCCTGTCTGTCTGTCTCTATCTTGCTCAGCAGTGCAAATGCTCATGGCATACAGAGGTAAACACCTTCATTCATGGATTCCAGGGCTGATCTGTCCATTGCTGTCAAAGCCAGGCTGCTCCAGACATGCTCAGAAATAGACCTTTCCAACACACAGGGAACTTTGAGAGGAAAAAGGGACCAAGGCAGCTACATGATTAAGCAGCAGCTGCCAAGTTTTGCATTGCTGATCAAACCTTTGATGCCATTTTCTAATGACTTCTTACCCTATAAGGTCTCACTTCTCCCAGCCATCAGTTCCTTTAGCTCTTCCAGTTTATAGAATTCCATCTGTCTCGTCTAGGTTGAGATTTTTCCAAATTAACATGCTACATCCTATTTTGGATTAGATATTAGGAATTTAACTGAAAAAAAAAAGAAATCCAGTTTCACTTTATTAAACTATCTCAGAAGGAAATCTAGAGCAACAACACATAGGCATTTCAGAAGAACATAGTGGATTATATTTTCAGATGATGTAAAATGATCCTTCTTAGCTTTACCAGGATTAATCCAGCTACCAACAAGTGTGAATAATGACAGCCTGTAACACTAGATAGAGAATAGGATTCCATTTAATTAAAAATGTCACAGAATGCTAGTGACCACATTTGATTGATTTTTTCAGTGATTGATTTGATATTTTTCTAAAAAGTCATACTTTTCCTCAGTTTAAGCATGGATTTACTCCAATATCAATGCTATTGATGTGCTAGCACTCAGTATATTTAAGTAAAAGCGTACAGTCATTCTAAAAATGGAAAATTGTTGAGGGTCTTAACATAATTGTCCGAAAAAATACATTTAGTTTTGATGGTGTTGTAAATTTGAGAAATTAAAATGCCCACGCTTTAAAACTTGATTGTGTAGACAAGGCCTACAGCACTTTATGGTGTATAGATCAAGCCGAAATGTGCAAAGAACTGCAGATTCCCTGACACACAGTAATGAGAAGGCTGCTGCTCTGCAGCTAGCAGTGGCCAGAATTTCACACAATCTTCACAGCTGACTGCCCCTTCAGGCAATGCTTTTTCCAAATGTACAGAAGTGCCATTTCAGCTTTACTTTGTGGGGTGATGGTGATGTCCACTGTCTAATTATACCAGCTTAATTGGAAACACTATCCCAATGCATATGACCTAGGCTTTGGCTCCTCTTTAATGGTGTTACCCTGACTTGTGGTATAAACTGTGTAGTGTCCCAAATCTCCAAGAGCAAGAAGAAAAATGAAGCAAAAGATGAGAAAGTACTGCTAATCAGCAAGCAGATTTTTAGAGAAAATGGGAAGACTATCAGTGCTTAATCAAAGCGTGAAGTCATCAATTAATTGTCAATTAATTATGATACTAAAATTATTTTTATTAGCAATAAAAGCAACAAAATTAACCTGAAGGGAGGATGGTTTCATCAAAAAAGAGCAAGAAAATAAGCAGTTATGCATTAACATTCAACAGCTGTTTTGAGTCTGTATTTGGAAAGAGCAAGCATCAGTGCCTTGTGACATTGGGGTAAAATTAAGAAGAAATTACTGTTTTAAAGATGGATGTTACAGAGCACCTGCTAAATTTAAGCATTTTCAAATCAGCAGACTTGGAAACTAGTAATCCACGAGAAGAAGCTACATAAGGAGTTTTCTCATATCAGTTTGTGGTAAATCTTCACAATCAGGAAAAGTTCCAAAGAAGTGAAAGAACGCCAATGCAAATAAAATAGTTGTCATTAAAAAGGCTGGCTCATTGACCCATAAAAAAGCCTGTAACTGATTTCCAGTAAAATAATGGGATTGTTAATTTGGAACTATCATCAACAAAAAGCTGGAGGCTAAAAGTGTAATAATACCTATCAGTGTCTCTTCATGGAAATCATATCTTGTTAAGTGTTTTTGTTATGCTTTTTTTTTTGGCCAGAATTATAGCTCTGAGTGATAAAAGTAATTTCATTACTGTAAATTACTGTAAATTCTCTAAGGCATTTAAGGTATTGTCATGTAAAGTTACCACACCTGCACTATGTAAAAGAAATAATCAAAAAGAAATAATCAGAATCTGTTTCTTAATACTGAGATATTCTTCCAAAAATCAGTTCATTGTTACCTGTGACATTAAGCGGTCCCATCTGAAGACCTTTTGTGCTGGTTTTGGCCAGATCAGAGGGAAGGGGCGTGGCCAGACCCTAATACCACTAGATATCATTTTTCAATATCATTTTTCATTTTATGTCATTTTTCAGTACCACTTTATATCATCGCCAGGGATGGGGGAAAGGGCCTTTCTTTCTTCCTAGAAGAAGGGTGTTCCTTCCAGTGGGAGAAAGTGTGGTAGTTGAAATGGTCTGGTATTTTGCATGTAAAACGTTTCTTTGTCTTACACCTTTTGTTTTTAATATTGTTGTTGTTACTGTTTGTTTCTTATCTCATTGCTGTTTCCAGTAAATTGTTCTTATCTCAGCCTGTCATCTTTGCCTTTCGTGTTTTCAGTTGAGGGGAGTAGGGAGAAGTTGGAGGAGTGGTTTTAGCAGGGCTACTAAACTGGAGAATACCATTCCTAAACCACACCACCATTGTAGTTAACCACTGACAGCCATCAAATAAAACCACTTCTAGACACTCTGAGTTCAACGTTGCAATTTTAAAAAGCCCCTAGTCCAGAGGAGAATGTAAACATTTAAGTGATTTCAAAGCAGAAACAAGAAAGTCATCCAAGGACCTAAAGAAATAAACACTCCCTCTGAGCAAAAGACATGGCAGGGATCTTCCAACTCTCTGGAGACTCCAGACCTTGTCACAAGAAAATCTCCTGCAACAGATACAGTCCAAATGGAATCTTCCCCTTTGGAATCTGTCAGCAAGACTGTGTGCTGGACTAATAGTTTTTTCTAGTTGTCTGCTACATGGGAACACATCAATCCTCACTCAGAAATTTCTGTTGACATTAACTAGAAAAAGGCTTAGGAGAAAAGGAGGGAGGGGAAGAATTGCAAATACTATCTCCTTACTACAGGGCAGGACATCACTACTGTCAGATAGCTACCAGTGCAGATTTGCCTCAAATATTTTTCCAAATGCTGAAGCTGTTTCATGACTCTCCCTAGCTGAGATTTGGCCTGGCACAGTTCCTTGTTTACTGAAATTACATTTCACATGAATTTTTTAAGACAACTGCCTAGAAACTCTGGGATGACATTAAAACCAGTTCAGCAATTCAGTGTGAACAATATCTTCTCTTTAGGGTTTACTCCTTTATTGTGATATCATTGAGTCAACATTTGTAAAGGAACAGCTGCCAAGCAGAAAAGTTGATGCCATGGATCATTTTCAGAAGTGTTTTGCAATTTTAAAATTATATCAGCCAAGAGTAGACAACAGCACTTGCAACACGTCAAAAAAATTGGAAATGGCAGAAGTCAAAGACTGGAAGGCAATCCGTGTGGATCTGGTCATAACCCCCTTTGAGCAATACGCATATGCTCTGTTAGGTTGGACAGGCTCCAGGGTAAGTAACCACAACAGTATATGTTTTCTTAGCATTGCAAACATGTTTTTGTTGTTGCGGGACCATTCAGAGTTCATGGATTTAAAAAAAATATTCCTGATGTCCAAACATCACATTTCATGCTGTCATCTGCCCCTGATCATGAGTTGGAGCTGATGAATTCATCGCTAACATTTAGGGATGTCTCTCTAGGGGAGTTAAGATCTATTTTCCTCAAAGCTTAGTGTTTAGGTTCATGAACTGGAGAGCTAGGTTTTTGGTCAGTTGTGTTGTCTTTTTACATCGTAATACTGTTAACAAGCAATTTAATTGGTTACTGAGTAGAGAGACTATTTGGAAAGTGTCACATAATTTTACAGGAAATTAAACATTTGAGGAATGTTCTGAATTGGAACTTAATTTGTTTTGTAGGAAATTGAAAATGATTTGACATCTTTCTCTTTGGATTAGGTCAAGTGTTTTGTTTCAGTTGCATTTTAATTGACTCTTAAATTGTAAAAAAATGGAAAAATATTAAAATTAGTTTTGAACTAGAATAAAATATATTTTGATATATGTTTTAATAAGAAAACTTGAAGTGATAGCTGCTTTCATAATAGACCCTAGTTAGTTGGCATAATATAAAATAGTACACTATTTTCAAAACAAAAAATTCTACCTAATGCAAACTCAAAACTCAAATGATTAATCTCTCTCCAGACAGAATTATTTTTTAATCTGTTCGACATGCTTGCCCCCTGATGTTCACTTTCTTAGGGGGTGATTACATGGTACAATGGAGAGCTCCTGAGCCTGCTCTGAATGATCTTTTTGATGTGTTGGAAGCAGTGCTGGTGCCTTGCCACTCTGTTCTACTCAGGTTAATTGGAAGCAGGACGGTTTAGACCAGGCAAATGTTGAAATTGATGTGTTCTCCTGCTGAGCTTATGAGTTACTTCAGTCATTTTTTTGAGATAACAAAATGTATTTATTTGGACTTTGGATTAAGTTCTGCAGACTTTGGGGTCCTTTCTTATCCTGGAAGTGTTTGGCAACTTAAAAGCCCTTCTCTCAACTCTGTAGATAGCTGTCTACACTAAAAACACACAGTGTGAGGCCCTTTGGATGAGTAGGCAATGACTTTGTTTTTCTCTGCCTCACTGAGCTCCTACTCCCTGTTGAGCTAATTCACCTACAGACTGTGGGAGCCCATCACAGGTTTACTTTCTTATACAGTGCCCAACTACTCTCAGAGTAACAGATTGAAATGATGGATGATTCCCTATCAAAACATTTCCTTTCAGTTGGTTAATTTTATCAGACTATATTCTTTTAATAGAGGTAATTTTTACATGTGAGTTTATTATTTGGTTTGGTGTTAGAACTCTTACGCAAAGGATAACAATTTTGGTTTGAGAAAATGGCTGATATTTGCTATATCTTTGACAGCAATTTGGACGTGATTTGCGGAGGTATGCTTCACATGAAAGGAAGATGACGTTGGATAACCATGCATTATATGACAGGAGAAAGGTACTGTTTATTCTCAGAAATAAAGCTAATGTGTTTTTATTTCTGAGTCTGCATTTCCAGTTCATTTTTTATGTTCAAGTATATAGAATATTTTAGCTTGATCATCTATTTGGTGATAGAAAACAGTTCCACCTTCACAAGATTTAGTTTCACTGGAACAGCCTGATTAAATCCGAACAAGTAAGTCTGGAAATCTTTTTTTTTTTTGCAATTGTGAGGTATTTCGTGAAATGTAAGAAGAAACATGCATTAGACATTTGTGTTTGATAGGAGCTGTGTAGCCTTCACAAAACTGAGAACAACCCATCTGCGAGTATTTGAAAAAAGTATTTTACTGTCCCATTTCAGAAGGAGAGGTCATTTCTGTGTCCTAGGCACAATTTCAACTGGTATTGGGCTGACATTTCAAAGGAAGAGGGGATATTGAGTAGTAAAGGCTCAGTTAGCAGGCTTGAGGAGGTTTTTGCGGAGTATGACACTAGGTAGAGATCAGGGATCACCCTGCTTTTAAAGCCCTGCATTCAGGAGTCTGTGTGGAATTCTGTTTAGTCAAGTTTGGCAGCCTGGGGAGTAATTGGTATAACTTCTGGTATAAAGGCTCTTGGCTGCAGTTATACTGATCTCTGCATTTATCTGGCTTAATGTCTGTATTTGTATTAGGCCATTTAAATAATAAGCACAAATCAATACTGAAGATGCTTCTTGATGTCATTATAGGGGAAAGGTAGAAGTACCATGTCAAGACTTTACATTAACCTTTCCTATACTCCTTATAGAATGGAGACTGCATTTAGCACCCCTACTTACATGCAATATTGCCTCATTGCTTCTGTCTAAGATGCTGGAGTGATCTTAGCCATCACTCCATTTCAGCCGTCTTCATATGTGCTTGTCAGGTCCAGATGCTACTATAGCATCCTCAGCTCACATGGAAACCTGGGGAAATTATCAGGCTAATTATCCATTTAGTCAGATATCCTGTCTCCAGCAATTGTCAATACTAGATGCTTCAGAAGAAGACATAAAATCAATAGTAGATAAATATGCTATCAAATCTCTAAAGAGGATGTTTCTTCACAAACTCAGGGATCATGTCAGTGTATTTCTGCCTGTCTTTTGTATTTTGAAAGATTCAAAATATAAACGCTTTGCCTAAACATAATATGGCTGGTGTTATTATCTGCACTTTAATATGTACTCTGTTCAATAGCTTTTTGGGTGTAACAGAAAATGGCACTAGAGAAAACCAAAGAATTTGAGGAATGCCAGTGTTACTTTTTGTGTGCAGCAAAATTTGCCTGCTTGGTGTATGAGTATGTATCATTATATCTCTGCTTTTACTCTGAGCCCTGAGGCATTCAGAGATGCAAAATGGACACTGTTCATTCATGAACAACATCAATCAGTATTATTTTTTCTTGATTATGTTCAGGCTTTATAACTGACATACAATTTAAATCCTTCCGGGGAAGAAAATGTGTGTTTCCATGTGTTTTTGACTGGATTAGCCAGGATGTTTCACAGATAAATGATGAGTTTATCTTCACAGTGTCCTCTGGGAAGAAAGACTCTTGTCATCCCAGATTTTCAAGTAAAGAGCTGAGGCAGAGAAAGATTTAAAGTCTTAAACATCCGTTGATTTCAAGGGCCCCACATTTGCAGTGTCCAACCTGAAGTTTCTCCTGTTGAGTATCTGCCTTGGGAATTTGAAAAATACAAAGAAATGTCTACACCCATGTCATGGTTCCCAAAACCATCAGCTGTAACTGTAACTTAATCTCCAGACCTTCTACATGTCTGAGTCTCAACTTACATTTCCTAAATTCCTCAGTTGTACTGCTCAAAACTGAAGAAATAGACCTAGTGAGAGGGCTGAGAAGTAAAACTCAGAAAATTTTCCTTATTCCTTATCATAAGGCAGGAGTTCTTGACAAAGGCAAAGATAAAAACCCAGCAAACCAAAAACTGAACCAAACCCAAAACACCCAGACCAAATCTTCAGGGAAAATTTCAACTATCTTGCCCACCAAGTCTTTAATCTACAATTTTCATGTATCAAATGAGGTACATGAATGGGTCAGCTGTCCCTTCCAGGGAGGGATTTTGCTTTCAAATGCCAGTCTGTCATCATCCTTCTCCCCCACCAATATCTAAGTCTGCCATTTCTCATTTAATCCCAAACAGAACTAGTTTGCTTCCATTTTTTTTTTTCTGTAAATCAGAGATGCACTGCAGATTTCAATCACAAGAAGTTGTGTTAATATGTTGACACAGCAGAATACTGTTCTTGTTTCTGCTGCAGTCTCAGAAATATCTAAATTACATTAGCCGAATTTTTCCATAAAGAAAGAAACTTCTAAGGCAGATGTGCAATATAAAAAAATTTCAGACCAGGCAGCACTGAAGTTATAATCTGCTTAACATGGGCTCTTTTTTCAAGAAGTGTTATTCTAACAAGAAGCAGGAAGATGACTCCCTGGCAAGTATCCTAATATTTATAATCTAATGTACTAAATTCAAATAAATTTAAAAATTATTTTTAACGCTGCAATTTTTTATTAAGTTATTCCCACAAATGACATTTTGAACAAAAACCCTTCCATACTGCCACCCAGTGTGTAATAAGATCAGAAATGGGCAGGATACAGCAATGGTGTCTGTCTGTGAAATTTGAGATGATGGCCCATAGTGGAAGAGGAGAGGTTTGCAGTAAATAACGTGGCTGCCAAGCTTGATTCATTTTTAGGGTCATCAGGGTAGTAAGCTTAAAATAAGTGATAAAAATAATTAGTAATTTTATGCAAGGGAACATATGCCCAAATCAGCAAATGTTTAGGGTTGGTTATTTTTTACATTAAACTATGAAGAGTAGAGAATCTATTTTAATTCTAGTGCTTTTCTTTTGAAATTATTTGACTAGGAGGGAACACTACAGCCATAGGTGTTTTATCCGTACCATCTCATAAAATTGGATTGGAACATGAACATTTGTATTTCATAAGTACATTTCTCTTTGTGGCAGAAAATCTTCCCTTCTCAAAGCTAAAAACAATCAGGAAGCAGATATCCCTTGTGCAAGCTGCTCAAGATCCCTCAGCACAACCTTAATTAAGGTTAATTAGGCACCATATGTAAAAACTGAAACACATCTTTTCCGTATTTCTCTTCTTTTTTCCTGAAGACAGATTATTTTATGTTGCTGGCTCTGTCCAGACAGACAAACCTTCATGCACAACTCTAACAGTCACTGGGGTATTGACTGGGGTGGAATTTAGAAGCTGGGCCAAATCCTTTCTGCTTCATTCTTTTTCTTTTATTAGTCTGTGTGTGCGTACAACAAAAAAGTTAGGAAGATCAGGAAGAGTCACACTAATTCTTGATCTGCTGAAGACCAAGTCCTTTCCTTAAAAATACTTGCCTGTCATAATTTAAAATTCTGCAAGTCTTTATAAGAAGTTAATAAACCATGCTATAGCAAATATTATTAGCTCTTATTTAATTTTTATCTGGTGGAATTTAACAGTCCTTGTAAGAGAATGTCATTCATTATAGAAGAAAACAATTTCCTGATTTGCTCTACATTTCAATATATAATTCAGTATACTTTATTCTTCTATATTAATATTTATCAGCCCTTTGGCACAGATGCTTGCACTGTGGCCCACTGCTTGAAATGTGATGCGTGTCACAGAATCCCTGATTCCAGCGTTCAAAGGGTTGCATCAGGAGAGAGTCCTGCTTACTTTAATGTATTTCCAAAGGGATTCTGCCTGGAAAAGGGAGCATTAACACAGCAGTTAGGAATCAATTACATAGCTTTGCAGATGGGAACAAAAGGAAGAGAAATTTTCTCCAGGGATTCGTTACAAAGTTACACTGTGAAATTATTCCTCAGCCTTGATTTATTTTTTTCTTTCTAGTGTGAATCTTTTTCATATATTTGTTGGTTTTGGAAGACAGTGTGCAATTATCAAACTAATGATTTTTTCAGTTCTGTAATAAGAAGGGCATTTTGTAGACCTTTCTTTCATAGGAAAATTGTGACTAAAAAATTGAAAATTTGCTGCCAAGTATCTGTCAGCCTCTTTTACATAAAAAGATGAGTGCATGTCCAAATCCGTGTGTCTGTAGAACTGTGTACTAAAGGTATGGAAATCACTACTTGTATATACCAACCCGAGGTATGTAGTTCCTGTGATTTACACCAGCTGGAGGTCAAACCGTACTATGATCCCTACTCTTACGGAATGGAGTTCATTGATCAGTCATAAGGAAGAAAGAGCAATTGTATGTTCCCTGTGTCTAATGCTATTATTGCTGCTACAAATGCCATGGCATTTTTGTGATCGGGGGAGTAAAATTCTCATTGTAAAACTTTCCCAATTCATGAATGAACAACATGCTCTCTAAGAAAAATAGAAATGATTTTGTAAAAAAAAAAAAAAATTACTTTTTCTCTGTGAAGCATAAGTCAGGTCAGCTGAACGGTAGGCTCTTCCTCAGAAAAATTAAGGTCGTTAGTCTGTAAACCATGACATCAGTGGTTGTTTTGACACTCCTCTGTGTTGGATTAGGAGGCAATTATCCCTTAACCCACAATAAAGAATTTTTGGTTACAATGTGCATTGTCTCTAGACTAGTGGTGTACTAGAGCAGCTGTTGGCAAGTTTTGACAACATCATGACAGCTTTTTACCTGGGTGAAATGGAGAGAGATCTAGTGGATCTAACTAACGGAGATATAGCTCTAAACTTGTTTTATTTTTAAATATCTGTCTTTAAGATGAGTAACTATCATATGTTTGCAGGAAAGTGCAAGAAACGTGATTTACTTTCACTTACTGTTTTATTATCTTCAAAGTGATTTTTAAAGTGGCTTGCAAACCACAGGATTTCTGTTCTTAAAGGAGCTGTCCTTGAGGTATGAATGCCCTTTTACTGTATAAGCAACCTGGAATAAGATTCAGCAACTACAAAAGTTGTTGGTGGCTTTACCAACTCTGGTGCTGTTAGCTAGAGAAGAGTATCTTTGTCATGCAGAACGGCCCTGTGGAGAGTGTCTGAAGCTGGACTCTGTTACTGGACTTTTGTGCTGGCTGGTAGAATGACAAGACTGCAGCCAGCCAAAGGATCACGTACCAGGTCAGACGTGTGACATCAGAGAGCACAGTCAAACAACTTTCAGGCTGTCACATTCTCTGTTCTCTGAATGTTTTCTGCTCCCTCTTGTAATTCTAATTTGGCTTGTGAAAAGGCAGCACGAGAAGGAATTGTGACATTTAGCATGAAGTGATGAATATGTGAGCTTAAGAGTCTACACGTTGTTGTAATACAGGCTAAGGAAGGAGGATGGTCCAGAGGTTTGACTGTTAGCTTGCAACTTGTGTCACTCTGTAGCCAAATTTTCTCTGTAGTTTTAAGCAGGTCATTTAGTCTTCCTTGATCTCACTTCCCTACAGTAAAACCTAATTGCCATGATGGAAAGGTGAGGTAATGGTAAGTAGTTAACCAGTGAAGAAAAAGCTATTTCATTTTAAGAATTTTGATCACCCAGTGTTTTGTCTTTCCCTATAACTAGAATAAAGAACAAAGGTTTAATGGAGAATTTTGGTTGTTCAAAATTTGCTTGGTCTCTTAGCGGGAAAGTAAAAATGTTGACACTTTCTGCTAAAGGAATTCCTTTCTGAATCTCGGCTTTGGAAACAATCCATGTATCAGACTGTTCCAAACCTCCGAAGCTCAGACAGCTCTTCGGGCTGAAAGCTCTGAGGCATTTGCTTGGCTGGCTGCTCCAGGCCCATGGGGCCAATGAGCTCTGGGGACCCTGGCTCTGAAGTACTTAAAATTACTTATTTGAACTCAGGCTCGCAGTACTAGCCTGTCAGGCAGATTGTTGAGAAGATGTGCAAGCTAGCAGGAGCTTAAATAGGCTTAGATTTTTTAAAGTGCCTGGTAAACTAGATTCTATTGGATTGTGACTTTTTTCAGGGCAGTATTTTGATAATTACATCATTTTTATGGAACACCCAGGATAAGTGAGTAGGAAAACTCCAACAAAGTAAAATTCATTAATGTTTTGCTGATTAGATCTGTTCAAAAGGCAGTGTGATAATACTTTTGTGTGACTATACGTGTGTTAGGTAGGAATACTCTTCCCTGGAACTGTCTCTTCTCTGGGAATCCTGGGAAGTTGCATTCTAGTGATTCTCAGCCAGCCAAATCCATATATCATCTTTCTCAGTGCAGCTTGCTATGAGGATACCCCAAACTTAACTACAGAAGATGCTTCTGAAAGAGCTACTGTTCTGTGCAAAACCCAGCCCTACCACTTATATTGTGGATAAATACTACTTTTTAAAATGCAGGATTTATCAACTTTTTTCACTATTGCTTCCTGACTAAATTTCCTTATCTGAATTAATTAAAAATTAGAGCCATTTCAAATACTTCAGAATCCATAGGAAAATAAACATCTTTTTGTTTGTTTTTACATTTTGGTAACTATTTGGAAACTATTCCTTGGTGTTACAGTAAAGAATGAGGTTTAAAGCTCCCTCACTGTACGTCACACAGTTTCAGCTGCAGTGGGGTTCCCTATTGCTCTTTCCTTTCATTCAGAGTATATTTATTTTTCTTGATGCCATTTGCTGTTCAGCAGCCAGTCAGAACCAGCTCAGCATAAAACAGGAACTAACTTCAACAGTTCCATGCTAGAAATTCTGAGTGATATATTTCCTCAAACTGTTACCTTTTGAGCATAGGAGAGTTGAGCTGAATGAGGAGTGGGATGGGCTGGGCTGGAGGCCTTAAACTGCTGCAGGTGCTTTTCTCTATTCCTGTTTCGTGTGAGGAGATTTCTGAGGACGGCATGTGGAACAGAGTCATGGCTGGATTGTGGCCATGTAGAAAGTGTCTCTCCTGCACTTTATACACCACTCACCAATGGAGATTCTTAAACCAGGTGTGAGATTGGAGGATTGAATGTGTCTTGTAAATTCTGATTTATAACTTATAGAAACCCATATATTTTCACAATATTGCAGAAAATCCCTTTCAAATCAAATTAGTACTTTATGCAGTTCATGGCAGCAAAATGAAGTGATGTAAATAATTAGAATTGGGGTTTTTTTGGTGAAAGAATAGATGGAGTTCTTAGGGTGTAATAGATTAATTGAATTATTAGCATATGAATGTTCTTGCACTGACATTGTAGGTTGATTTTTTTTTGTAAGAGAAGGCTCATGAGTTCAGTGTTATTTTGAAGAGTCATTGGAGCAGAAAGCAGTTATTAATTTTATGTCCTATGTAAATTTAAGATGTGAAATAGGACTCTTAATGTTTTCTATTAGAGAAATATTGGAAAAAATATGACACTATGCTGATGACTGATGATTGATGACAATTTTGCATTTAAAAAACCTTGTATGAATTTGAGTGGCATGAAATGTTATTTAGTTGTTGAATAACAAGAGAGGTGGTTTATATAACTGTTCTGAATAACAAACTCACAAGATGCTCTGAAAACTTCATAATGGGACCCAGCTTTGCAAGCCATTAAGTGCTCTGCAGTTACACTGAATATAGTAAGATTCTGTGATCCCAGTTTTTTTAAGAGAAAAATTACTTTTTCTTGGGAAACCATAATAAGCATGAAAGGGGAGTTTTATCCTGGGTTGTCTTTTACACAGTGAAGCTCACATGCATTCAATTGTCATCATCAGTATTGCACAGTCCTTTACCACTTGCCTGCAGAATGAATTCCTATCTCGGAAAAGCCTGACTTACTCTTCAGGCAGAGCTTGTCCTGCCTGCCTTTGCATGTATCCATAAAGCCAAATGAAGGTGTGATTACAGCCCCAGTAAATGACTATTTTATGGCGGTAATGCTCTGGTGAGCTGGCTTCAGAGTGTCTGAGTTCTGCTACTGCTCATCTTTTGCCCGTGTAGCTGCTTCACAGACAACCTCAGTGTTTGCAGCAGGCAGCCCATCCAGCCATGCCTGGCAACATCCTTGAGCTTCTACCCTCCCTCATGATATTGAGATTTTTCTCTGACTGAGTCTTCATCTGTGTTGTGACTTTTATTTTGAAACATGGCTTACCTGACAGTGACCATGCTGGTGCAAAAAGTCCTGTGGTGGCTTGGCTTGGAGGACAGAAACAGCTCTGAGGAAGCCAGACTGATTGCAGGTGGCTGGGCGGTTACCTGCACATGCCAGAACTTTGTAAATATGTCTGCTAATAAAAAGCCAGCTTTGTTTTTCAAGCATGTATTCTTTTCTTTCACTGCCTAATACATTATTTCTCAAAAACCTGTATGACCAGGAGAAGCTGTCTATGATTTTATAAGCTCATTTTATTACATAAAGTTGTGTAATATTTACGTGTTTGATTGTGTATTCAACAGTTACAGTCTCTAAGTCAGTTTTTTGGTGTCATCTGGGAACATTTACTCCGTGCTACCTTTCATTGAAAAAAGATGCTTGCAGAAGTTTACTTGCACAGTTAAAGAGACATTTTTTATGGTTCTGTAAAACTGGATGTTATAGTCTTATTTTGGCAGATGCTGCTCTAAAATTATAAAGTTATAATGGTGATATAATCAGCCTTGAGAACATTTTGATGAATTAAACATGCTGCAGCTGCAGAGTTTGCTGTAGACATCTGCAACAATGACTTGATTAAAGCTACAGTAAACATAAAGATCCAAAGTTTATAATATTGCTTTCCAGTGTGCTCTCTATTACTACCTGAAAGGAAGCTATAGACAGGTGGGGCTTGGCCTCTTCTCCCAGGCAACAGTGACAGGGTAAGAGGATATAGTCTTAAGCTGCATCAGAGGAGGGTTAGGTTGGACATGAGGAAGAATTTTTCCACAGAGAGGGTGACTAGGCATTGGAATGGGCTGCCCAGGGAGGTGGTGGAGTCACTGTCCCTGGAGGTGTTTAAGAAAAGACTGGATGTAGCACTCAGTGCCATGGTCTGGTTGACAAGGTGGTGTTGGGTCATAGGTTGGACTCGATGATCTCAGAAGTCTTTTCCAACCTAATGGATTCTGTGATTCTATGATTACTACAATTAAACACTGAGTCATTGTAAACAGATGCACATGCTTTCATTTACGTTTCAATTCTTGTCACTCTCTCTCAGGAAAGTGGAAATTACATATGTGATTTGGGTGATTTTTTTCTTTTTTCACCTAGTCTATTTTTAAAAATTAAGAATTTAAATAATCTACTTTTCTTACCTCTTGGTAAATTAAAAAATGATTATGCATTTTCTTACAAAGCATGCTTCTCCTCAGTGTTCTCTTAGCATGTTAAATGTTTCACATACAGCATATGATTGGTCATTTTCACTAAGTTTGCATGTAATTAATATATGTATTTAGCTAAGCCTAATCTCTTTGCAATAGCAATCTGTACATCTAACACAAAGATAAAAGTACCTGATTGTCATTTCCTTTGCTGGGTGTGTTTTTTGAGCAGGTCAGTGAAACCTGTATTGCTAATGAAAAGACGTCTCTCAAAATGCATAAGTAGGTGCAGATCCTGAATATTTTGACTATATCTTTTACTCAATTTCTAGGGCAGTACAGAACTAATAATTTTCAATTGTTTTCATTCAATTACTCAATCAGTATGGTGGGGTAAGATATCAAGTGTGAAGTAGGTTACCACGTCTCATATTTTCTGTCAAAAGAAAAAAGAAATTAATTTGAGAAGAATCTAGGTAGAGAGGAAGCTGGAAAAGGAAGGAACTGAGGGCCAGAGAGGAAGATGGCATAGGAAGTAGGAGTCAGAAGGGAATGGTGGATGTACAGATTTGATACAGAGTGGCTGGAAAAAGCAATGGGGAATGGAAAGGGTAGATTTAATTAGCAGCTCCATTGTGGAAAGGAATCTGGGTTGGTTGAAGTGACAACGGAAAAGGGGCACGAAAATAGAATGACAGGGAAGAGATATGAGTGGAGGTTTGATGGACTGAAAAATAAATTAAATTCATCAGGCTAATGCTCTAAGCTGGCAACAAAAAATAGGTGAAGGTTCAGTTGCCCCAAAAACTGAGTAAACCACGCAAGTCTGGATATGGAATGAGTGGAACCTAGAGTTACACTAGAAATTTGAGGGCAGAGATCAACAACTTAGCATAGAGGAGTGGCAAAGACAGGGAGATACAGATTATAAAAGCTCAATTTCCTGAGACTGATTGATCCCACACTGGCCTGCAACTCAAGATTGTGTCAGTGCTGTCAGCAAATATTTGTTAGCCCTGTAGCACAGTACATTTCCTGCCTAGTGAACAAAGCCCAATTATCTTACAGGATTTGAAGTAAGCAACATTTCTTTGAAGAAATGAAGTCTCTATGCATATACATAGGAAAATTGAATTAAGGTTAAAATTCAATCAACCACGTTCTGGGATTTCTTAAATTGCAGGTCTTTGATTTTGCAATCCCAGTAAACTTCTTCTGAAGTGGTTTGTTTATAGTAATCCCATATGAATTACTCACAACTGAGTTTCCTAAAATCCAGTATTCTGCATTTTTCTCATTTCATTCTCTCTTACAAAGCTTTATAAGGCTAAATACAAAAAACCCCAGTATTTGACAAAGCTGCTGTAAATAGTATAGACTTGAAATGAAACATGAGTATAGCTAAAGTGAAAAAGGAAATAATCCCTGAGAATATTTTCAAGGATTTTGTGATAGTACAGAGATTATCAGAGAACTGCAGTGGACAGTAAGTTTTTGATCTGTTTTTGTTTGCAACAGTGTACTACTTAACATGTTAAAATTTTTGCCTGGGTTGTCACATAGGAAGTTCCAAGTTTCCTTGCACTTTGTGTGCCCCAAACTGAAAACATTTTAGTCTGAATGGGAATGTATTATATTGTTTATTTACTGTGGAATGTTTTTAATTTTTAAAATTGTAATGGGAGAATGGATGCATAACAATGTAGTGTTTTGCAACAAAGTAACCACAGATCTGTCATTTTAAACAGAGAATAATTCCATTTTATGTACAACATGTTCTTGTTTACAAACTAAATTTTAGCAAGTTCTGTTGAGTCAACAGATAATGTTTCTTTAATATTTTATTTCTCAAACTGTCAGTGCTTCAGCACTGGTCTTTTTCTTTCTCCTCATCAAAACTACTTGGAGTAAGTAGATTGCATGTAGAAAACATGAAGATATTTCGTTACACTGTGTTATGAAATAGTTGGGTAAGTGCCTAGAATATTCTAATATTAGCCTGATTATTCTATTTTACTTGATTAATTTACTTGTTACTGTTCAGAATTTAATATCAATAAACCTGTAACAAGACCTAGAGGTGAGTTTAAGAGAAACATTCCAGTCTGGTATTTCTGATTAAAAGTACAGGACATGTCCAGTGGTAAAATGAAATGAGAATTTATGATTATGGCTTCTATTACCTTCAAAAATTATTCATGCCCAGAATTATTAGAATAAATTCCACTGCATTATTTTGCATCAGTACTATGACACATGATTTTGCCTGAGGGTATCAAGTCAATGGGTAATGCTTGCAATACTGCTTTTTAATCATGGTTTGTTATAATGTCATTTCAAAATGTAATTTTTTTCTCTCTGATTTATTTGTCATCTTATTTGTAGCTGGATTAGGAAGAAATTAGTTTTTATTTTAAGGCAGGCATGCTGATGTGAATATTACTGCAGAAAATACCAGTTAAACATGAAAATTACATATGGAGATAATATATTGTCAGAGAAACTTCAGGTTATTGCTACTGAAAACTGTTATGGTACTGTCAAATGAAAAATGCACAGTGTCTGCACAGTGTTGTGGGATATTATTGAATTTGTTGACGTACTTCACATTTCTAGCACAATTAGTACTTCAGCATTTATGCTCTATAATTATAATAAAATTGTTTGCACTTTTGATAGTCTCATTCATAAACACGGCTTAAATATTTAGTAAAATGGCTAATTACAAGCAAATCAAAAATCACCAACAGCCAGTCTTAAAAACGAACCTCTCCAAAAAAAAAAAAACCAACCCCAAATGAAAAAGATTGGGAAAAGCAAAGAAGGAAAAGCACCTGAAAGTTGTTAGTCATGTTGCTTAGGAAAGTACTAGGAGACAGATTCTCAGATGTTATAACTATCCACAAAATATAAAGCATGTGTTGACCTTAATGAAGCTAAATACTGATGGATAATTACTACGCAGTTCCTTGGGCCTTGATTCTGTAATGTTTTTTTGGTCAAGCAATGTTTCATGTTGAGAATGTTGTCTGACTGAGTACTGGTGGAATGAGCTGCTGTCCCTCAGGCTGGATAGCAGTATGAATATCAGGACTATGGTGAAGTTTCATTTTTCCATGGTACTTTCTGGCAGTGTTCATACTATGCAAGGCAATCATTGAGTACAATTATTTGAAAGCTCTAACATAATGACAGGATTGTATGCATTTTTATATGGAAATTGCTTTACTTAGCCTTTTTTTCTTCCTCTATTTTCTCCCCAGCCATAAAATCATAAACCCTCATAAAATCATTTTGCTTGCTGTGAAAGTTACTGAACACAGTGTTTCTTGTTAGCAGTTTGTCTAGCTGATGAGTCAGCTGGAGACTTCAGAGAAGTAGCCACTATTTTACAGATCAGTGTTATGTTGTATTCCCATACTTTCATTGGCGATCGAAGGCACTCAACTTCCTATCAGTCAGTGCACTGCAGGAATATATGGATCTTCCATAACACTTCTCTGCAGCTGCTTTACAAAATTCTGGGTCTGTAAGTGGTGTAAAACTGCAAAGCCATTTGTTATGCTGAAGCTCAGAGCAGATTTATGTTTTCCACCAAAATTCATTCTTGTAAAGTTAACAGTAGCATAGAGAAAGAAGAGAAAATTGCTGGCTTCCTGCTCAGTGTTTGCAAAGCCTGCTTTCACCTCGGTCATGGCAGGTCAGTAGAGAGGGAATGGAGCTGGTTGTGATGCTGAAGGTAAGTCTGCGTGGCACAACACGACAGATCTGAATGACAGATGGAAATAAATCCTGGTGCATGGGCTGCACCCAGTTATGGCTAGATTGAGGAGATAGCACCTTTATTTGTTAAAAATAAATGGAATCATAGTCCCTGTGGCTTAACATTGATATCACCAAATTCTGATACTAATGTCAATAATTTTTAAGTGTTGATGGCAGCTCTGGTTTCCTCTTAGTAATTTTAGTAAAAATCTCTCTCTATTACCATATGTATTCCCTTTTGACATATAGCATATAAAACACAACCCACTCTCCTGCTTAAGGTGATGTTCAGTGACTCAAGTTCCATGTGACAGGGCTAGAAAATAGAATGGAGTTAGGTATTTAGGGAAGAGTTTAAAGAAATGTGCTTGGGACAGGCTAGCTTTCTCTCACATTTCTTGCATTATTATAAATCATATAATAAACCATTAAATCAATATAAACAATGTAATGATGCTAATCTTTAGGTTAGTAAACTAAAATATAGACAAAAACACATGATAATTATGTCAGCAAAATGCTTATTTTCCTTGAAATCAGTTCCTAGCCATTGTTATGAAGAGTTATTATTCATTTTCTCATAGGTTTCCTCAAACCTTGTGGCTCATACCCTTTAGAGCTACTAGCTGCACTAGTTAATCGACAAGTTGGGTCTGCAAAAGATCACTCCAGAAAGTGATAGCTTTTGATAATGAGGAAGGTGGGAATATATTTTTGCAAGTAAACAACTTTTGAACAGGAAATAATTTAAACACTTGAAGCTTGCAACATCCTTCCTCTCCCTCCCTCGCAGCTGCTCCTTTTGCTGAGTCACTTGCCAGACACTGCCTGCACCTTTTTCTCAGAAACCCACTAAACCACTTATCCATTCAGATAAAACAAGAACAGGTTATGCTTTTTATTCCATCTGCTCTAATTCTTAACTAAGACCCAAATAAGTTTATCTAGACTACTGCTCTATTCTAGGTGCTCTTGTTTGCTTTTTCACTGGCTGGTTGTTGGAATTAATTTGTGTGGTTCTGTAAATTTTGGCTTGAGTATAATGTTCTGAGTCATTATATTAGAGATTTTAGTCTGAGTTTGCATCTACCTGAAAAAAAATCAATTCAGAAATGTCTGAACTCAAATTCCACTGAAATCTTTCTTCACTGCCTTCTTCAGTTTTACCTCCCTTTCTTGTTATGTGTGTTGGACTCATTCTCCAAATGAAAGTGCTGAACTGCAGAAGCTCATTGTAAGAACTGTTAGCATAGGAGGCACCATTAGCAGGTCGTGTCAAGTCAATCATTCAATAACTCCTCCATCCTGGTTTGGCTTTAGTGTTTTTCTACCCTATTACTGATGTCCTCCATTCTGTCCTCTTCTCCTGCTTTTTGTTTTTTTTTTACTTATTTTTAGAAAATGTTACTAGCATCTACATATTTATGATTCCAGGATAAACCTAATTGAATTTGATGGGGATCAAGGATATATACAACTCAAAGTGTTTATTCTGGGATTTGCAATAACTTAATTGTCAATAAATAGAATGTCCAATTAGTTGTGCCATGGAGTGAATTTGGATAATATTTCATCAATCAGTCTGTATAATCTGATTACCTCTCTTCTGATTGACCTTTCTGGGAGAAGATGTAAGTGTGTAGCTGAAACAAACATATGCTCTTCCTGTCTGTCTTGTCTTTTCTTGGGCTTTCTTGACTCAGTTGCTTTGACAGTGGTCCTTGTACTTGTCACATCCAAGGATTCTTAGACATCTGCATTCAACACATTCAATGGTTGGCTTTGGAACTCAGGTTTTTGTTTAAAAATTATGCTTTCCTTGCTAGAGGATGACTTTTTAATGACCTCTGTGTTTTCAAGTTTACTTTTTATTGTGAGCTAATGGAGATACTAAGGCTTGTGAGGCAGCTCAGGCTTCCCAGTGGAAAACAGCAGTGAACTTGTATGATTTCATAAGGCTTGTTTGCTTGTTCACCAGAAATCCACACAGCTCTCTGTAGTCAAATGGAAAAGCCTTTGGGATGTCTTTAATTTTGCACTAAGGCCTTCCTTTTCTTCTCACTGGATTTGTGTACTGTCAGTCACAGGAACCTTTAACTCTCAAAAATAGGAAGCAAATTAAATTACATAGGTATAAAACACTACATGGGTGCCCACACATATTTAGTTTTGCAAACTTTGAACAGTTGATAGAACAAAATATTTTTTGCTTTCTGGTCTCTTTGTTCTTTCTTTCTCTCTTTCTTTCTTTCTTGCTTTTCTTACCTTTCAGGCTGATCTCATTTCTGTTTTTAAGGAATTTTGTAGTGCAAGCCCCAAAACTTTCTTGCAATTCTGATCATACAATAAATGAAAATGTGACTAGTTCAAGCTTCCAAATGTCTTTTTATTTCTTTTCTCCTCAGTATTTTGTGGATTAGAAGAAGTTGCTTGGGGCTATTGTCACATACTACATTTAATATTCATATATCAATAAACAATTTTATGTACTACAGCTACTTGTTTAAAAATATGTTAACAATGGTTGCTATAGCGTTCATAGAAATTCTCCCATTAAAGTGTTGGTTGTTTGCACCTATTCTAACTTGTTGGTTTTATTTCTGTATATGATTATTTCAACATTTTCACAGATGAGAATTAATGCTCTACCCATTTATTGTCAGAACCTTTCACTGAACTCAGTAAAACAGAACCATTGAGTACAAAAGATAGCTGCAGTCAATCTAAGAATTGCAGGAAATGTTAAAACAAAAATACTTCAGTGCATTTTTTGTGGATATGGGATTGTACAGGCTTTTTTGATGCAATGCTCCGACAATGTCACAAACTGAGTATTTTCAGCTTGGTATGCAGGAGTTTAGGTCAAAATAATCCAAAAATCACAAAATAATGAAATGTATACCCACATTGTCAGGTATACATTATAAAAGGCTGATCTAGTAAACACAGCTTCTTCCGAAAGTTTCTGCAGTGCTGATGTGACCTGTGTGCCACGGTGGTGCACCAACACTTGTACTGGAGAACTGGCCCAGGGGCAGAGAACAGGTGGGGTAACACTCAGGTCAGGTAAACACACAGGAATATTCCCGCTGGCAATCATGTGGAAGATATGATGGATTACCTATGTTTCTTCCTTCACAATTCTTTCTCTAAACCTCTTTTATTAATTTAATTAACAGCTCCTTATATTTTTTCAAGGATACAAATGCTATTTGAGCAAATGGGATCAGAGAAATAGGGAATGTGACCAATTTAATAGCTTTGTACTTTTAGTCTGATAAGCCATTGAGGTATATTCTATCAATTGTGGGTCTGATGTTATGGTGTACTGCTTCAATGAATGCCGTGGCCTTTCATAGCTGAAGAAGCTATTGCAAGGAATGTAAGCAGCATCATCTTTTCATTTGTCCCAATTAAAAATTGGGATTAATTAAAAATCTTCAATTGACTTGGCATAAGTGATGACTTGTGGAGATGTCACTAAAGTGACAAATACATGTGTAAGAAATGTAAGGTGCATTGTGGTATCTTTTACCATGGCTGATAAGCAGGTCCTGTTGCTATCATCATTCATCTACAGCTGACTTTACCCATAAAACTAATTTTTAGAATGGACTGTGTCCATTTGCAAACTCCAAGTCTGTCCTCCTCTTTTCTGTTGTTCATTTGTCATTGTCTTGCTTATGGCCACTGTGGTAATTTGAGATGTAAAGTGATGGGGGTTGTAAAGTGACTGCTTGGTATTTATCATTCAGTGTACTGGTATAACTACAAAGTTAGGTATGATCACGTTTTCATTACATGTTCAGTTTAATAACTTTAAAAAGAAAAAGAAATATTTAGGTAATTAAACTGCTGTGAATATGTGTCACATGTTAATATGAAAATCAGTGAGAGAAGACAAAAATTAAATTTAAAATCCCTAAACACCTTATGTAATATATTGCCATTTTAAAGCATGCAACATAATCCTGGACACAAAGACAAGGTTAGAATAAATGTGTATGTTAATGATGTTCCAGGTGCTTGTCTAGAAGCAAAGTTGTATCGAAGAGTATTTTGTAAATTGTTAACAAGATACTGTTGGCAATAATCTCAGTGCCCTTCCTCCCCTCCCCAATTTATTTCATGTAATAGTATGTCAGAAGGAGTCCAGGCAGACCTTAATGATTATGGTCCTTCAGGGTCTTTTGCAAAAGGAAGGGATGTGCCTTGTACACAATGTCATAGTTTTCAAATAGATAATGAAATCTGCTAGAGTATGACTGCATTCTTTCTGAATTACAGCTGTAAAGCATATAAAGTCATGGCTCTGAAAAGAGCAGAAAAATGGGATATGGAAGGGAATTACTTGGTCTTTAAGGGCACAATTTGGCTGTGACTTACTCAAGAACAAAAGTTCAAATAATTTATAAAGCAGAGTTGTGCCAGTAATTAATTAGGAAACTTCATACTTAATTCTTGTTCTTCAGCTAATACCAAGGATTATAAGGATTTAAATAAAGAAATTAATCAAATTTCCACCACGTCTCATCCTCAGAACAGTGGATTTCACATGTACATGCAAACCTGGAGTACTTCGTTCTGCAGCAGATTCTGCTGGTTCAGAACCATCAAATCCCATTTCGTCAGTGATAATATGTGGTACTGACTTTTATTTTTGGGTATTTGTATTCAAACTAATTTTCTAAGTTCATCTTGAGATGGGGTAAATAGTAATGAAATGCTATAGTGACAGGCTAAGAGTTATTCATAGTATTACTCAGGCATAATAGATTATTTAATTTGGTATTGGACAACACACTGTTATTGCCAAGCAATTTGGTAAGAAGAAGTAGGAGATCAGTCTGCTTGGAATACAATTAAATGTGTGCTTTTCAAGAAGGCTGTGCTGTTGGCTAAGGCTGATTTAGATAACTAAAACTAGAATTCTGCTCTATTAAGTAATGGTTTTGTTTTGCTGGATTCATCATAATAAAATATGATATGAAACCAAGTGACAGTAGAAGTATAACATGCATGAACTTTGGCCATGATAGTTAGGATATCAGAAAGCTATGCTAGCTCTGTGCCTTCACTCTCTGCTTCCCTTTCATCAAAAGTGTTAGTGATCATTATTGCCAAAATGAAAAATAAGAGGTAGCAATTAATATAAGAAAACTTTTGGATGGCAGTTGTTCTACATTAGGTGTAGTTAATGGTCATTTTTGCAACCACAAATGTAATATTTACATCCATTGAAATGACAGAATTGATTAAATGGGATAAGAGTGATACCAGAAGCTCCAGAACATTGTTTTTTGTAAATTTGATTGATGTTGATGGGGCATGTTTTGGATCTGCAGAATATTAGTAAGAAGATGAAATAAAATCACAACTAGGCAAGCAGTTCATTACTTTTCTTGAGCAAAAAGAAAAAAGCAAGAAAGAACGGTAGTGAATGCAATAATCAAATTTGCATCACTGTGTAAGCTCTGCATAGATTGACATAGAAGGAAAATCATAGGTTATGATTTAACATTAATAACACTTACATTGCTAAAGCAGTTGGCAGATACCAGCTAGAGATTCATTTAGAAACATTGCTTGTAGCTACTGAGAATGGTATTCAGCATCAAATACTTTGTATTAGAAATTTTCCCTGTCAAGCAAATGAAATGAGTTTAGCTTGCAGGAAAACATAAAATGACAGAACAAAAGAAATGGAACGCAATTCGGGGTCCCAGAGATATGAAGAGCTTCTATTAAAGAGTGTCTGTAACATCTGTCTACAAGTGTAAGATTTTTTTTTTCTTGTTTTACTTTTATTCTTCTTTTATTTTTGCAGTAATGTAGGTGTATGGATTGCCCTCTTTCTCTCAGTAGTACTAAAGGAAAAAAAAAAAAGAAAGAACAAAAGAAAGAACAAAAAAATCCCTAAGATCCTGTCATCCCAGGAGATACTTGAGGAACAAAATATCCTCAGTATTGTTATCCAATGGATAGTTGTTGATGTCTTCTTTCCCTTTCTTTTATTCTGTTCAATTTTTATTTTCTACCATTTTTTCTGCTCCTGTCTATGTGAAAAAGTACAGTATTTCCCCTGTTCCATGTTGTTTGTAAGTTCCTTTTATTCCAGAATCTGACATTTGAACTTCCTAGGAAAAAAAGGAATATTATTTGTCTATGCTTTATAAGCAATCTTTCCTGTTGCAGAGACAACTTTAATCAGTCAGTTCTTGGTTGTGAATCTCTGGTGCCAGAAGTTGCTCCACCCGCCATGGATCTACTCTGATCTAATTATGGGCTCCTATTCCTGACCCATTCCCATGGGTGTGCTGGACAGCACAGCCCTCCTGGAGGAATTGCTTGGCAGCTGAGAGAGCAGAGGTGCTGGCACACGTGTTCCTAAACATTGTGGTAGTCAACTTCAAAGGAATTTACCAGTGGGTTCTCTAGGCAGCATGTCCTCTTTCACAGTAGAAAATAAATCTAGAAACTTGACCTTGAAGTTTTCACAACACTGGAGTTTGATGGTTCAGAGCTGAACACTGATTTAGATTTCAAATTATTCAGGAATTGCTGAAATTCTTTCTTGCTTCCAAACTCCTCTAAATTGTGAGGTATCACTGTTTTAATATTCACCTAGCTTAGCAGGTTTTTTAATTATTATTGCACTTTAGTGATGAAAGGAATGCATAAGGCTGTGTACTCTATTGTATCAGGCATCACAGGGGCGGTAGGCTTGTGAGTGTTCCTGTGTAAAAATAATCTCCTGTATTACCAGAAGTGCAGGTAGGAAGAAACAAAACTTCATTCTACTGTAAAACATTCAGCAGGAGTGTGTGTAAAGAAAAAAAAAGCTTGGCTTTTATTTGATGCTTTTAATGCTTGGCTATGCACAGTAAGTGTCACCATCAAAACAGCTTGAATGCACTTATAGAGACCATCACTATATTAATTTAACAACAATTATGATTTTACGAAGGAAGTCCTGCTATTGGCCCTCATGGAAAGGAAATGTAAGTTGGATCTGAGGTACACAGGGTCTTGAAAAAGTAAATTAAAACAAAGTTGTAAGCTAGTTATGAGAAGCGAAAACATCAAGCAGCATTAAAATTCTTTTTTGACTTGCTTTTGCATTTCAGGGTAGGCACGCTGATGAAGACGGTGTATTCTGTAGAGGATACAACGGGTAGAACTGTCAAAAATTAACTCCTTTTCAACAGCAGAAAAACATCAATTGAAATTTCTTTCTAACACCCTTATTGACTTCCTTTTTTTTTCACAGAGGATCTTTCTCAAAGCTGGAAGTGAGGAAGAAATCTTCGCACATCTTGGCTTGGATTATGTCGAACCATGGGAAAGGAATGCTTGAAATGATTTGCCAGTGTACATTCATCAGTTGACAGCAATGGTCTTTCTGCCCATCTTGCAGTCTGGTTTTGCTATATATACATATATATAATACGTGTTTCTATGACAACTAAAAAAATTAAATAAGTATTAGAAGCCATTTGCACATGCTAATGTTCCTAGAAGATAACAGTTTAAGTTTTTCAAAATATTTTCCAATCTTTTCTGGTTCTGAAGTTTGTATGTGGGAGTGATAAGACTGAGCTTGTTGTGGGGGAAAACTTGGAACTGATGAGATTTTTGCTTATGGTAGGAATTTAACATTAGTATGAACAATACTTGCTTTTTAAAATAGTCAGCTACAACAATACGTAAATAATTCAAAACATTTGAGCTGAGTCAAAACATTACTGAAATGTATGCTGGTCTGTAACTGCATTTCTTATGTATTTTGCTGAATCTGTGTATAAAATTGCTCAGTATATAAGGCTTAATGACCTAGGCAGTAACTACGTCGCAGTCTCAGCAACTTGAGGCTTCAGTTGTAATATTTTCCCAGGTAGGGCACCATTCTACAAAAACTGTAAACAAGTTGATAATTCAGTGAGAGTTAAAAAACATTTCACAGGAAGGGATTTTGAAAGGAAAAGTGGAATAACTCAGTAGCAATCCTCAATTGTGCAGAAAAATACTATAAATTTAGAATACTGATTTGGACTAAAGAAGATTCAGATTATGTGGGTTGATGGTCCTCAATCAGGAATTTGAATCATATCAATTTGAAGTATGAAAACCACTGTTTTAACTGTCAGGCTGGTTACTGCTTTGAGACAAAAGATTTTAATTATCTGTGCTCAATTTAGATAACTGGAAATTTATTTATTAGTAAATGCATTGGAATGGGATTTTACTTGAGCTGTTGGGCTATTGGCTGCTCTTGACTGGGATTCCCTCTCTTCAGTCAGGTATTCGTCTAGGATGTGAGAGGCTTTCTGATAAAAGCCCTACGAGATGTTTTGGTTTCAGAAAATGTCCAGGTAGCTCTTGTGACCATAGTGAAAATGAAGCATTTATAATACATTTATCCTTTAATAAACAGGGGCATTCAGCGCTTTAGGAAATGAAGCTATTTACTGATCATTTGTCATTTGTAGAATAAAGGTGATTGAGAACACCAGGACTGGTCAAATAATTTTCTTTCTTAGAAGTTTGAACATTTTTTCCTGTTTTGGCTGACTACACCTCCTGACATGATGGGGAAAGAATGGCAATGACAGGGCTGTGCACAACAGTTATTACTGACAGTAAAGGCTTCCCATATTCAAACTGTGTTTCATACTAAGAAAACAGTATGCTTAATTTTTTTACTCATTACTTTCAGCTGAGGAATAGACTTTTAGAGGACTGTGTTGTAAACTATTCTAAAACCTCAGTCAGGGTTGTAGAAAAATGGGATAATGGCAGGAACTTGCTTCTTGCCTGTTTCAATAAAACCGTCCTGTTTAAGTACAGTTTTGCTAACTGAGCTGAAAATACAATGCTGCTTCCTAAACTTCTCTAACTATAAAGCACTGGCATTGCTTCCTGCTTTATAGTGCTGATGTATGAAGTATCTTCTCTGTGTTTTACATCAGGATGCTGACACTTATGTAGCAGTGACATTTTTCAGTCCTAATGGAAGAAAATAAAAGCTATGTTCCTTGTCTGAATATTCTGTCTACTTGGCCAACATTTATGAGAAATTATACATTCCAGTTTTGCTGTTTCTGCAAACTTCAAGACACACATGAAATATCAAACATTCTGAATTCCAGATAAGTAAATAACTCCCATCTTGGGTGCCTATGCATCACTTATAATTATACCACCTGTGAGGGAAAAAGATACCAACACAAGTTCTGTCAGCTCCTCCAAGACTGGAAGAAATCAGCATATCACTTTATACTTTTATTTCCCTCAATTTTTCTGAACTTTAGAATACATCTTACAGATTACTCACTGAATCAACTATTATAAAAAATTATGGAACTGATAAATGAGGGGTTGTGTTAAAGAGAAGAACAGATTAGATGACCAGGATGGTTTGACCATGAAGACGATGGCTTCTCTTGTGCACGCCCTCACTGGAGAAGCTGCTGCCCCAGTTGCTATCACAGGTACCACGTGCAGGATCATCCCTGGTAGCACCAGCCAAACCAGTCAGCTGAGACTATCGTCAGAAAAGTCATACAGGAGAGCTGGGATGGAACAGGTTAAAGGAAATAAACTCTTTATCAGCTGAGCATATCTGGATCCATGAGCTAGTGAAAACTCCCTCTAGTGTGATGGAACTGCAGGAGTCAATGGCAGCAAATCTTCTGAAAGGACAGGTGAGGCCTTGGGGCCTGGAAAGGACAAGAACAGACCAAAGTTTTTAATAGGAGGAAGGGAAGAGAATTTCAGATCAGTGCACTTAATACCTCATAGGTTGCTAGAATGATTGATAGACTGTGTTTTTAAAGCACCTAGAGGAAAATAAAGTGATAATTTATTGGTAACTTGTTCATCAGAAACAATATCAAACTAATTCAGTTGTAAACTCCCTGGACGCTTTTTTTTAAAATGCCTGTCCCTCCTCCCCTGCTTCTACACCAAGGCAATTTGGCAAGTATTGAGTAGAGAAGGATCACTGGTTTAATAAGCATCTACAGACTAACTCTCTAAGAATTAATCTGTAACTCTATCTCTGGGAAAAAGGGAAAAGTAAAAGGAAAGGCACTGTTTTTGGGATTTTTTTTCATGGTTTGAAGTAATATATGATTTGTCAAATAATCTCTTAAGGCAAAGACAATGAGATATATTTAATTTGGTGGGTAATAATGTAGTTAAAGTCTAAAGGACTAATGCACTGAAGGAAGAGCTGATTCTATCTACACAGCTCTACAAAATTGCAAATCTGGACAACCTAAATACTTGCACAACTGAAGCCACATGGACTTTCTGCAAATAACTGGAAACCTGAGAACTGCTGCTACTTTGCATAAATAACTCCAGAATGTTAAAAAACCCCCAACCCCAAAGATTTGCATATGTTATAATCCCCAAATAAAATGTCTTTTCTACTGTTTATGGGAGGAATTATTTGGCTTTTTCAGGTGAGACCATCTTATTCCTTGGTATGAAATATATTCTTTTGCTTTTTGAACAGCTGTTTCTTTCTATTATACAGTTTTCTTTGGCAATTACAGTAAAAATAACCAGGTCCTGGGTCAAACAGGTTAATTGAAGTCACGTAAACAAATGAAGACAGCTCTGTGAATCTTCCTTAAGAGGAAGCAGTCTTTAGCCCTGCTGTGTAGATGCACAAAGTGTCTTTTGCTTTAATCAGGATGCATCAAATGTAACTTGTTTTAGCTGAAGAGGCTCCTTAAGTGTACTGTAGGACATCCTTGATAGCACCAGCTGTTATGTGGAATGCTGTGAAAATGTATGTTGTGTCACCCTGACCTAAGGCCCTCTGCTAAAGCCAGTCAGAGATATCACTTCACAAAATGTCAAACAATAACTGGAAAAGGCTTTCCCCCATGAATGCTGTTCAAACCCCTCAGAATACTTAATTTAGAAATCTGTTTAATGTCTCCTTCAAGAAATGTGTATTATAGGCAACCCATAAAACCTAACACTGTATTTCAGTGAGTGCCTCCAAACAAACACTATTCTCAAATACTACCGGTGATACAGAAACTCCTCATGTGTGGCTCTGGGGGGGGGTGATGCTGAAGTACATATCTCAGAAGCCCAGGTGCCTCAGGGAAGTCACTTGGCTGATGAGATTCAATCCCCCTGCAGGTGGTGACTGACCATGGGGAGAGAAGGAGAGAGAATATGAGTTGGGTAAGTACAAAGTCTCCCAGTTTTCTGTGTTTTAGTAAGTAAACACACTTATTCGAAGAGCAAGCTACTTTTTTTTTTTTATGGTTGCAGACATTTGATTGCAGTTCCTTTTGACTGTGCAGCAAAAAATAATACTACATGGTATATTTCCTTTTGTGTTTCATTCTTTCCAAAATCAACATGCTGATTCAAAGGGATTTTTAGAAATGGCAAAGCTTCCCAGATCCTTTCCCACCATTTTGACATTTTAAGGGAACAATATTTATATGAAACCAACTCAGACACATTTTTATTAAATAAATAAAGCCTTTTTAGCAGGACTAGCATAATTTCATGTGTTTGTTGCTATACATACACGTTATTTCCAAATTATCCCAAGTCTTCTGTCAGCTTCAGTGTCTTTTCCTCTCAAGGAAGCTATGCATTAAGATATAATAGAAAATAGCAAGAAGGATCTCAATTTTTAAATAATTGATGATTTCTCTGCTGGGGATATGCAGATTATATTCCAGAAGCTGGTGGTTGCAACACAAAAAAGCAAATAATAAAAAATCACCCAGTACTTTGAAAATAAAATCATAATATTTGTATTTTTCTAACCACTAAAAGAGAGACGACGTGGAATTTTCTTCACAGCTATAACTTCAAAAATGGAGCTTGACGAGGTTATGTAATTGTGTGACTACGTGGGAGTGTTTCTGCAGTTGGAAACTGTTTCTGATGATACAAGTCTGAAAGTGTTCCGTTTTTAGTAGCCTGAGGACGGGTCGAAAGACCACTTGGGCCTGTGGCTTCCATAAGTGTACTCTATAAATCCCACACTTCAGCATGCAGTGGTGGGGAAATTTTGCCTTTACACCCCTCTGACACACAAAAGATCAAAAGATGTTGAGAGGATACCTGGGATCTACTGCTTCCAGTGATCCTGAAATCCTTTGGTTCTGCTTTAAACTATATTGTCGCTGTTGTACTGGGAACGGCGAGAAATGACATAATCCGAGATCAGGAAGAAAGTGGCATTATTTAATTAATTATAAATCGGTTTCTATAACTTGGTTCCCAAAGATGACAGGAGGTTACTGGTTCTTTGACCCGCCAACCCCTAGAATGATTGGTGGAGACTATACAACTCCCATTTGAAAATATTTCTTCGGTATACCACAACATCTTTGCACAACAAACTCCAGGTGCAAAGATAAAGAATTAGTTTACAAAAACCCGTAGCAGTGTTTATCATAGCTTTCATGAGAAACACAGAGCTCTCACAGAATGCTGCAGAAAGCTGAAAAATTTCTCTGCTAAAACTTTTCAGCGTCTACACTATATTATGATATATGAATTGGGTTTCTATGTTTTAAACTAAACTAAGGTATCAGAGACATAATTCTCTGCCTTTTGTCCTTTTACAGTATGCTTTTAGATGTGTTAAAGACTGCTAGAAAGTGTATTTTGTGTTGGCGTTATGTGCGTGGGAAGTGGTTGTTTTGGAAACCCTTACAGACTGGTTGCAGGGCTGTAGCTGTTGCAGGGCTCTTGACAAATGATTGATGATTTAATTTGAATCCTTCACGATACCAGCACTAAAAAAGAAGCCAAATACCATAAATATCAGTGTCCTTTCAGACAAGATATCACAATCACAGAAGGAATATGGGTGTTTTTCTCTCATTAATCTCACCCCTTACCCCCAGTTAGATTTGATTTCATGCGGGGACAGGGACACATATCTGCAGGACTCCACTGTCAACCACAGCACAAGTGCTCTCCTCCTCTGTCTTGGAGAGTCTCACAACCCCTTTCTCTACCTACTCACCTGAAGGACCCAGAGGTTCCCTTTGACCACATATGACCAGGAAATTGGACATTGAACGGCTTTTAGCTAATTTCTCTCAGGTGCAAATAAAGGGGCCTAATGAACTATATATTTTTAAAATGTGCTGCAAGACCTACTGGTACGTGTGTGTATACAGGGAAAGATTTTCAAAAGCACCCAAGTGAGAAAGAAACCGTAGATGGGTGGGCCACTCCACTTTGAAATTTAGTGACAGATGGCTGCTAAGACAATCTACACTAGATGACAAATGACTATACATTGAAGCTTTCAAAAGACCAAAAAAAGCCTCCAAGAAACGTTTGAACTGAAGTTTAATGGTCATACAAAATTACCAGCAAATCAAGAATTGCAAGCTTTTAAAAAAGAAGGGCTGAGAAGAGAATAAATGTTCTTCTAATGTAAGGGAGGGATGAACAGATGTGAAGATTATCAGAGCCCTCAGTGATGAACTTAATATTACAATAATTGCAGTCCCTAAGAAGTCAAAAGAAGAACCTCAGTGAGTTGTACTAAATCCCTCTAGAAGCAAATATTTCTCATGCCAAATCAGGTGGGTATCTAAAAATCCCTGAAAAACAAACTTTTATGCACAAGGTAGGACAAATTAACCACAGACAAAGGGGAAAGAATAACAAAAATGAATAATGATGAACTCTTGCGAGTTTTAACATAAGGTTGTAATATTTGTAAAACAATAACGGAGGCTCGCCTGAGAGCTGAAGTATATCACATTAAATGGATAGAGTTCAAGAAAAACAAATTACTTGTAGTATGAGAGACATCATCTCAGTGGTCTAGTTGTGAAAAACCATTATTACGGGTAATGATTTCTTGCTTTTGGGAAAGGGGAATACTATCTTCAAAAGTACCAGCTTGCAGAATCTATAATCTCAGCAATTCCTTTTAAAAGAAGCAAAGAGGATTGACGGTTATTCTTATTGCAACAGGACAACTGTTCATTTTCCCTTTTTAGCTCTTCAAAAAGATCACAGAAACAGCCATGTGATGTTGAGTACTAGTTGAATTTCACTGCAAAAAATTCGTCTAAAAGCAGACAGGGAGAACAATCTCAAATTATGCTGATATATCAATCATAGTATGCCACGGGGTTCTCTAAGAGAGCAGAATTTTAAGCTTAAAATTCTTAGCTTTTTATACGTGTGATTCATATTCTTGCTGTTGTATGAATTTCTGGTTGTAAAACAGACAGGGCATGTTTTAGCTTTTGATCCTCATATAAAGCTAATTAAGATAGCGATATTAGGAATTTTAGTGCCTCATCCAACCAGAGGTCTTTTCAATGCTGTGTCCTTTCTTTGATCTGTGTTTTTTTCCCAATTTGTACAACACTTTCTTAGCCCCTAAGTGCTCAATTAAACATTTTAGGCATTTCTGTGCAAAACTAAGCAAACCATGTAAGAAGAAATATTAAGACACCAAACAGCAGCACAGTATTGGGCAATGATTGACTTACATTTATGAGGAGGAGGTGTTTGTTCTCATGCAGCACAAACCAGACTTTAGGCTTCCGAATCAGGAGACCCATTTCAGCTACCTTGGGCTGATTTTACACTGATGAGAACTATTGCCCTTAAAGAAGGCTGGGCTTTTTTGTGCCCGTGAAAGAACTGCTTTGTGCCTGCAATGTCTGTGTGGGATGAAACTTGTGGAAGAAAAAAGCAATCTGACAATGGGAGGTTTATTTGAATCAAGATAAACCTGTAATCATAATCAGAAAGTAAACAAATAGATAATTCATTTATGTGAAAATATACCTTGGATCCTGTAAAAACAGAATACTGTTGGGACCTGCACATATTATTTATTCTATTTCTTTTAGGAAGTTATGTAGCAGGGCATTCCAGATACTTGTTAGTGACATTCTAGACTCCAGGATCCTAAAATAATGGGAAAAAATAATGTAAGTTGAGAATAAAATCCAAGATAATTTGAATTTCTTTTTATTTAGCAGGACCATCATCATGCTCAAGAATAGTCAAGTTACTAACATTATCTGGCAACGTGTTGTTTAACTTGCAGTTATTTCACTTTATTAATGCCTGTGAGGACTTCATAAAGTAAGTTTATCTAGTTTTCTTGATAAGAATGTATTACTCAAAATAAGCTGACATCTTAGAAAATTTGGAATTCTTGCAAAAGTAAGAATTATCCAACTTTTTTTAATTATTAAATTTTGAAGTTTAATATTTAACAACTAAAACCAGAATAAGTATGCACAGAACAGACAAGGGTAATAAAAAATTGTTACTTTTCTGGCCCCTTTCTTTTTATTCTTGGGGGGATTTTTTCTAAGTTTTAACCTTTAAGTAAGAAAAATCTTATCTTTGTGTGCAACTGAGAAAAGAAATTTGGTTTTTGATTGTATTATCAAACTAACTGATTTACACAAAAATGCTATGGTTATTAAAAATATCAAAACACAAAACTCAGTTTATGGAATGCATTAGCATTCACAACTGATAATGCAAATGTGAATTATATCACAGTACACTCAATATACCATCTGCTCCAGAAAGAAAAACATCTGTTGGTAAATGTAAACTGTGGAGCTTATGTGGTATGCAATATGTTCAGATACTGTATGGAATAAATAAATTGGACGTTGACAATCTATTATGTTAGAAGCATTCAATACTTTCATATCTTGAAAAGAGGAAAAGCTCAGCTGCAAGTGTGTTTTGAGATGGTGGAGGAAATTATTGTGTCATGTCCCATCCAGATGGCTTTTGCTGAAGCCAGTCACTGGCAGGCTGCTGCAATCATCATCAGCAGTTATGAGATGCTTTAAACCAGCATGAGCATAGATGAATATACTTCTCTACAGTAGAAGTTTCTGTGCTTGAATTTTCATGATGGTGATGGCACTGAAATTTGTGACATTGTTGGAACTGGCTGTATTTTCTGGCTTCTAGGATGAAAATCATGAGCATGAAAAATGTATATTCACATGTACAAATGATAAAGAAGACTGTTGCATCTTTGAAAATATAGTTACAATCGCGTGTTGATGCTATTTTTAATTTTTAATGTGCTGTACTGGTATAAAAATGGAAAATAGACACTGGTTTTTGAGTTCTAAGGGCCATGATAGCCCTTATAAGATATAATCCAGTCTTATAAAATCAAGCCCTTGTAAAATCTAATGGTTTTTTTCCCTGATTTAGAGTATCGTGTTTTCACATTCATTTGTTCAATACTTTTTCAGCAATTTTTTTCTTTTTTTTTTTTTTTACCCACAACTGAATGTGAGTGCTGAGGCAGAGGTAAAAGTCTGGAAATGGCACTGGCAAATGCATCCATATGTAATGTACTGTACTGCAGAAATTTCCTTGACAACTCTCCTTTCGTTCCTTGTCAACTCATGGAAAGCTCAAGGAGTTTTTCACATATTTAACAAACTGTAAAGTATATAGAAATGCATGTTTGGCCATATATCTAAAAAGGCAGAAAATTTATTCAAAATGTCAGGATTTCTGTTTGAGTTTTGACCTTTTCTTTTCCTCCACATTGTGAGAAGGAATTTATCATAATCTGTTATTAAACAAGTCAAGATAACATTTGTGCTAGTGATAGTTTCCAGGTTCTGTTTGTTTAAGCATCTTAAAATGCAATGTTTATTTGCAAGGGCCTCCTGTGGTTACCACAGCACTGATGTTTCTCCATTGTGGAGTGATTCAAAAGCAAGGAAGCCTTTGCTCAAGAAGATTTGGGCTTCTGTAATGCTTCTCTGAAAGAGCATTCACTGTTGGTCTCTGCATTGCTTTAGAACAGCTCTTTAGCTTTTTGCTCTGTGCTGTCCTTGCAGGCCATTGTTTCTTTTCTTCGGTTTTCCAGCATGTTCTCATTCATTTTCAGGCAGCAGATAGCAAAGGAAGAATGCTGCAGACAAAACACGTTTTAACTCTTTGTTTGGATGAAACTCATCAATCTATTCTTCTTTGGGGTACTAACACCTGTGATACCCTTCACTCCACGTATCCATAGAGAGCTTTTTATCCTTATAATGGTAACTGAAGGGGGCCTCACAAATCTTTTTATTAGTGTTAAGACATTTCACCTGCAACAGAACTGAATGACCTAAGGCAAAGTGAAAAGTCTTTGCAGAAATAAGCACTAAAAAAGGGGAGATGTAGCAGCTCTTAGTGCTACATTGCAAGAAAAATATCCCGTGTATCGATATTCAAAGCACTAGAAGAGATCAGTGCAGGGACTAAATGGCTGCATATGATTTTTCCAGTTGTACCACCCGTGCAAGAGTGCCTTATTTTAACCCATTATGTGTGACATAAGTGAGCCATACATTTTGTCTTAGTAGACTTAGCTTTAAGTTTTCCTTCTGTCAATCTCTCCTAGGACTTGTGGTCTGTTCTGTACCCAGTTTTTAAAAATTGGGGTGCAGGTATTTTTTCAGGTCTCCTCTGTACAACCAGAGATGAACTTGACGGTTGAATACAAATAGTTTAAAAAATTTCAGAGAAGACACAGGCAACAATACTTTTCTATGAGTTCCATTTTGTCAAAAAAAGCAGATTTTGAAATATGGGCAGGTTCACTGCTATCTTGCTGCAAGAAATAAAAGCACAGCCCAAGCTATCAATATTAAGATAATAAAAGAGCAGTCTATCTTTCTTAGTGGAAATAAAGATCAGTTAACTGAATGTACCTAGGCTTTAAATATCAATAACCAGACTGGCAGCTCTCTTCTCCTTTTCCTATTTGGACTGAATGTTAGATACAGGACTGCTTAGGTACTAAAGAGAAAAATAACAGCTTAACAACCTTTGCCAGTAAAAATAACCTGCTTTGTTTTTTTTGGTTGAATTTAGACGGAAAACATTACAACTCATCTGGTAGTGGAGATCAGACAAATGATCTAAGAACAATAGAAGTGCCTGAGGGATAGAAGGTGCTAAAGAAGGATAAGTGGAGTATCAGCATCTGTGCAGACGCATGCGAATACTGCCAAGACTTTGTCCTCTTAGGGCCGGTATGAAGATTAGAAGCAGTACTGGGCCAAGAATGGAATGCTCTGAGGGACATCAGAGCTAAGATTATGCTTTGTAAGAAATTTAAAATCCCAGAACAGCCTAAGATCAGAAACTGACCACTGATCTCCAAATTAGACAAGACTAATAGAGGCAGTGTAGGAAAACAACAGTACTTCAAGTCTTCTCATTGGAGTGCCATTGTGCAGTGATGAGTGAAAGAACTCAAATGCAGAAAAAATTGGAACTATTTTGAAATGTTTATATTTGCTCAGTCACATAATCCTGGAATCATTCTAGGTATATATAACAGAAATACAGCCTTTGGGTGCAAAAGACAACTAATTGAAAGCTTATAAAATATAGGAGATGTTTTATTGAGTGATTGTCCTAATGGCAAATCAAAGCAAAATGGCACTCAGCACATTTGACAAAAATTTCAAAGGTATAAAAATGTTATCAGCAATAAAGTTTATAAATTATTAAGGCAACACTTCAGCCTGAGGAAACAAAAATAAAAGTGCAGCTATGTGACCAGGTTTTTTTAATAGTACTTAAAGTAAATTGCACTCTGTAAACCTGGGACCTTCTTAGACGGGTTTTTACACTTGGCAGGAAACATAGAAGTGGGTGTTGAATCACAGGTGTTGGTGATGCTGTGGAGATGCCAAATACAACTCTGTCACTGGGAATCTGTAGAATATGTCAGAAATTTTGTTTGACAAACCTTAAAATGAAGGAGGAAAGTCTGAGAAAACAGACAAGGGAGTCAAATTCAAGAAGCAAAGGGGATGTGAGTGGTGAGGCAATAATAGCATTCATAAGAAGATGCACCTTCTGGGGACAGAGTGGAGGTACTGGCAGTTGACAGGCCAAGATGAAGGGCTGTCTTTATATGTTTGACAACAGTCGGAAACAGGCATAGAAGAGCTGGAGAAATAAAAGTTTTTAAAATAGGGCTTTAGTAAATAAGGCCTGAAGAGGGTGAGTTGCTATAAAGCTAAAGACAAATAAAAGTGCGAAGTTAGGCTTCTAATGAGTCAAAAACAATGGCTGTGATTCTCCAGATCTCAAATCACCAAGCAGTCAACCTGTCTATTTTGCAAAGCTTCAACAGGCAGGATAAGTGTGGGAGTTCTCTTCCAGTGTAGGATGAGGTTTAGGTATGGCGCAGATTGCAATGTCTCCTCCTGTGTGATCACAAAAGTCCTTCTATTTTCTCAATCTGTTTTAAGACAAAAATGTCACATTGCAAAGTCAAAGTAGATCAAAGGTTCCTAAGAACCCTCCATTACAAAGATGAATTCAGCAGTTAAAATGGGATCAAATAAATTGATAAGCCTTATTCAATTTACCTCTAGTTATGGAGGTATTCAATTTACCTTTAGTTATGGAGGAGGGTTTTCTGCAGCTTTCATATTAGTTACATTCTGCACTTGAAAATGCTGCATTATTTCTTGTATGCATAAAACTTGATTCTGTAAGGTCTGCAAAGAGTTTTTTTTATTAAAAAGAAGTGGCAGCAGTTTCTGTTCCTTGATATCATACCAACAGCAAACAGTAAAGTCATGAGTGCTGGCTACCTCCCTTGATTTATATTTAAAATTTATATTTTTTTCCAGAAGATCATTGTACTAATAAAGTGTTGGATATTTAAAATGTGAAAGATGACAGGTTGATTACTCTTTGTTTGCACAACATTTAAAGCTAAGAACGTAACATAAGTAATGCAGTATATAATTTTCAGCTGGTGAAGAAACAGAACAGGAGTTACCTCAGAACATCAATTCCTGTTTACCAAGATATTTTGGGGAAACTGTGCTATTGTGGTGAGAGTAATGCATACATATTCCAACAGTGTGTTTATTATAACTAGTAGTTAAATTTAAATTATTATGAGCTATATGGCATTCTAGTTGTCACAGGAAATACCACAGTTTCTGGCTTTAAGAATTAAGTAGATTGTATTTCTAACATAGAGAGATGTCTCAGTATGGTAAACTATTGGTTTCAGTTGGAGTCCACAAGTACCTTCCAGTTGTTTTTTGTTTCTTTTCTTCCATACTTTTTGTATTTGAAAATTATTCCTATGCCTGCTCGGCCCCCTCAGGCTCAATATGCATTAATAGGTGGGATACATTAGCCATCTTTCTGGAGTGCATCCCCTGCAAGCTGAAATATGGTGAGTAGGAATAATCAGGAAATTTGCTCCAAAAAGTCTTTCCAGACCTGGATTGAAACGGTAGTGTAGTGTACCCATGGACTCAAAAGGTACCAGAAGATTTCTACATGCCAACTCTCTCTGTTTCCTTCTACTTAATGATTGTTATTATTAAAAAACCTTTACAAAAAGAACATTATTTTTCAAGAATACCCGGTACATCTGTAATTTCGGCATTGCTGTGAAATGAGAAATATGACTGAGAGAAGCATGTTGGGGGCACAGCATCAAGATACCTGCTAGACTTTGATCACTAGGTGGGTTGTATCAGAGGGACAGGAAAGGTTACCAGCTGGTGAGATCCTGTTTCATTGTAACCTGTGAAGCTTCTGGGCTGTTAATGAACAACCACTACATTGTTCTTTCAGTGAAACAAATAAATAGTAGGACTTGTTATTTATTGATCTTTTCATATACTGAGGTATACTGAGGACCATTTAAATGAACCTGTGCATCATCAGCATAATCCTAAAAGTAACAAAATGAGAGGATCAGCATCTGCTGGTTTTTGCTTGGGTTGTTTTGTTGTTTGCTTTTTCTTTGCTGCAGTACAAAACAGAGCAAAAAGAAAATCACTGCCAAGTGTATAAATATATGAGGGCATATCTTTGTAAATATTTAAATAACTAGTAAAATAACCTTCCTAGTTTTGTACAATAAGTAGCAAAAACTGGCAAGTATGATTCCAAATGTTCTGCTTTCTCAGTTCTATAATCAATGCAAAGATGTAATGGGGTTTATTTTAAAAGAGGATTCATCCGAGTGCCTTGTGTTTGTTTTCATGGTTTTTTAAGACGTTAAAAAAAAATTGAAAGGAAAAGTATCATTTTTTGCAGATGTACCATGGAGATTTAAATAAGCATACAAAAACTTCTGTACATTTTTTGTCTTGGTAGTTGATAATTCTTCCTAAAAAACAACACATTTCATATCCAGTACCACCTTTCTCTTCAACCAACACATTGATCAAATATTCAGCATCTGCAATGATGGCTGAAATTTCCAAGGGTGTGGTTGCATCTTTTCCAAGGTCACATAGCACCATGCTGACCTGGAAGCAACTCAGTGTCTAAATTGCCTAATTTACTACCTTTTTTTATTTCCTGCTCCAGCAAGATATGATGTGTGTCCATCAATGTTGCAGTGCAAAGTTGCGCCGAGGCTGTCTCCTCCGTGATGCTGCTAGACTGTGTCAAGCAGTCAGGAGCTGTCCTAGGCATTCTGTACCTCAGGAAACAGCTATTTTACATGAATTCTTAGACCTACTCGTTCCCTAGAAAGAATGTATCTTTCTTTAACCTGCTTTGAGGGGACTACTCACAAACACAAAAAGACAAACATATAGAAGCACAGGTTTGCTTTCAAATGAAGCCAGTGAGAAAGAGCTGTTATATTTTAAACTACCACCAAACCCCTTTTACAAATGCTTTCTGATATAAACAACTACTAAAACTAAGACCTTCAGGGAGCATGAATGCAATATGTAATGTAGGTTGTGCTGTACAGTGCTGAGAGAAAAAAATATGAGCAGGGTTATAGTAAGATGGGTTGATGTTACTCTCTGCCCATAGCTATTAATCGGGCATAATTCTCCCTTTTTCAGTACTTTCCTTTGCTCCATTCTGATAAATGTCCATATGTGAGCTTGGAACATGCCTAAAGCATTAATACTTACATATTAGAATATCATTTTCCTTCCTCTCAGAGTAGTGCTGTCTTCTCAGAGATGATCCTCTTAATTGTTCAGCCACCATTCCTTAGATTACCCTTAAATAAGAGATGACAATGTACCTTAAAGCCACCCCCAATCTTCCACTCCATGTTCACATCCCATTACAATGAATTCTGGTAGAGTAAGACCCTAGAGAGTAATGTTTTTACAGTCTCATTACCATCTAGTGTATTAGACCATGGCAAAAACATGGCTTAACGAATAATATATCCTGTTACAGTGAATGATCACCTGGCAGCAATGGTTATTTTAAAACTTTATCTCAGGCCTTTAAACTAAGCTTTTGCCATCTGTTCTGCCTTCTAATTATACATGCAAAAAGAACATAATTCACAAGTGTATCATAAAAGTGGGTAATGTAATTGATTAAATGATACTGCTGCATGTATCTGTGTTTGGTTATTCAGTGCCTCTGTTTTGCTTTCAGCTCATAAATCACTTTGAATACGTTGTAGAGTGACTTTTTCTTGGCAGGCAGACAAGGATGTACACTCTCACATTTGAGCGGAGGCAGTGAACTGATGATAATGATGGATGGAAGGAGTATACCAGAGAGGTACAAATGCTGTCAAACATCAAGTATTCATGCTCCAGTTCTTTGAAGGAGTTGGATGAACTTGCTCTCTAACACTACTTCAGGAAATGGGGACCTCCTTGGCAACTATCTTACATTAAATAAAGAACCAGGAAGAAATGGCTTGCTTAAATGGCTCCTGACATTCTGTGTATAACTTTTTGCATGATGCTCCTAGATGTGTGAATTGTTATGAATGGAAATCTTGGGCTTTGTTTTGCTTAGTCATCCAGGTGCTTATATCACTTTCAAAAATATTACCGTGCATTCCATTTCTGGAATAAGGTAAATGCTAGGGCCTTAGGGAGTAAAAAAATGCCTGTATGTTAAAGCAGCTAGCAAAAGAAGAAAAATCTACCAAAAAAAAAAGAAAAATTACTTGTCATTTGTTACCACAAATAGGAAATTTTTGAGTTCACAGATTTCAAATAATGGTAAAACCTATATAATAGCATAGTCTTTGCAATACTTAATTTATTTAATACATTAGAATTCTTAAAACTAGCAGATTTTAATGAATCCATAGAAAACTCTGGTTGGGAATTGACCCAAGCATAAGGTCTATTTTAATGAAAGTTTCCTTAGGCAAGATGAAATAGGAATTTGAAGTTCCTTCTACAAAACTCTAGAAAAACTATAGATTCCCTTCAGAGTCGACTGTCTGAAGATGTAATTAGTACCATCTGCACTTCCATTTCATTTTCAGTGTTTCTGCACTAACTTTTCTACAGTAATCTACTTTATGTACATTTTGCTACACATGGTGTCCCCTAAGTGCATACATAAATGCATTGCACAAGAATGTAATGGATGAAAGAAAATACTAATTATGAAATCTGTTTTGAAAGATGTTTAAAATTAAACAGAAGAAAATTTCCTTCTTACATTGCTTTTAACATTGTATCCTTTTAGCAGTATCTCCATTTATGCTGTAGGTTCTGTGATTCCTACTATGTTTCAGCTGACTCCTCTCAAAAACTCTTCTCTGCTATCTTTGTTCCCTGACTTAAGCAAATTAGGAGGGAGAGTTTTTGTGACATTAAAAGATATTCAATCCAGTTTGTTACTTTAGTAGTTTGCCCTCAATCTTCTTCCAAGGGCTATAGTACACTCCCCAGTCATGTCTTGTCATGTCTTCTGCTCTTTCTCTAATGTCTTCTTCCCTCATTCTGACAGGTAATTTAGAAAGCCTGCCACATATCTTTCCTTCATCTGATTCAACTGGATGTGAGTGGATTGAAAGACAGAATATGGTGGAACAAAACAATCTGTAGTGTGTTTGAGTATTTTAATAAATATTTAAAAATATTTGTATTGACTTCACAAGGATTTCCTGAGCATTAGCAATGCAGTCCAGACAGAGCACTACCATGATTTTGCCAGAAAATAACATGTGGTTATTCCCTCAAGAGATTTTTTTTTTTTTACTATCAATAAATAATGCTTTCCTCTTGTACTACTATGCAAAATAGACATTCATGCTTAACATATGTTTGCTCGGAGGTAAAATAAATGATGGAGTGTTAAAGCAAACAGGAAAACTTAGGGAAGCTTAAAACCCCACTAAATTTCTAGATGGATAATAACACCCACAATCTGCAATGATTTATTGCTCAGAAGAACAGACAAAACAGGCAGGTATCAAACTTGGTATCTATATAAGTCAATAAACCCCATAAACTATGGATGATACTTCATCTTAGAATGTATGGGCATATGCAAAATCTCATTTCTTTCACAGAGCTGAGCTACAACACATTCAAGGAGGTCGGAGGCCCAAGCACAGACTGTCAATGGTAGGATTAAAGCTGTAGGACTAGAGCCAAAACCACGCTCATCAGTGGGACTTCTTATGCTTACTTACAGTGGACTGTTAACTGTTCCCTGAATTATTTGTTCTGAAATCTGAATAGATATTCATCCTTAGTTCATCCTGTTGCTTATGAATGTAACTTTTGCAACCATTGGTATACTGGCACTTTTTCACCTTTTCACACACTCAGCTTCACAAGAGAAAGTACTGTCTGTAACCAGAAAAATAACTCATTTTACCAAGTTCAGAGCAGGTTGCTATATTGGGGTTTCATTAAACTGAGTCAAATTGTTGAACCATTTACATTTGTTGTTAAAATGTTCATATTCTTCTAGAAGTCAATAACAAATGAGAAGTTTTCTAGGGAAAAAAAGAAAGAAAAAAACTAATTATTCTAGATGCAAATATCTCCAATTTACAAATATATAAGCAAGATATAATTTTATCTTCTTTTTCCAACTTTCCAAACCATCATTCTCCTTTCACATGCTCTGTGTTCTGCTGATCTACTGTGCTTCTCTCAAATTTTTTAAGGATTTATTGTATATTCGATTTTCGTTCCTTTATATTGTCTTTTTTGTTGATTTAGTTTTTGAACTTCAGTGGGATGTAATTCTTTATACTAGAATCTGAGTTTAACTTCCAAAATCACATTTTTCTCTTAAGTTTAAAACTGGGAAAAGTACAAAAAAATCCTTATTGTACTTAATCTTTAAAAACTCAGGGGAATAAAAAAGGAAACCTCCAGGGGTTTACTGTTTTTAAAAAGAAATTAATTCTTCTCTAAAGCAATGATTTAATATGCCAGACCTTTTGAGTTTTTCTTTAATCAGGGATCAGGCTTTTTTACTTTCCAGCAACCACAGAGATACTGACTCAGCTTGACAATGTTTATAGTAGACATTATTTAAGCTATAATATGGTTTTGAGATATGAAGTGAGTTGCAGAAAGAATCTAAGAGGCTCTCTGATCAGCAATGAGAAATTTTCCACAAGATAACTGTAAGTCATCTGCAAAGTGGAGCTCTTTTGACCAGCTACCCAATTCACTTCTTCACATGCTAAAATTTAACTAAACTTCACAGACTGATGGATTATAAAGCCGAAAGGGCCTATTTGGTTAATTCCCACTGACCTCCAGAATGGGCTGGAGACCTTTGCTGAATAAATCACTATTCCAAGGATAAAAGTCTTTTCTGTCAGGTATCCTCTGTGGCTGTAAAATTCTGATGATGACCTGTACCCTTGGTACGACTGACCCAGTGTTTCATAACTACCATGTTCAAATGCCTTCTACCAGCTAAAACCAGTCCCTGAACTTATTCTGCTCCCGGGGTCCCGATCAGACCCGTGGTGTGGCCATGTCTCTGTGGGCTGTGCTGGCCCAATGGCGAAGGCAGGCACTGCTGGCTGAGCATGAGGGAGGCCAGGGTGGCCTCTGGTGTTTGGCACCATGAAGAAATGGCTCACTGTGCTCCACGGGCTGCCTCACCGTCTGCTGCCACACATACCTGCAAGCCAGGACATGAGCAGTCTATGCAGAAGGTATTTTTCTTCTTCCCCCCCTCCTCCCTGCCCCTAGAAACAAGGATTTTATTATTGTCCTTCCTGCCCTGCAGTGCCGGGGCAAAGCTGGTGCCTTTACAACATTCAGCGGTGTGGGTGGTGTTGACACGGCCATGACTGAATCCCTGTCAGGACCTAGCTTGGCCGTGGCTCTTCTTTGGAGACCATCTGCTGTCTGATTCTTCCCAGGAAAACTGTGCCCATATGCCGGAGCCAATGAAACAGAGCTCCCCTTAAACACCCCCCTGGGGACCTTGTGGTCTGGGTGGAGCCCAGGAAGGTTGCTGGCCATTGTAGCTGTATTTTAGGATTTCTGAGTGACCTTCAATTAGTCAGCAACTTACAGAGGTATGTCCTCGAATACGGAATGTAAATCTACTTTGTGAGACTGCCAGTTAAATTTAACTGAGTTCCTAAGGCATATAATGGTAGAAAGGGATTCCATGTAATAGACTGGCTGCTGACAGACACGCTTGCCAGAGGTGCCAAAAGGCTCTTAATACCAATACCCAAAAGCTCAACTTCTCCAACACTGAACCCATTTCAAACAAAGTGCTCTGGCACCTTCACAACTGGGGAATATTTTGAGTCACTAACCCATAGCACTCCAGTCTCTCACATACATGGCTAACTTTCTATGGCAAGCAGTGCAGATATTTGGAAATCAAATAATGTGCGCTTCAAGTAGTGTAATAAGCGCACTGAGAGCTCCCTTTCTGTTTCACCAAAATTGAAATTGAGATGGTGCTCTCTATGCCTTGATTCCACCTTTGGAAGTAATCATGCTCATAATTAATTCTAAAGGGGCTTAATCTTTAGGCATAAACAATCTGTAAAAACTGAATGAACTGATCTCCAAAAACGAGAACAAGGAAAAACATTCTCAGGTAAAATGAAAAGAGAGTACTTCTGGTGTTGGTTGGTTGTGTCCGTTTTGTTTAACATAAGAAGTGAGTAATAGCACAGTTATCAACTTTGCATGCTTATATTTACCTGTGCTTTTAGGAGTTTTAATACTCGGATTTAAAATGGCCATGGTTAAAAGACCTGTGTCTATACTTGAGCCTGATTAGCGTTTATGCTCTGCAGCTGATGATGAGAAAACTCAGCTGTTGCTTAAAGTTCCGTGAGGGTCATGATGACCACATTCTGGGAATGATAATATATGAATAACCTTCTTAGACTAATACTAATTAACTTTGTACAGTTTCTGCTGTGAATTATTTTCTGAGCCACTTAGGATTGCTCTCAGCCAATTGCATACATGGCAAAAGGTTAATTGTTTGTGAAAGACAAAGAAAAGGGCACCTCTGTGACTCCCAGCAGAAATTAAGAAAATAATGAAGCCTTTCTATGGGAATTCATTTACTTCACATGTGATGTACCAACTGCAAAGCTTATACAATATTCAAATATATACTTTCAAGAGCAGCGTTTGACAGAGCATACATTTATATGAAATAATGGCATGGATTTCTGCTTTGTTCATAAGCCTGGCTAGAAAGAGATGCAATAATTTAAATTTGTAATTTTTGAGAGGAATTTTAGTATGGATACCTACAAAATGCATATATTTCCTATGCTGATCGAGGCATGCTGGGTTGTTCAAATTACCCTACAGAGAGCAGGAAATTTTACTTACGTACATGGCAGCCTCTATCAGACAAATAGGGTTTGCGTAATTATCATGGCATAAAATATTTGTGTGGCTCATAATTACCAGAAGAAATGTGAATTGCCAATTGCACCCAACAAATATCAAAAGGAACTGCACGTGATGCCACACAGGGATGTAGAACTTAGTTAGATCTGATTTTTAATGAAGACTTTATAGAAACTTTTTCATTTATTTTAAGGCATTCGTAATACATTGTCGCTTCTGTTTCTGACTTCCTTAAAGAAAAAATTTATTTACAGAGGTGTTGGGTGAAGAACTATGAAAATAAAATAAAAATTATTTGAAAAAATGTGTAAAAAAGTTTTTGAAATGAAATACATAATTGGGACCTTATAAAGAAATTATTTCTTCATTCTTCACTCATGTAACTTTTTTTCTCCTCAAGGAACAGTTGTTTCCTTCTCCCTCCTGTTACTGTGTGGGGTTACACTTCCTCTGTTTGGGTATCTAGAGTTAATTGTGTAAATAGAGCTGACATCAATCAGATTTGATGAGTCTTATGTGTGTAAAGAGTTCACATGTGAGGAAAAACACAGGTTTTAGCAATTCGGAATTGGAGATAATTGTGGGATTTTGTTACTTGTGTGTACTTATACATACTATTCTGTAAAAAAAAAATGTCTGAAGCACGTGAAACATAATAAAGAGCAGAAAAAATATTTTTGAATATGTACGGGTTAGGGAAATAAAAAGTTAGAAAATTAGCTTGTGGGAAACCTGTCAAAGGGAGGTAGATGAAAAAACCTACATTTTGGTGGGAAAAATTATGCTGATGATTTAATTTCTCCGAGCTGAAATGATTGGGCAGGTTAAAACCTGGGCTTTGGGTAGCTTTTAAGGTGCATTGTACATTTATCTTGTATAACTTAACACTATGTTTTCTTGGTCATTAGTGTCTAATCATGTCCTGGGTGAAATGTCAGCTTCAGTGAATTCAGTGGGTGTTTCCTCATTCTGTTAAAGACAGGCCAGACTTCATTCTGACGTGTGTTTACTTCTTTACCAGTGCTGGTTAACCATGAGAAGGAAACATTTTATAATGGAAAACTCATCTTGCTTTCTTCGTAATTACTATTCTCAGCTGTTCTCTAAATTGGCATTCATGACCTTTCTTTGTAGGATAGGCCCAAAGTTCCTCCCCTTACCAAGAGTGGTAGAATCAGCAACACCCATGGCCAGCAGAATTTCCATTGCCTTGAAAGCTCCGTGGCAAGTGAGTAACATTTGAGTAGATGTTGTTAATCACTGTTGTGCAGATAAATGAAATTCTGTAGAAAGCAACATGTTCTGTTAAGAAACAAAACCCACGCAGAACTTTTAAACAGTTCCTCCATGGTTGGAAAGGAAAAATGAATCATTGCTAAATTAGAGGCAGCAGAGAGAAACTCTAAAACCAATTATTTTTGCTGGAATTTGACAAGGAATCATGTCATACCAGTTTGAAATGACAAAGGTATTCTTTTCTGGACAAAGTTTCATTTGAAAAGTTTGATTTAAAGTAATTCTGGAGAATCAAATGGAGAAGACCTTAAGGGTAGTACAAGCATCTGATTTCCTAGCTGTAACCTATACAAGCCCTAGTCTGAAAGAAGTTTTACACCTTTAGGTGTTCTGATGTCTTTTTTGTCTTTATGAAGCTCAATAAATGAAAGTTTTAGTTCTAGGGGTTCTGAAACATATTTCTCACCATATGGGAGAGCATAATCATTGCAGGAGAGCTGAATATCACCACTGAATGTTTAGAATGAACAGAAGAAACTAGGAAATATATTTTTCTCATGGAAGTGATACTTACCAACTCCCTGGAGAAGGAGGTTGGCGTCCTTTACAGTTGGGATCTGTGGAGTCATACTGTAGAGGGGACAGTGTTTAAAAGGTTGGTTTTGCTCCCATGTAAATAGAAAGGAAACGAAATTGTTGTTACAGTGAATAGTTATGATTGCAGTACACTTCTTTTGTAGTTAAAATTGCATGCAGGAGACAAATTACAAAATAGATAGTGATTTCTTTTTACAGTTGAGACTGGCTTCAGATTTTCCCACAGCCTTCTGTTGAAGCATCCAGGTTACACAAAAACAATGAATTTGGCAAGTTGACAGTACCTGGCCTTTTTTTGGCAAATGGTTTCAGTCATACAGTTGTTCTGCCTTCTGCAGACAGGCCTGGCTCACATACCACTGTTTGAAATTTGGTGTGTGAAAAATACTAAGCTTTAGAGTAGAATAGAAACTATGTGATGAGTATTTTGATTTTTGGCATGTAAATAGACACAGTTTGGCAGTGTCTATAATTGAAATAAAGGAAGAAGGTTCACATAAACAGAGAGAAAAAGACCTATAGAAATCTGCAAACCTGTGTATGTAGCAATTCCTACTGTGAAGATGACTTCAGCAGAAATTGGAATGATAAAAAATGATAAATAAATACAGTATTCAACTGTTATGAGTCTAAAAGATTAAACAAATACATTACTAAGAACACCTATTTCATTTAGCTTTTTTTTGTTTTTCGTCTTGACAAATTTACGACATTAAAACTTTCAGCACTTTGTTTCATATTTAGCTCACGAAACTCCAACTAGATCAGAAACGTGAATCTAAAAAATCTGCTTTCTTTTAAAATTTTAAAAATGTTCTGGCTTGAGTTGTTATGATGCTTGGAGAATGTGATTTTTCTGGACATATTTAGACACTATTTTGTTCTGGTTTTTTTTAACAATTATTATTATTATTAAGCCATTGTTGCTTTTTTCAAAGAAAAAATCAGATTTAGGGAAGTCTGTGTAGATGTGTAGTCTTGAAGATTGTCCTTTTCTGTTTTCACAGGTTAATTTCCATTGTAAGGTTCTTTTTTAAGGAGAATTATAATGCTAATGAGCCATACATTGTAATTCTTCTATAAAAAAGAATAATAACTATTTCTTATCATGACAATGTAAAACTATTAGTCAAATAATACCATTTAAAAGAATCATAACCCTTATTTATAAATGCACATTGAATAAAACATCAATAAAATTGTCACAAAAAAGAACAAAGAGGACATAATAACATTCTTCATTGCATTTGATTAATCTGCTTTTAACAAAATTTGTATTTTAGACTTAGTTTGTGTTTAGACTTAGAATACTTTAAGCTAGACATGTTATGTTTTGGTGTATTCTGCTTTATTAGATACGCCAGGTTATTAGGAAAATTGCTTTCTTTTTATTAAGACTTTTTAACACAAAGGAAGTGATTTTGTAAAAATACACCTGCATTAAGATACATTTAAGGGTGGCTTTTGCAACTTAAAAAATACAGGGGCTCTGTTTCCATCTGTTCCTCAGCTTAAGACTCTAGAAATATTTAGAGAATCTTTCTGGTTTAGGGGCTGATGAATCACTCTACCAAACGTAATTTAAAATTTCTGTTTGTTTTAGAACATTCTTCACTTTATTCTTAGCAGAATTCATTCTTTTATCTGTAATTTGCTTAACAAAGAGAAGGGAGGATGTTTAGGTTTTCAATTTAACTAACCAGTTTACAATTATATCATTACAATCATGAGTGCAGCTGGACCAGTGTAGTGCATAATGTTCTTACGAAGACCACAAGTCTTAGGCAAATCTGGTGGGTTGAAGGCTTACAAACAGTAATTTTAAAAGTGATTTATATTGGTGTAGCAATAACATTTGTGTTCATGCTTGAAAATAACACACACAGCATGAGAGGCCACAACTATCCACGCCGTGGTGTTCTGTGTCAGGATGAAGCAATTCTGAGGCCAGAATGAGGGGAAAGGAGCATTGTCTGTGTGTTGAGGTAAACACGTCCAATACACCACTGAGTGCTTCCAGGAGGGCTGACCCTCTGCAAGGTTCTGGGCAAGGGGTGGCCTAGGAGATGAAGGGAAGGCATGTGGTAACAGTGACAAACTGCAACTGTTTGGCTAAAAGAGTCACTCCACTGGAAGCTTCCAGACGTAACAGAGCTGTGATCACTTCAGGTGGATAAGGAGAAAAACTTTCCGATTATAACTCAGAGTGGATTTAGTTCTGTATAGAAAACCCTCAGCTCGCTCAGCCACTCCTATGCATTTGCATAAATTGTTCTTCTAGTTTCAAGCAATCAAAAAAATATTTGAGGAGATATTTTTGTAGGTGTTTATACAGAAATTCAACAAAGGTTTCAATAAAGATTTATGGTCTAGTGGATCAATTTCTTTAGTCACATTCTCTAATCCTCTATAAATGTGATATAGTATTAAAATTAGAATTCTGTCAGAATTAATTTGAGCATTAGAACACTGTATTGGGAAGTATTACAAAGTTTTTTTATCAGATTAAAGAAAAAGAGGCAAGTTTGCACAAAACACTCGTTTAAGTAATAGAGCTTGTCAACTTCTGGAAATGTTCAAATATTTTCTTGTAAATTTTTTAGTACAGCTATCTTTCACGTTTGGAGATTAAGCTGGATTTTACAGACACTGGATGAATTAGTTAATATGTGCATTGTTACAACTTGCATGTCCTGGTATTAACAAAAGTACTGTTATATGGAGGATAAGAAATCCGTTGTTCTCGTAAAGAGAAAAATTAATATGGCATACACACACTATTTTTCCTTTCAAGAGCAGCTAGGAGAGACTTGCTGCTTCTTGGAAGTTGTATGACATGATTTATGCATGCTTGTTTCTGAAATGCTTGGGCAATAATAAATATTAGAATGTATTTGTCTGTAACTTTGAATACTGAAACAATGCTTTATTCATAAACAGAAATTTTATTCTAAAAGTACAAGCACACAAAAATTATATCAGCAGGTACTCTAAATATTTGAAAATATTGTATGTGAAGAGTAGTTACAAATAATCTCTTTTGTGGTTAGAGGTATGGCCATAAATTGGTTTGTGGTACAGTGAAGCCTATTCATTTTCTTCAGACATGACAAATTCTATATTCTTGGTAAATATTTCATATTAAAACTCTGTACATACTTTTACCATTGGTGGAAGTAGATGGTAACGTTTCTAAACATCTGTTTTATTAGAGATAATTTATTTTTTGAAATCTACAAGTATATAATCTATATTGTTCAAAACTACCAAAGATTAAGCCTTCTCCCTAGAAATGGAAAATATAATGGGAGAAATCCTTGTTCATGGACAGATATGTCTGAGTTTACTTATTGTTAGTATTTTTAGTGTTCCTCCTGTAATACCAAGGATAGCAGTGTGTTACTGACTTTATTAGTTTCAAAACAGTGCAGTTTGCCAGTGAACATGCTGAGAAAATCACAGCTTTGATAATGAAAGCTGGAAAGACAAATGCTGCAATTTTCAATAACACATTTATGGTTTGTATGTTGCTAGAGATTTTCACACATTACACCTTTTGTAAGTGCTTCACATGTGTCTCTAACATACTTTTGTTAGTATTCCATATTCTAAGCTTAACATAAGCAGGATAATCCTAAATAGTCATGGTTGCGTCTCTACATGTAAGAACATAGATACATAGAATATTTCATATTCTGCCTATCACTGAATATTCTGTATATAGTACATCATTCTGTACCACGGTATATTAAATTATATGCAAAGTATGATTCTTGTCTTTTTTCTGTATAATCCCACGGCTCTTCTAAACAAATTAAAACAATAAGGTTGGCAATGTAAGTGTTATAATACTTCACAGTCCCACATCAGCTTCATAAAATGGGTTAACACATATTTGAATTCAGAACCATATTTCAGCATCCTGACTGCTGGGAGAGACCTCTTGTTTTCAAGAGGTTTCAGTTTTAATGGCAGAAATCAGTTGTCATCTGATTTTAGGCTATGCTCAAAATAAAGCTGAATGTTAGATTTTTATTTCTGACTTGTAAAGAACAAACGATAGGAGTGAGCTTTGATCTGCAGAATGGAATTCTTACATGTCTCTGTTCCATGATCTCTGCAATTCACAATGCATTTCTCTCACCTACACATTTTCTTTTTTAATTTATCTGTGTTTACAGACTGTTACAAAGAAAGCAAGCAAGAACTGTTCTGACATATGCTTTGGGCCTCCGCTGCTTTGATGTGGTATGGAAGCTACTTATTTACTGCAAGACTGGGTTATTAGTTGACTGGTCACAACCAGAGAGGCCTATGGTTTCTAGAACACATCTACAGGAGAAAGTTCACAGTACTAAATAGACCTGGAAAATTCTAAAGGCCAGGGATAAATGGCTATTTGTACATGGGTAAAGAGGCTGAGATAAAAATGGTATGTTAGCCAAAACCCATTTCTTTCTGGCTGACCAAAGGCAGGGAAAAAAGTATTTGAAACTCTGTCCAAGCAAGTTTGCTCCTCAGGACAGTCTATGTCTTTGCTACTTGATCACCAGTTACCACCACTACCACCAACTGTGTTTTGTTTTTGTGATTAATTGAGGTAAGCAGTTGGCTGTGTAAGTATGCAATGTATATAAATATGTTTGATTTCTTAAAACTACTTTTAAACACATAGTTTAATACATTTTATATGCTATTTTTATATACTCAGATGTAAGATGCATTTATTTTTTTTGTTCGTGTACTCCATGACCCCTTTTTTCTGCATTATTCACTCAGATCTGTTATTACAATGAAATCCACTATGGATAAAAAAGTTTATACTTACATAGGGCTTAAATTTAGTTGTGTTTTTTGAATAGCCATTCTTTCCTGCCTCTGGAACAATAGTAAAATGGGAATTGGGTTTTGTTGTGATGTTTTTGCTTTGTTTTTTTCTCCCAGTAATTAGTAATATATTCATTGACAATGTCAAATATGATTTGAAAACAAACCTGATGTTTCCAAGAATTTTTTTTACTATCTCTTTTATAATTTTTCACACAAAAGCAAACAATTTACACAGGCCACTGACGAAATATTTGGTTCACCCAAGCTAGGATTAGAATCTACTGATGTGTGGCATTGTTTAACAAAAGAATTCGGGAACATGAGCAATTGGGAGATTTTATTTTCAGGTTCAAGATATATGAAGCAATCCTCTTTGTGCACTTTGTCTGAATCATTTTATGCAGGAGAGCACATTTTCCCTGTATTAAAGTAGAAACTGCTTATCTCAGTGGTGAGCAAAGTCTGTGCCTCAAATACGAATGAGTGAGTAAACTGACTTCTGAGGAATGCGTCCCTGTGTTCGCAGCGAAGCTGAGTTCTTGGAGGAATACAGTCAGTCAGTCAAAGCTTGTGAAGGGTAGTGCTCTAAAGCCATTTTTTCCTATTCATTTACAGTGCAGATGGTACAAGCATTTATTCTAAACAGAATGCATTGTCAGAATAGTCTAGACACGCTATGATCAAGGGACCACAAATGGAAACAATTTGGTGTTGGAAACTTTTTATCTGATTACAGGGATAATGACTTGGCAAATCAACCTGGCAATTTTGTATGATTAGAAAAGTGATGTTCATGTTGATTTCTCATCATGTTTCCAAATAGAAACAGATTTCTGTCACATATTACATATCATTTTTCTCATAGATGACTCTGCATCTCAGTTTCAATCAACAGTTTCAGCTATTCCACGCATGGAGCTGTTCTGTTATTTTGACAGGCAAAGACACACCAAAATCTTGTATTAGTCACTTTTCCACACCACTGAGTCTATATGAAGAGCTTGGAAAAATGAAACCAGAAAATAATATTTAATTTTTAAAGTCTTTGGTTTACATCAAGTCTGACATTTATGCAAAAATAGACTCCTTAGAGAGGATCTTCATATTTAAATAAACATGTATATTTATCTGAATGACTATCTAATTTCGAATCCTTAATTTCGAAATTGTGCAAATACAATTTAAGGTTATAGGGCTGCTTCTGGTCCTAGAAAATTTTACTGAAAGGAAATAGGTTGAGATAGTCTTATCTATTTTTATATCTTACAAAGCACTGTTAGGACATCTCATGATTCACAGTGTTTAATGTGGTATGGTAAGTTTAATGTGGTATATTATAAATAAAAACTTCCCCAATTTTTTTGCCTTTTTTATGCTGTTCTCAATACATTTGATGAAAACATTATACTATGGAGGAGATGAGGTTTGGGGGCATCTAGTCTTGTTCTGTGAGTAAATTTTAGTCAAGGACTTGTCTCCATAACATTTTCTCCTTCTTGGTCTGAAGATGCCAAGTCAGTACAGGATTCTGTCTTTTCCCCTTTCCATAAGCTATGTATTCAGATAAGTTTTACTGAGCTTGTCTGTGTTTTCTGTTGAAAATAAGAATGAAAGCACAAGTGAGAATCAGCATTTGATGAAAAAGCTGACTTGAGTTACAGAGACATGGTGACTTTGAAATTTATTTTCTTCCATTGAAGTTTTAGCTTGGGCTTCAGTCTGTATCCATCTGAAATTTCACCTGCTGGGTAGAAATTACTGAAATAATTTCACATGAAATGTTTTAACAGTAGAGGCAGGACACCAGCAGAATTCTTCAAAAGTTTGTGTTTGGACCAGTGCCCTTCAAAGGTGTTCACAAATTGCTTTATGAGAAGTTTTGTTGGCTTTTTTGGTTTACTGGTTATTCAGGTTATTAAAGAATAAAGGTGATCTATTAAGAAATTTCAGAAGCGTATAGCAAGGCGCAAGACTGAAAAGTAAAATTATGAAATCCAACCCAGATAAACGTAAAATCATGCAAGAAAGTGAAAAGTCCTAATGTCGCTTTCAAAATAATGGGCTCTGAACTGGCCATTGCTACACAGGAGTGAGAACTGGGGATTATGGTAGGTCCATGAATATGTCAGGCCAACACAGAGGAGTAGGGAACAAAACAAAGAACATAAAAGTGCTAGACTCTACATCCATGTTTTACCTTGGTAGCTATGGGACTGTTCTCCTCCTATTTCAAAAGCAATCTAGCAGACCTGGAAATGGTTCTGAGAGAGACTGGCAAGATGATCAAAATGATCGAATAGCTTCCGCACAAGGAAAGGTAGAGAATTTAGGAAAGGATATGCATAGAAATTCAGAACCGGGAAATCCTCTACTCATTCTCTCTTATGCTTTGATTGTTCTCCTTAGCACAAAGCAAATGTATTTCCTATGGTGTAGATCAGTATTACCACAAGAAGTTATCAGAGCTTCCTCAGGAATGCTATTTCTCTCATTGATGGATTTTATTGTTAGGTGTGCACAACCTTCAAGTGTTTGAGGAAGGGTATCATTTGTTCTTGCTCTTATCTGGTTAAGACTGTGTACTTAATGATTTTATTTCCATTCCCTGTTTCTTCTGCTTATATTTTTCCTCAATTTTTTACTTTTTTTGGTAGAAATTAAATAAAAAAAAACTCGTAGGAGAGAGCCTGGAACTGGTAGAATCGGCAAACACTCCTAACACTGCTTAAGAAGAGATAACATTGTGGAACTGAAGGATGTTGAATCCGTGTACAAACCCCCCATAAATTAGGAAGAAAATTGGGTTCAACTAAATAGCATTTATCAAATAAAGATGGAGGAGAATTCAGGGGAATACAAACAATAAATTGACTCATTCAAGTTATTTTTAACTCTGAAATTTTCCTGGTACTCAATCCTCCTGCTTCTGCTTTCCTTGTGCCCATAAATTTGTTGATCACCAGTATGTAACACTGCCCATTTTGGCCACTGCCTGAACCTGTCTTTCAAATGAATCTATAACTCATGTCCTTTGCTTGTTTCAGTTATGTTCACATCCAAAGCTTGTTACTCTCATCTTCTCAATCTTTCTCTCCTGATAGAAGGAAGCTGTTCGATTTTCTGTGTGTGTAAATCTATGATGTTCCAGCCTCTGTTTAAACACTGTTTGATTTCTGCTTAGAGTCATTTTGTCTACAGTCTTGTCATAATGCCATAGAAGCCAGGAGGACTCATTCGGTAATTTAGTGCAGTATAGCACAAAACCATTTCATTTTATCCACTTACTCTTATTTTAAACCTCATAATTTGAACAGAATTGATTTCTGTATTTTGAAAACGAACTTGTTCCATGCCTGTTGTTGAAAAAAGCATTAATTGCAGGAGTAATATTGGATCTGAATTACATGTGTCACCAAGAATGAGGCTGCCATTTGAATATTTGTCTGTTAACTCTGGTAATTCAAAATGCATTTGATTTCCTAGATGATGACAAAGGATGTAGACTATATATAGTAATGGGAAAGATTTATCACTAAAATTAAGTTGTAAAGCACTGGGCTGATTTTTAGATAGCACTGATAGTCTTTGGGAAATTATGATTACAGCATGATTAGTCATTCACATTTTTTAATAGACTTCCTTTGTCTAATCATAGTTCATCAAGGACAACAAAGATGGTGAAGCGTCTGGAGCAGATGATGGAGTTGGGGGTGTTTAACCTGGCAGAAAGGAGGCTCAGGGGAGTTCTCATTGCCCTCTACAACTACCTGAAACCAGGTTGTAGGAGGTGGGAATCAGTCTCTTATCCCAATTAACCAGAGATAGGGCAAGAGGAAATGGCCACTAGTTGTGCCAGGTGAGATTTAGATTGGATGTTAGAAAAGATTTCTCCACCAAAAGGATTGTCAAATATTTGAACAGTATGCCCAGGGAAGTGGTTGAGTGACCATCCCTGGAGGGGATTATATTTAAAATACATGTAGATCTGGCTCTTAGGGCAATGGTTTAGTGTTGGGTGTTGGATGTTGGACTTGGCAGAGCTGGGTTAGCAGCTGGATTCATGATTAGAGGCCTTTTCCAACCTAAATGATTTTGTGCTTTGATTCTATATATTTGGAGCTAGCTGGCATGATTTTGGACTCTCATGACTGTCTTGCTCAGTACTAGTGGCATGAAGAAGCCAACACTTCTCTTTTTGATATAGAAAGGTAATTATATCTTTTCCATCAAACTATAATAGAATGCTGATCTCCTGCCTTCTGCCAATGAGAATTACTGGATTTAGAATGTGTCAAACCTTTTTTTTCATTGTGCAAAAGAGTAAATTGGAAAGGAAGTGACCAGTTTATTTCTTCCACAATTATGAATCTTAAGTCTGTAAAGGTATGTTGTCCAGTTAAGGGCTCTTGTACCATAACTTTTTTTTCTGGCAGTTCTAATGTAGGGCTGTGTGGATTAATTTTAAGAGTGGTGAGGCTAAAGCTTAGCACAAAGCCTAAGAAATAAGAACGAATTTGAGTGGTATTTTAACACTACAGAGATCTTGCTAAGTTAAAAATATTGCTAGCAGAATCATTTAAAGACAAAGAATCCACTGGTCACAGTTTGACAGACTCTAATCAAAGAAATTGAAAGCTGAGTGTTCTCTCTCGATCCAGAATGGAGAAATCATCACTCAGTAATAGCTCTTTGCTTGTGGCAAACATGGTAAGTCATTTGGGTTTGCTAAGAAATTGTTTTTAAATTCTTCAACCATTGCAAACAGGAGCAAATAATCTTCAAGACCCACCCTGTCCTTGAAGAGTGTATTTAACTGGTATCATCTGTCTGTGTAGCCACGCAGAAAACACTGTTAGAATGCTTTCGGTAAAAAGGTGAAAGAGAACATTTCTCTGTTTCATATGTTTGCTAATCCTTATGCAAGGATAGATGCAAACCAACTTGTAGACTACTAGTATGCACTTCAACATTTTCTTAGAATTTTATATGTATTTTTTATTAATTCCAGTCTTTCAGTTTTGTATATTTACTTCCTATCTTTCTTCTTTTCATGGTCACTTACCCTTGCTTGAAAGCAAGCTCTCTTTTGCATAAGAAGTTAGTCTCTTAGGTCTATATGGGAATGACTGTCAGGCTGTTAGGCTGGGTTTTTATTAATCATCCTTTATTTTGTTCCACAGTTTTGAAAACCCTTTGAATGGTGACTAAGAAAATGGAACAACTTGTCAGTACCTTTAAATTAGACATGCAGGACTCTGCCTCTCTATTGAAAAAAACCCAAAACCATGGGGGTGTGTGTATACAAATTGAAAATGGCTGAAAAGCATTCCTAGGTTCAAATTCACAAGATTATTTTAATAGGAAAAAATTGGGTCTCTTTTTCCTTGAATTTGTTAGTGTCTCGGAAATAATTACACAGCTTTAGACTGCCGATGTTGAATTGAGACTGAAGTGAAAAGCCATGTATTCTTTTTCCATCTTCTGAAAAATGATAATTTTACCATTGTTAGAATCAATCTTCTTTCAAAAATATAATGACATGTTTTCATCTTATCTATCCTTAAAACATTAAATCTTTTATATGAATTGGTTGACAATTTTTGAAGGATAACCTTTTCAACATCATAAAATAAATGGAAGTGGTGAAGGACTTACATTCAAAATGCTTTACCAGTGCACTAATAATTTGATGAGCACTGCTATCATTTTTCTAAAATGGCATTAGATTAAATCTTATTCATCCAGCAAATTCTTTTGAAGAGTCTCACCTTTAGAAGCTGATGACACAAACCAGCTTGAAAATGTGATTGTGGTATTTGAAATGCCCTGTCACTAGAGTCAATTTATTTATGATTTATGAAGAATATTTTGTATGTTTCTTTACAAGTTTTGCTACCTTAGTATTTATATTTTAAAGCTGAACTTACAAGGACATACATAGTTACTGCTCCATAGTAAGATCTTGTTTCTGGTAACAGCACATTTTGCTCCAGGCATTCATGTCAGCAGCACACAACCATGATGTGAAAGGAAATTGCCTCCAACGCCTCTAAAATTGCTTGCTTGGCTTGAATTAATCTTAATCGAATTTCTGTCTGAGATGTTTAAAAGCTTACAGAATCTCATCCTTTGAGCACAGCTTTGCTAATTTGATTCTACATTCCAAAGTGACGAGAAATTTTGAGACCTGCAGGGCTGCTGTTGCTGATAATGTTTCTATGCAGGTGGCGTGAACCACACTGTTCATTGATGTGACATACCTTTATGATTCATGTCCTCAAATAATAGTAGTGAAAACAATAAACTTGCATCCATATTTAACTGTGTTTGTTGTCCCCTCGTCTAAAGTACCAAATGTAAATTCAGCCTTGAGAAAGAAAAATACAGTGTATAATATTTCAGATACTTAAATTGGGAAGAAAGCCAAACTATTAACCTTAAAATGCAATCATTTTTTAAATCGAAAACCTAGAATACTACCGCAGTAGAGAAAAAACAGAAGCAGCAAAGACTTAGCCAAAATTTCCTAAAGATCACTTGCTGACATCATTAGACTCAGTCTACAGTAGAGTAATTCTAGAGTTTGTAGTCCTACTGGCCACAATGTGACTGCTACATTTAAACTTTTTGGTAAATCAGAAGGATGAGTCAGATGATCACATTGTCTGAAGTAAAATGCTAATTTCAATTTTACAGATCACTCTGAATGCCAGAATGTGGTGGATGACTCTGAAGCCAGACTACAAAATAAATCTTGGAATCCCTGCTTCAGTGCGGGTTGCCTTTTGCTCAGTGTGGTAGGGGTTCCAGGCTGGTCTAGTCTCTTCTCTGAAGGAAATCAAGTACCATTGTAGAACTGTTGTCTTTTGATGCTTGTAGCAGCACTTTAGTCTAAGTGACTGACTCTGTGCAGGAACAGGAGCTGAAAGACCCCTCTTTGCAAAATTCTGAGCTGTGACCCAGGTGAAGCCATGTGTTTTTTTTCTGCTTGTCCTCCTCAAAGAGCAGCCACTACTGCCTCCATCAAGGCAATGACACCAGGGAGCATCATCTGGAGGACACCTGGGGGACTGGCAGGACACTTCCACTTCAGCTGCAATGAGATAAGCCCTCCATGTTCATTCAGTAGTTGTGATTATTGCACTATCATGTGCGTGATCTCAGCCTTCTACTTTAGTTATTCATTCTGTAGCTCCTGTAGTATGGACTGGGGAGTGAAAAGAGTGAATTTTGCTACTTCTTTCTCCTCTGTGCAGATAATTAAGACGTGATGAGATGTGAGAACTGTTTCCAAGTTATTTTGAAGTACATAAATAAACATTTGCGACATTAAAAATTTAAATCATATTGGCTATAATTGTAAATAGGGGAAAAATGCTTCTTTAAACCTGTTACTAACCTCTTTAAAGTTGAAATACCTGTAAGCAGAAACAAAATGTAATATATTAGAAATCTGTCTGGATTGCATGCTGCTGAAAAGCTCAGCCCAATTATTGGAATTCTATGCTTTGTATACAAATTTATATATTAAGAGGCATGTATAAATAGAAATTTACATCTATAGTACTCAAGAACATGAAAAAAACCAGCCTGAGTAGTTATGAGCTATTATTAAGTCAGATTTTTCTTTAGTTTGCCAAAATTGTAGAAAAGTGTTTATGTGACTTGTCTGCACCTTGCTAAACTTTTTCACAAAGATTTGCAGGAATGCTGTGCAGGGTTGATAACTCATTTTCCAAACAAGTGCTGTGTTAACCCAGCAGCACTAGCTCACTTTTCTTTGAGAATTGCCTTTATTGCTTGCTATGATGCAGTGGCTGGTTGGGCCATGACAAATAGGCTTGCTTCCCGCTGGTGTGAATGGAGGCTTTGAAGCTCCTTATGTCCCTTTAAAGCTGACAGACCTAATTTTTATCATTTTTTTAAAGAAATCTGGATTTTGTAACATTTTGTATTTAGCTCTGAGTGCTCTGTTTAGTTGTGTCTCAGCCTTTTCACAAATCTGGACTTTCTTCCAATTCTCCAAAATTCCAAAGAGCTGCTGTCAGTTTGTTTAATACGGTGGCTTCATCCGTGTGATGCATCTCCACTAGTGTTCTTTCTTTGCCCTTTTTTTCCCTCTTCCATCTTCTATTGATATTTACTAGTTCTTACTTCCTGAAGTTAACTGAAACTGCTACCTGTTCACCTGATGACAAATACATCTAATGGTCTAAGAGTACTGCAAGAGTTGAGCACTAAATTTCTACTTACCACTGACCTGCTGAATTTGGCCTACAAGCTTATGGTAGTAAGTGCTGTCTTGCGTTTACTACAGAATTTTATGCAGGCCAGTTGTCCACCACATTTTCTGAATTTCTCAGGGCTATAATCAGCTTATTTATTTTCCCACTCTGTGTGCTAGTGGTAAAAGGAGTAGGCTCATAATCTCTTTTCACTTTAAAGTTCTTCTTTTCTCCTCTTATGTAGTACTGGTACTTTCACTACCTGTGTCAAAAATATTAATGAAGAAAACATAAAACCATATGATCAGTGCTGGCTGGAATATTTCAGATATTGTAAATGGTGCTATCACCCACTGACCTAAAGCCTGCACTGATATAAATATCAAGTGGAAGCAGTCCACATCTTCTTTCAGAAACTGCACAACTGGGAAGATTCCAGAAATCATATTGTCTCTCCTGGGAGACAGTACAGCTACAGTGTGCTCCCTGTCATGAGTTTGTCTTTAAAATGCAGTCTATTATCTAAATAGAGGAACATCATTTGTTCCACGAATTACACAGTTCAGAGTAAGGTATTTGTTGTAAGAGTTCATGAAGTTGCAGAAATATTCGAAATATATTTTTCAGTCAGGAGACTGTTTTCATGCTCTCACCCCTTCAGTCCCTAGAGGGTATTTTCACACTTGATGATAGTAGTAGTGAAGTCTAAGTCTTCTGTAACTTAGAATTATGCAGAAACTTAGGTTGTGACACATACTGAAGGTCACCCAGACCCACCCCAGAACAAAGCAGGGCTAAATTACAAGTCAGGTTACTTTGCAAAGCCATTTATCTGGCTGAGTTTCGAGTATCTCCAGGAACTGGGAATGCTACAACTTTTCTTGGAAACTTTACAGTGCTTAAAGATAGATAGATAGATAGATAGATAGATAGATAGATAGATAGATAGATTGTTAGATAAATAGATAATTGCCTCCTGTCCTTTCACTGTGCATCTCTGAGGGAGCTGGTTTCCCTCTTACCTGCATCTCTCTTTATCGTATTGGAAGGCAACAACTGTATTCTCCTTAACCTTTTCTTCTTCAGACTGTAAAACCTCAGTTCTCCAAAGCTCTCCTCACTAGCCCTTTTGGATTCCTTCTGTCTATTCACTCATATCAAGTGTAGTCAGAAAAATGAAACAGAATGAGTCTGTATTTGCTTGATCTAGGATGATAGTTATGCAACTCTGTTGTACTGGGTTTTTTTCTGATTCTGAGTGTATGTAAGGTAGAAAGCTCTAAAGTGACTCATGACCTACCTGGGGATAAAATCTAGTCTTCTGGCACTGACTGAAGTTTTCTGACAGATGAGCTATGAGTCTAGGTTTTAATGTCAAGTTCTAATGGCAAGTTACCCATTTGGTGGATTTTTTTTTTTTTTTTAAATTTTGCAGCAGGGATTTATCATTGAGCAACTAGGATGTCATTCTTACCTTTGGATGTCTGGGCTGATGGGTCTCAGACCTACAAAGTGATGAACCTCTCATCTTCTACCCTGCTAGCTGTGGGGTAGTGAAAGTACTCTGTGTTTCTGCTTTTAGGAAAAAAAGGGACATAATTTGTTGAAAAGAAAGACAGCAACTGTGGGACTTTCTCATAGCTGCTCCTCAAACTGTAAGCAAGTTCTTTTACTGTTGTTGGCTCAGTCTTATTTTTCAGGGTACTTCAGTTCTGTCCTGAGGAAGATTCTGAATGATTCCCTGTCTGTAATCCAAACATAATTGTGGTAGCTGTGCATCATTGATCTTCATAGGATCTAAAAATTATGTAGGATCTAGGTATCATTGTATTAGACACAGTATGTTCCTCTGAGGTTTCCTTCTCACTGTTTGTCTGAATGTTTTTCCACATTTTCATACATTTTGATTAGTATTAACTGTTTGACTGATGGGGTGCCTCACCTGTATCAGATCTTAATTTCATATAAGTGACATGTGTGAGCTCTTTTCTTCTTTGTGTTTACTTTAGTGTCTTATAGTAGTTTCACTATGCAATGGTTTGTGCCTCAAAGGATTCACTAGTTACAGGTTTATTCTTACATGCAAGCTTCCACTTTTACCCCGGCACTCAACTGAAGTACTTGGCCAATTTAATTTCAGTTTTGAAACGTTGTGTTTGTACTTGTTAAAATGGGATTTTTTCCCCCACCCTCTCACTATCCAGTAACTGCTAAATGTGTATAGTACAGACAGTATAGAAGGAGAACAATATCCTAAAAGTGAATATTTCTACAATTTATAAGGCTGTTAAAACATGACTTTAGAGGGAAAAGATGGTTTGCTGCCTTATTCCTCCCTATATGCATGTATATGTGTGTACACACAGACACACAGTGTCTTATTCTTACACACACAGAGCGTCTTCTCTGAGTCCGTCCTAGAGTTAGGGGAGATTAATTGACACAGGCATCATCATAGACATCATATGCCAGTGTTACTTAGAAAATTCATTAAGAGTTAAAAGCTCTTTTTTACTTTAAAGTCTACAGCAATTTGATACTAATTTTTCATTATTAGACATACTTCATGTTGTCTCTTTTAGTTAAAGTACCTACTTACCTGTTTAAAACACTTTTCAGTCTTTACATAGGAATTTTTTTCATGTACCCAGCAAGTGCCCTATATTCACTGCTATTTTGTAAGAATGATGGGTACTTTAAATCAGATTTTACTTTATGTTAACTCAGATAACCTTGCCCTGTCTCCCTCACTTACCCTCAGATTCTTGCATATACGCTGTAGCTTGCTCACCAGAAAGTTTTCTGTTGGACCATTGTTTTAATTCTTTTTTATGGAATTTCTTGCAGTCTGTTTTCTTGAAATTCAAAAGACCATGATAATGAAAAGTCATAGATTGTGAATATTGAGGGGAAAAATTCTATTTCATTGAAATTTATACTTCTGTGTTCTCAATCTTAATGGAGCCCAGCTTAATAATGTCTAAAATTTATGTTAATCACTCACCAGAAGAATGCATGAAGATAATCAGTTTAATGTAGATATTGATTCTTTTGGAGTAAGACAAATTGTATTTGTGATATACATATACATAAGAAAAAATTTTAGTTGGCATTCCAATTCACTTGCTTTAAGCAGAATCAAAACTGCTTTAAGAACACTTGGTAAAAACAGCTTAGGGAGAATTAACTAGAAATATGAGGGGGAAACCTACTGTGCATACTGAAAGACCAGAGTAAATATTTAACCTTAAAAATACGTTGTTTCTGACAGCACCAAAAATCCTTTGTGAATGACAGTGATTATTGAGGATGGATTCTAGGGGATGCTCGGATTGCCTTACTGTATCTTTTTACAAGTCACATACTTAATGCTTCTTTACCAGAGGCAAAGACAGGCATCCCAAGAGTAACTCATCCCACCTACTTTTCAGGTGAAATGCATCTAGAGGTGCCTGTCTTACTCTGAGTAAAAAGGGAGTCCAGTGGTTAACTTCAACTGGATGCCTTCCTTCTGTACAGCTCCCTGTGAACGTGTCACTGACCCACAGCTGAGGAGATCTGCACAGCTGTCTGTGCAGAACCTTAAAGCTGAGAAAATACAATTGACAATCTAATGTTAATGTTAGCTGCTAGTGGAATTTGGGTGAAATCTTTTACATTTGAGGGCTCTTTTTCCTTTAAGTCTTGATGGCAAATTTGCTCTTTTCAGGTTATGACCAAAAGTACTGTTGCCATAGCAGCAAGTTTCTGCTTTTGAAGAAAACAAAGGGCAGTGTAACGTACACAAAATAAGCATAAATATTTTGGTGGAAAGGGGGTAAAAAAAAGTGAAGGCCTTATAGAAAATACATTTATAGATTTCCATTGTGTCATTTACTTTCTGCCGAAAGCAATTGTAGTAGTATTGAGAATGTGTTTTGTACCAGGGTGGAGCAAGGACCACACAGAAAAACCTTGATTTCTTGTACAGGAGATGGTGTACAGGCCACAGCCCGTTTATAACTCCTGAAAAGAAGGTTTAGCAGAGGTTAGAAGTGGAATAAATGTTAAAATTGAACTACTTGCTATGCTATGCCATGGCTAACTGGTGTTAGTATGGCTGTTCACCTCTACTGTGCTCTCACTTTCATAGCGTGTCTCTCTTGCACTAGATGACAGAAACAGAGCCTTAAGTGGCTGAGCATCTGACAAGTATTAGGGAAAGGATATGGTGAAATGGAAGATCTGTTCTTGATCTAGAAGAAGAAATCTATTTTGAAACACCTGAATTTTATGGGAAAAGTGAGTTTTTGAAAAAGGATAATTCCACTGAAGGTGAAATGTTGGAAATGGAGGGTGGAATGTGTTCTGGAAATAAGGAGCCAGGTTGCCGTGGTAAACCCTTGGAAGCTGACAGCACTTGAGTTTCAAGTTATAGTTAGATAGTCACTACACTGCATACCAGTGTTAGACTGCTATAACCTATTTTGTGCTTATTTGCTAATTTCCATGCGTCGCTTTGACCCTCAGACTTGTAAAATTTCACTAACCAAGAACAACCCTAAAATAAATCCTTAGAATGACTTACATCCTGTCCTCAAAATTCATAAGCCACTCAAAACATTTCGTTCTTTTGCACTGGTTACTGTTACCTGTTAGCTCATATGGGGATGTTGATTTGAAGCATTTACCTCAGACCTGATTTCCTCAGTCATACTTTATTATCTTCTCAGGATGTGCTTACTTTGTTACTCCATAATTGATTTTTTTCTCACTCAACATGAAACTTAAAAACCAGAAAGGAAAAAGTAGATCAGAAGAAACCTATCATTAGCAAGGGGAACTGTACTAGCAAGTTCTTGTGTGTTACTTTGCTTATTTCAATGCTCAAACTGTAACTTGGCCTATGCCCAGCTCCTACAAAATATTCAGGCACCCACATCTTAATTAGTCTCTGAAAGTTAATGAGAACAGAGCATATACACAAATCAACCTTGATTTTGTCCCCATGCCTTGCTTTGGCAGCGTTCATGGATGATGAAGGGCAGGTATAAAAGGTTGCTGGTCAGTTGTGCAGAATATTGCTGTGAAGTTCTTGATACCTTCACAATTGTCAGTCTCTGGCAGAGACTAAAGACAACTGCACTTTTACTGGATCAGTGCCACTTTCTCTTCTAAGGCTGTCTTCCACAGGCTGCTTGATATTGTATGTTCAAGGCCAGGTCTTGAAAATTCTTCTTTTCTTAATTTCATGGTCTGTGTCTTACCATGGTAAAGCTTTGGCAATCATTGTTCTGTTATTAAAAGACATTTCCCAGTTTGTTTTCATAGGTCAAAAGCATTTCTTTGGGTTAAAAGTAATGAATAAGGAGACTTGTGCATATAAACATTCTTCAATGAGTAGCATGATGATTTCATATATGTTTAAGTTGTCTGCAAGACACAGAGATGCCACCTCAAGACACCTGGTTGGTTTTTATTTGTTTATGTGTATGGATCTTCTAGAAAAATGTTCATTTTAGCAAACTGCAAGCTCTATTTAGACATCTTGATTTTCATTTTTGATAATCCCTATTTTCTCAGAAATAAATAGATTTCTGAAACTTGTATTAATTTAAACACTTCTCCCCAAATTTCCATATATTCCTGAGATGACTTTGCACCAGCTAGTGCTTCAGAAGCTCTGGCAGGATTCTGCAAATAATAAAGCTAACAACTGGTAAGGGTTTTTTGACTGGAATTTTGTAAAACAAAAGGTGTCTATATGATTGCTTTTGAACAAATATCTTATTTCAGTCACAATGAGTTCAAGGGTTGGGTGTCTTGTTTGTTTGGGTTTGTTTGTTTATTTTTGTTTGGCTAGAGTGGTTTTGTTTGGTTTGTCATTGTTATTTGTTTTTTTGGATGTTGGGGGCTTTTATGTTGTGGTGCTGGATTTTGGAGGGGGAGGTTTTCACTGGTAAGGATGACAGAAGCATTAAGGCTGCCTAAACAAAAACTTATCAGTACCTTATCAGGTATCCTCCCGCCATTTTTGACGTTAATTCTACTTCTCAGTCATGTTCATTTTTAGTTGTAAAGAAATATGTATCTTCTCATTTCTCAGCCCGTAGTTGTGAGTCAATTCCGTGCAGGAACTGGGAGAAGGTGTAGATGAATGCCACAGCTAAGGAGTGTTTCACAGGCTGCTCCTGCTCCTCTATCACCTTATGGTGCTTTCTTTCATAAAATGCCAACAATTCTATGATTTTTTTCAGACACAACAAACTTTCTATCTTGTGAAATTTATTCTGCTACTCAGCAGGAATCTTTGCAAGTTCTCTCCAGCTGAAGCACAGATTTTGGTACATTTGTGCAGTTCTATAAATTGCCTTCTCACCGTCTTGTGGTTTAATATAATTTATTTTTCCTACACTACTAAATTAGCATTCATTTAGAAAAAAACAAGAAATTGTGTAATTAAATGTGTGTAAATATAACAAAATCAAAAAATCTTTGTGTTAGGAGGTTGTTTTTTTCCTGGAGCCTGCATGAAAAGTAGACAAATGGAAACACCAGCCCTTCCTGCAGTACTTTGCAGAGAACTGTGTGGGTAGCTGTTCTACCTATGTTTTGAAACCTATCATTTTCTCTACCAGTGCCAATCAGAAATCAAAATGACTAAATGACACTTAAATTCAGTTCAACAAAGCACAAATATGAAGACTAAATAGCAGATAAATGGTCAATAACCTAAAATGAAAGTGGATAATGTACCATGTACCTTTCAGAAGGAATTGCAGTAATTTTTTTGAACAGTTTTAAAACTGTTTTTGAATAAAAACTGTTTCAATACCTTTTTTCTTGTAAACTGCAAGAAATAAAACCACCTGCAAACAAACAAAACAAAAATACTCCAAACTTTAAAAAAACATGTCCAGATTATTATTATTCTAAGCTAAAAATATCTGCTCTGAAATGACTTTAAATTAGTAATGCGAGTTACCAATATCACAGTAGAAACATACCAAATAACAGCAGTATTATTAGGGTACAAATGGTGTATTTCTCATTTTCTAAAATAATGGACTGTTTATCTTCTTTGTTCTAGCATAAAATCTTGTATTATTTCTGAAAACCTGAATTCTATATGGTGCTAACAACCTTGATGCCTGTAAGCAGGAGAATATAATACCTCTCTCTTGTGATTTTCCACTTTACATTGCTGCAAAGCTTGACATTATTGGTTTCCAGCTCAGAGCCAACACCTGCAGAAGGGGCTGAATCTTGGTGAGGTTATTTCCATTCGCAGGCCTCTTAAGTCAGCAATTCAGTAGACATTCAGGAGCAAAAAACATATTTAAAGATGTTGTTAGTCAAATTGCATCCAAATGTGTAACTCTTAATAATTTGTGAATTGGTAATACAATATTTTTTGAGAATGAGCCTGTGTCATAAAGGTGTATGTCAGTTTCTTTGACTGTAACGTTATGTATTGGAAAGTCCTACATTTTGATAGAAGTAAATAAGGAAAATAATCTTAAATATGTCTAATTTCAATCCATGCAGGAAATAATTTATAAATGGGAAAATTATTCGAGGGGAGGGGATAAAGGAAGCTAGTGCACATTTAAATAATAAAAAGATTTTTAAAAGCACAGCATTTACCTGATGTATTTTGCAAATTGTTCCTTCTAGTGCAGACAATGCTAAACTTCTAGAGGTCTGCTTGTGTTCCCAAAAGATCAGAACAATTCTCCAGCACCATGACAAATTTCTAATTTTTTTTCTTTTTTAATGAAGAAACACCTTTTCTCACTTACAATGTTCAGATAATGCTGTTAATGATGCTTTACTGAATTTTCCTGACAGAAACAATAGCTGTCTAAAGGGATGCAAGCTGCATGAGCCTTCACTATTTATTTATTTATTTAAAGTTATTTGACTACTCTAGAAAAACAGTCGTAGCTTGGCACAGCAGTTGGCATCTGTTTTTTCCTGTTGTTCTATTAATGATTGCATTAGATATTTCTGAGCTTACTGAGTGTTTTCTTTCCTGTTCCACCACAATGTCAAAGTGTTTTTTGTGGTGTGTGGTTTCTTTTTTTAATAGTTCTTTCCTTCTTTAGCAGATACTCCCGTCTTTCCTTTTATTTGGCCTGGAGACAGACTGCTTGGGTGAAAATCAGTTCTGATGGTGGTGCAGGAGTCTTATGTGGCTAAAAGCAATATGTAATTCATCAAATGTCCCAGCTAATCTGTTTCTAGATTTTATATTCCTATCTGTTTTACTCTTTCATTCAATATTACTTTTAACAACATGCTTGGATAAAAGCAATTTAATATATTTTTTATGCCTTAAAATGTTGTTGCATGGTTCACTCATGCCAGCAATCTGTGCAGGTAGGCCAGGTTTCTTCAAGTGTGGTGTCTGAATGTATTTATTCCTAAGATTTTCTTTGTGCTTTGACTTTGAGTAATCAATTCAATCATACTGTGCATTTGGTGAATGTTTTTTGGGGAGCTTTTAATAATTCATAATTTCAACATCTTCAATGAGAAGGATGTTTTAATAGAGGTGTGCTTGGTATGGCACATTTGTTTGTGTTTCTTTCTCTTCATGTTTTGTTATATTCTGTGCACTACTACATTTTAAAGACACTTTATATCTGTAGGACGTTAACTTGTACGGTATTTGGGGATTTTTTTTTTTGCATTGCACAGGTACTAAATAATTATTTCCCTATGCCATGAAAAAATTGATTTCATACTTCACGCGAAATTAGGCAATGCACAATCCTGTTGCAAAATAATTTTGTTTCCTAGTTAACATGAACCGTCTCCAGACACTGATTAAACAGTTAGAGTAACTGGGGCAAATAAAATTTATTTATGAATGTAATAAACCTTGTAAAAGTACTACTTTTTCTCGATTAAGTATTCTTTTATTGTGATGTGTGTGATTGGCTGTTGTCTGATAGAATATCTGTTCCGCAAATAGGAGCAGTAGGGTTGAATGGGTTTTGGACTCTGGCTGGTTGGGTAGTAACTGAGTATTTGTGGTGTATTTTGGTGCATCACTTACATGCTGCTTTTTGCTCCATGAAAGATTTTTAATTTTTTTTTTTTTAAATAGAGAAGAAACTAAGAACAAATAGCATATTCTGTGTGCTTATTTACAACCCTTGCTTCCAATGTACTTCACAAAAAGCCAATGCTAAAATGTGTATTCACACTGTATAACTTCAGGCATGTCATTGTAATACCTGTGTTAAGAACTGCTCTGAAAATTGTCAGATTAGATGGCGAAGCAGAAGGGTGTCTAATTGCATTCTGGACTTTTTATTGGAACTATTAAAAATTTATACTAAGCACAGAAGAGAAGGAAATGCAGAGCTTGTACATTGAACTTGAAGAAAAATGTTGAGTAAACTACCAAAATATTCAGGTTGTTAGTGAATTTAACAACCTAGATCAAAACCCTTTCTCTGCCACGTGTGAAGTGCTCACTACAATTTGGACTACTTATAAGCTTTACTCACTTCCTCTGCATTAGAAATTAGTAGCCTTTTAGCAAGATTTTAATGAATCTCAACAATCCTTTAAAGCAGATATAATAGAAAGAACTAACTAACTAGATATCTACCTGAAACTAGGATGTAATGTAATTACTTTTATCACAATTTATAGTACTGAAATGGCACAGAATAACTGATTAGTGCTTTGAATTGATTTTTGTTTTGCTTTTATATAACAAGCCCAGTGGCCCCATTTTATTTGATTAATACTATGTTATGGTCTTGGGCATCTTTTGAACTACCATCAGCTTTTCTTGCAAGATGTAATGTTTCTTTCAGGAGATCTCCTTTGGGTCTTGATTAGATCTAGTGCTGTTTAAATAAACTTTCTGTTAGGCCAGAATTTGATATGCTTTACCTGTTACAAATTTCTCCTGCAAGGAAAAAGAAGGGTAGGGATTATGAAGAAAACAGCAAAATTAATGAAAAGATCAGAAATGAGTGACCTTTGCTGTATGAGCCAATAAAGGTTTGGTGGGGATAAATGTCAGTCAGGATCAGAGACCTGCAGCTGCAAGAGTTCACGTGGCCTTTATCAGGCCACGTTCCTACCCTGCCCCTGTCCTTTCAGACAAAGACAGGAATCTGTTAGTAACTTGGCGTGGGAGAGTGGGTTGGTCTTAATGCAATCATTAAAAGTGATTCTGGGAATCACTGGGATGCAAATCATACCATACTTGTGTATGCAGTGGGTGTGTGTGGTGTCTGTAGGAATGGCTGTAGTATGCAGCCCTTTAGCGCTAGCAGAAAAAGCCATGTGATCTACAGTGGCAGGAAAATAGGGAATGATTACCATGAAAAGAAAAGATGTTATCACTCCTGCTGTAATTTCTTTTGGTGACTTGAAGGCACATGCTTGAGGTTGCAAGGCAGTTCTGCAAGCTCTCCACTCACTTTTAGAAGAGACACTTTTGAAAACTTTTGGAACAAGGAATAACTTCTGTAAGTTTTGGACACAACTTTCAAAGGCTACACATCTCTGGTTATAAAGATATTAAGACAATATAGTGATCATGAACTGAGATGAAAAGATTTGGACCTCGTTGTAGTACACTGAGTTTTTCAATATCTAGAATAGCTAATCTGCAGTATTTTAACATTAAAACCTACCTCTATAATAATTATTTCATGGACACCCTTTGGAGAGAAGCACAAAGGTAATGTACTACAGCTTTATAAATAACAGATTCTCTTTGTAGTGTCATCAATACAGTCATTTATCTACTTCTCTTTTTTTTTAAACTATGAAAAATTATTTTAAGCACTTCAGCAAAACCCCTTGGTTGAAGGAGCTCTGCACACTTTTTAAAAATTGTACTTCATCCACCGGATCACATCTGTCAACAGTCACACTTAAAAACATTTCAAAGATAACTCAAAGTTTTTTAGATGCTACAAAATTAATCTTCCCTATCTCATATGCTTGCCATATCTTATATCCCATTTGTAACTTATATCAGCTGACTTAAAAAAACTGGTAGATGTGCACTTCATCAGTATTTAATTTTTAATACATTCTTAATAAGATTTTTTACTCTGACAGATAGTTGCTTAGTTAAATAGTACAGCAAACTTTTTGTGTAAATGGAGCTTCCTAACTGTATCTCAATAAACCAGTTTCACTTTGTTTTCTTTCAGTTACCTAAGCAGAGGGTACTGATATTTGTTGAGATCTGTCCTCTACCAATCGTGTTCTCAGCTGAAATACCTTTTTTACCGCTATGTTTGAGGACCCTGCTTCTGGACCAGGGTGAAAGCAGTATTATTTCATGTATCTGTGATTTGCAGAGGGAGACTGAAAAGAAAGGTAGTGTTGAGTACGGAGGAGCTGTGGGGAGAGGAGTGGTTTGCAGCAGAGTTGCTGCAAAAATCCGGTGCCAAAGGTGTTTTTGCAGCAGACCTTCCCTGGGCTGTGAAGAGGTGGTGGCAGGCAGATCTCTGTTGCAGTGCAGAGCGGGGATCCTCTGCTTGGGCTCACCTCCAAGCCTGGGCTGCGTGGGAAGGGCGGGTGCCGCTGGCTTCCTGGGGTCACCAGGCTCATTGGAGGCTGTCTGGCTGTGCCCAGCAAGCAGGAGCCTGCTGGGGACAGGAAGCCAGGCTGGGGATAGGAGCCCTGGTGCAGTGCTCTCAGCTCACTACTGAGAATAGTGCTGGAGTTCCTGATTCACAGCAAGGAGTTAATGCTGTGTTAATGTCTGACGTTCTCTCAGTGTTCACAAGGACAGAAAATGTGCTTAGTAAGAGAAGTACTGTGCAAAGAGTGAATCTCAGACTGCTGCATGGATTTATAAGCCAATACAGCAAAATAATATTGAGGCTACACTAATGGGTACCAGGAAATAGTCCTTACTGGTTTTGGGGTCACGGGCTGTGCAATATAGCCTTTTCAATGTTCATGGATCAAAGAGAGTGAAGAGGAGGGGTTTTTGAGATTGTCTGCAAGAATATGCTTTTGTACTGTGCTCCACCTCTGGGGATGGCCTCTTTGGACTTGGGATAGTATTAGCTTGGCATCCCAAGAGCATGGAAGGAGCCCAGAGGGAATGCACACATTTTCCATCTAGGTTAGATCACTGCTGTATTTCAGTAGATCATTCTCCTTCTTCTTAACCCTTCACATCTGCTACTAACTATTTTAATAAGCAAGATTTTGTAGGCATGAAAGCTTTCCAATATAAGTCAGCCACATCCTGAGTTTATTAATATAGTTGATATTATTTATTTATATACCTACAAGCTTTTCAAACTTTCTTTTTCAGCAATTTCATAAGGGACAGCTAATTTATTTCAAAAGTGGATTAACTCTTTAAAAGCACCTTTTTTTCACCCCCAGCTACCAATTAGAAATGTGTATTTCTTCATTCTTAGCAGCCGTCTTCTATATTTTAACAGTGATTACTATTATTACCTTGTAGTCCTTGCATAACTTTTTTGTATAGACAGCATCTCGCTTTCCAAACCATAAGCAGTCTTTCAGTGGAAACTTCTGTCAAGGGCAATACCTTGTTATTTTCCACCTCCATAACACACGTACAATGCATATTATTCAAAAAGTAGAAGACAGATCAAATGATTTTCCTTTCTCCAGTATAAACAACAAACTGCATTATATATTTGTGGAGAATTATGGCTTTGGCTACACTTAAGCTTCATGTAATATCTTCTGTATTCATCTTCCTGATTAAAACATTTATCAGAGACCACACTTGGTAACTCTTGAAACTGTTCATTTAGTCACTTTTAAAGAAAAAATAAGGGAGAATGTATTTTATTATCGTTTACTAGGTGTTCTATTTAAATTATCCATAATATGACAGTTACAATTTTCTTTTAGATGCAGTAGATTGTGTTTAGCAATGACCTTTAAATGTTCTCATCATAGTACATTTTAGTCACTGCTTCTAATCCTGCAGAAAAAAAAAAGTAAGCAAAAAATGTCTGGCTAAAAATACACCTAATAATATTATAAATAGCATAAAACATAACTTTGGCCTTTTTCAAAGCTCTTAACCTGTCAAGCCATAAGCTGCAAGTGGTATTACTATGCAGGAACTCCAGCTTTTGCCAAAACCTTTGAGAAAAATGAAGGAAATAGCTGATATTAATGGCTCTCAAAATTTAGGAGAACTTGCACAGAATATGCTGCTTCCAAAAGGCATCAGCTCTTTATTTTTGTCAGAGAAGAGCAGTAAGGAATAAATTGTTCCCTTTTTCTTCCTATTTTTATAGTGTTTTCTGAAATACAATAATAGACTAGAGAGGCATACTCTTAAATCCTGTTCTTGATCCTGGTAAAAAGAACATTCCAGCTCATTTTATTAGAGTTAATTTGACCATTAATATGAGTAGCTAATACTCTTCATACTTTTCAGTTGACAGGCTTCCACTTTGGCTCTCCATTCCACTTTAAAGTGCAGTTTCATCAATTCAAGTGTCATCTTGACAACAGAGGGGGTCAGATTCTGCTGGTTCAAAACAACTTGACACAGTATCACTTCTAATTTAGCTTATGTATGAAAAGAAAAATATTTCAAGGCCCCTTTTTTGCATTCAACTCTGTGTGAATGATTCTTGTTAGATTATCAGTCCAGTGCTGTCTTGCAGACAGTAATCCAGAAATTATAACTGAGAAAGAATCTCAGTGAGTATCAGTGAACAGCATGAGTGATGATCATTGTTTAACAACTAAATTCAAGTTCTCTATTTTCTGTTTTACAAAAATCCATGCTTGTGCTGTTTGATTTTGACAATATGGTAATAAAAGAAATAGGTTAAATGATCTAAGTTTTGGTGAAAGACAACTGCGAATCAAGAATAATCCTCTGTTGGATATTCTCTCTGGTATGCAGCAACCTTGTTTTTGAAAAATAATTCAGAGCTGAAAGTCAGGAAATTGAGTAGGAGGGGGTTAGAAGAGGGCCACATGTATCTTTTGATGTCTTACAAATTGGACTGTGTGACCTAATTGGATGAAAAATTAAGTTACCTCTTAGTGGAAACAGATTTACATGACTGATACTGCTCTTAGTGAAGTAAATGATGAGGCTCCATTCATTTCAGTTTAATAAGGAAGGTTTGGTCTTATACATGATATTCAGAAAGATTTTATTTGCAAATTGTGATTAAATTCTGTCTTGATATGGCTCCTCTGAACTTTTGCAACAAAATTATTGCCTGTCTCAAGGAGGCTGGAAAAGAAAGAATCTTCAGTCAAGGTCCCAACTGGGTGCTATAAACACAGTTCTCTCCTGCACTGGGGCAAAATGCCCTCAGTGACTATAACTCCCAATGACTTCAGGAAGAGATAACACTTCTTCTATTGCTAACTCCTAGGATAGTATGTAGCTGGTGTTCGTTGTTAATGTCTGTTTTGTCTTCCTTTAGGTCCCTCCCTGAAAATTCAGAACATTTCCCTTCTTTCATCCTGTGCACATGTTTTTCTTCATCCTGTTGAAGTAAACAGCGTAAGTAGGATGTCCTACATCCTTTTGTATGGTACAGTTTGACGACATGAGGGTGTGCATTATTTGGAGAGGAACACTGTCTTCAATGGTTACAACAGAATGTGAAATCAGCAACACAGTCAGCTCTGATGTTTCCAAAGAGTGTTTGGAGTATATTTGGATCTTGTTATTCCTTTTCATCCTCTTGTCATTAGGGTTCTCAAAGTGGAAAACTGCAGCCATTCTCCAGGTGATCAAAGTGCCATTTATTTTAAATAAAAAAGAAATTGTAGATTGGAAGCATGTAACACATGACCTAAAATTAAAGGTCTGAGTGATGTAAAATTTCATATTTCAAACTGCAGACCGAATGCAGGCTAGGAATGAATGGCACAACTGCCTTTAACATGAATGGGTTTTTTTCTCCATTTTTTTGTGGGCTGGAACTTAGCCCTCATGATCTGCTGTTTCTCGACTGGAACTTGTTTGCAGTCTCTAGTCATCCACCAATTATGGCAAACTAATTTCCGCTAATGACAACTCTCAAATTGTCCTTCACAAGTTTTTAGTGTAATTTCTTTTTTGGCCTTCCGCCTTCAGAACCATACACCAAACTGGTTGTAAATTAGCTCCAGAGTAAGGAACAAAATATTACACAGAAATGTGACCCTGAAATAATTAACAAGGCACCCCAGAGGGTTCCTTTATGATACTCTTTTCTCTTCAGACACATTAGTGGCCCTTGTGATTCCTTGTAGATTCCAGTGTTGCTTTTATGCAGATGATTTTGCAATCTGCATTAGTGGGTCATCTGTCACAGACCTTCCAGTTGAAGTAAAATGTATTTTGAACCTTGTGCAATTGATTGCCTAAAAAATGGATTTTAACATGTTGTTTCTATTTCATCTTGATTTTAAATTCTGAAGCATTTCTTGCAAAATATGGCATTGCATGTATTTTTTAAAGGGTTTAGGGATTTTGGCTTATTTGTTTTTATAGACATAATGTTTTAGCTTTTAATGCATTTATTTAATTTGTCAATTACTATTGAATAAGACATGATTATTTCTCTACATTAGTAAGAGACGATGTACTTGTGAAAGACATTCAGGGTTAGTTTCCTGTTTTTCATTGCCGCACATTTATTTCAGTGATCATGTACACAGTGCAACTTTTGTCATTTTACTTAAGATTCAAACAATGTGCCACGTGTCTGTTTGATTTATTTTTTTACCTTTGTGATTTCCACAAGGACTCATGAATAGACTGAACTTACTACGCTGGTACGAGGATTTTACCTGTGTTAGCTTACATTTACTCCTAGACTCACCTATAGAAGCATGCATGTTTGCATGTAAGTAAGACTGCAAGTTTCTGAGATATGGTCCTAATTGTAAGTTATTTAACTAGTAACTTACTGGTATTCAGTCGTTTGTGTTTGACTTATCATTTTTATAAAGTCCTAGATGTTCCGCAATGGACATAAAACACATACTGGATATATTTTTTAAACTACTTTCATTTGTTGTTGGTTTTGGGTTTGAGGTTTTTTTCCCCACTGCTTATTTTTATATACTAACTTTGGAGGTTGTCATTTAAATGAATGCATGAAGGTCTCCTCAGGGTTTTCATCTTGTTTAAATAAATTGAATTGAATTGATTTAGTGTTCCTATTACAATTTGTTGAAACTACTCAGGCTGTTGAGGGATGTAATGTCACTGGGCTTTATTATGAATTACAAAGGAAAAAAAAGGGAACTGCTCAGCAGGTTGCTTTGACATTAATTCAACCATTGTATAATATGCACAAAATGCTCCCTTTGTGGCAAAATTTTTGATTCTGTTTAATTACATATTTTTATAGTGCTTCAGAAAACAAAACAAGTAAGCAAGGTAATTTTTAGTTTCCTTATTTAGTTCTTAGTTTTAAAACAAGAGTCTTCATTAAGTAGTTGCAATAAGCATCTTTATTATAGTAAAAAAAACCCAACTGTGGTATTTCTTAGTCCATCAAGAGACATAACATGACTTTCTTATGTCCAAATGTTAAGCCATCTAGAAACTAGGGATGCTGGCTCCACCTGTGACATGGGAGATGGCATGTTGGAAATCAGTGATCTTGAAAATTCTTTGGAGCCAGGGTAGAAAACTAGTTGAACATCGTAGTGATGGCAAATTAAAAGGGCCGATGTGACTAAAGGCCTAGAAGCAGAATAATATCAAAATGCAGTGGAAAGATGGATACTACCTTTGTATGAACAGGACAATAGAGTTCTTGGAATACTAGGATCCCTTTTGGAACTCATACTTAGAGAAAAATGTTGTAATATTAGAATATTATATGTAATAATACTAGAAAAGTTCGAAGAAGACCCACAAATGTGGTGATAAGTTTGGAAGTGAAGGACTTTGAAGCTCTGTCTGGAATCAGTTCAAGAAAACACTCCTGTCTGTGTGATGCAAAGGAGCAAAATATCTGATTGCATAAATACTGCTAAATTGAAATAAAATTACTGCTCAATAGGTATGAACTATTGATTGTTTTTATAACAAAAAGTTGTGCTCTGGAAAATCCCTAAGGAATGAGACATTCTCTGAGATACAAATTTTTTTTTAACCCCTTTTAACTATGTTATTGTATTGAAATTATCTAAAAGGTTTTCATAGAGTAACTTTTTTAGAAGGTTCTGATTTAGACTAAATACATCATAAAATGCCTTTCTCCAGTATATTCTTGATGGCATCACTCTGATTTATTACTACAATCTTTATCACAGCAACCATTCTTTGATAATGTACAGAAGTGGAACAATAAATCTCGGGTATAGCATCTGAAAAACAGATACATTCTATGAATTTAATGTAGCAGTGTGTGAAGGTTTGTGGGTGTTGTAGTGGTCTTAGGAATTTAGAAATCTGGAGTCAGTGGAAAAACACAGACATTTTCAGAGGACAAATCAGGTTATGGCTGTCCAGGTTACACAGGGACAGTGTCTCTCACAGCAGGCCTTGGGCATCCTGGGTGACAGCTCTCATGACTGAATTCGAATTGCAACCCTAAAGCTCAGAACCCTCATCTCAGAAGTATTTAGGCAACAAAATCTCATGAACATATTTTCCTTTGGATTCAACATCTAAGTAATGTTAAGGATCTCAGACTAAATATCCAAGGTTACATGGGAGCAAAACCACAAATCTCCAGGTTGATGGTCTCCCCCTATCAGGTGGTATCTGCTCACGCCCCAGTGTGCCCCCCACCAATTCTTTTTAACAACATGAGGAAGAATATAAGTTACTTACTAGTTGTGAGCTATTTCTGAGAACATACTGATACCAAGGTAATTTAGGGATCATAGAACACAGCCAGAAATATAAGATCTGCCAAAGTAATGCTGTAGCAAGCACAGTTCCTAGTTTCAGTGTAGGCAAATAAGTGAAATAAGTGATACTGTATTACATTGCATTAATGACACCATTCTATCTATCTCCTCTACGCTTTAAAACAGATACTGAAAAATTGGAAAACATTCCTGCAGGAGCCACAACAGTGAGTTAAGGTCAGAAAACCTGCCAGGGAATGAAAGGCAAGAAGCTCTATCTACTTATTTTTTTTTAAAAATCCCTACAAAACTGTGAGAAGTAATTTAATATATTTATTGATATTCCCATGGAGAGAAAATTTCTGATGGCAAAGAGCTCTTTAATCTATCTGATAAAGATACAAGCATCTGAAGGTGGAAATATTCAGATTTTGCCTGGGAACTTTGGGAAAGCAAAACAGTGGGTGCATTTTCACTCCAAGTATTTAAATCTGGAGGGGTGTTTTTGTGTTTTGTTTTGGGTTTTGTTTGTTTTTAAAAAAGGAAGCGTTAAAAGTTACAGGATTGATTATGGGCGCGTTTATGTGAAACTATGTTAGATGACGCGGCTGTCAGGTGATGACAGATGAAAATAATCCTTCTTTCTTACCTTCCTCCAATATCATCTCAGTAATTTGCAAGTGAATACACTATTAAGATGCAGAAATTGTGGGCTTTCCCTTTTTTTAAGAGTGCTGCTGTCTTATGGATTTATTAGCATGAAAAAAGCAGTAAAATTCACCAAGGGTGAAATCCACTCCTGGCAGAAAGCCAGAAGAGAATGTGCTCCAGTTATATTGTGCTTGAGACCTGTTATGACATGGCTTTATTGAAAAAACTGTGGGACTAGAATTCTTGAAGAATTATTCTCCAATGATTTCTGGTATGCTGTGCTGATACCACCATTAGATCAGAACATCTCAGAAAATAAATTAATTTACAATCTGTAGTACTCACGAGGAGCTATTCTTTTCCCAGATAGAGCTGAGTGAGATTAAAAAGTTTTCCCAAGGTCATGAGCAAAGTCACCACTGAGGTAGGCTCTAACTAGAGCCAAAAGAAAATAAAATATTTATGCTATTAATTTAAACTTTTCTTTGTGGAATATATAACAAAAGCAATTGAGAATTCTTATGAAAATTTATTACAAATTTGTATGTGGATAAAAACATTATGGTTTGTTAAAGTATTTTTCCTTGAGCTAGTTTCTGAACTTGTTTTGTACATAAAAAAACCCTAAACAAATTAGAAGTCCTATTCAAAAAATGGTTGATGTTTTGCAGTTATAGAAGAAATATTTGGTTTAGGGGTTTTTTTTTCACTAAACTGAGTTCATGCAAAATAATCAAATCTGCAGGTATTCTTGTTAAAAAGAAAATAGCATTTTTTTTTCAACTTTTTTTTAAAACTCTTCCGATGAAGCAGTTCTATTTACTGGTCTTTATGTTTCACAGTCCAGTTCCTTAACTGAGAGTTCATTCTTATTTTTTAGGGTTCAGTAAGAGATATGTGGTTTTAAAATAAATAAAAGGTGTATGATTTGAAAAGAGAGACTTGGCAAATTTTGATTCACAGTTCATTTTATAGCCCTGGTAACTATTCAATTTTTTTTTTTACTGTGTAAGTTCTAAACACATTGTAGTTGTAATGATAAAAAATGCTACTTCTTTGGTATAGAAGTAGTTTTGCAATTAATTTTAATTCAGTTTATCAAAAATATATTCTGTATTATGGAAGATTAGGATCTTGACACACTTAGGTAAAGTAGAGGTTTATTAGGTTGCGATTAGGGTGCTATTAGGTTGCCATTTTCCTATCAGTGCAAGAGGTTTCCATTCAACTACATCCTCAGGCATATTTTGTTTATCTTTAGAGAGCTACATATATGGCATGGAATTATTTCAGTCCAGCCCTCTGCGGTTTTATAACTTTTTTTGACAGAAAAATCTAACAATGTTTAGATGATAACAAGGGATAGTTGGACTGTCAGATCCTTAAAGAGTTCTGATAATATCAATCATAAGATTAATTGGATTTCTAAGACAAGTTCTAGAAGATGGAAAAGAATGGAATGTAATTCTTTGCATCTCCTTGTCCTAAAATATCTTTTTTGGAATTGAAGTGTAATTCTATGACAAACTAGGCACAGACTAATAAGCCGACCCGGTAAAGTTTTGCCCTACTTTGACTTAGTTCTGAAAGACTGAAAAGAGGCAATTTTGATTTTATTTGAGAACATCTCTTATAAGAATCATTCACAGCCTAGTTCAAGATGTTTACAGACTTTGCAGGTTTTTCTTGTTCTCTTGAAATATTTTCTTTTTTTTTCCCCCTGCCAGTTCACAGTTACTGGTACAAATCAAGTATATCAGGCAATCACATCTGGAATTTGGAATGCATTTACATTATGTAGTGGAAAACAGTTATATTCTAATTTCATATATAATGATGGATTTCTGTGAAGCATCAATAAACTCTGAAACATCAAAATAATAATAAGTACCAGGAAAAGTGATTTATAAATATCTGCTGTTTTTGCATCTGTCTGTATACATGCTTTTTATAAAGAACTTAATTACATACTCACCTTGAAAGCTGTTGTATTTTTAGACTTTTTTTGCAGCTTTGCTGCTTTGATTTGCAATAGATTTAGTTTTCTTTTTGTTGCTCTGCATCTGCACTTAAGTAGAGATTGAGTGTGAAGGTAGTCATGGATAGCAAAGTTTTTCATACATTTTGAATTGCTTTTCTGTGACAAAATGCTCTCTGGCAAAGTTCCAGAAAATACAACAGTAGTTGACAAGGAGACTGAGAATCTTCTCTTTCTTTAATACATGCACGCTTCTGTCTACCTGAATTTCATCATTATTCTCAGAAATAAAGCTGAAGCTCCTATTCCCTTTCTGCTGCAATCACAAGGAAGGAGGGGAGAGTCTTTTTGGTTTCAGAGCCCCAAGTAACACAGAACCGAAGGGAACCTAAATGAAACTTTGGCCTGTGAAATAAACCTTTGAATTCTAAAGAAATAGGTGACTGAAATAATTAGTAGAAAAATGGATATTTCCATGGTTTATCACTCAATGGCAGTATATGTGTTATGGCCTTACCACTGCATCCTTGCATAGTAGAAATATTCAAATCCACTTAACTGGATGAAGGTTACTCTTTGTCTCACAAAAATGTTTTGATGTTCAAGGAAGAAAAAGAATACAAAAATAGACACCTACAAATTCATAGGACCATGAAGGCAGGAAAAAACCCCAAAAAACAAAAGGTGCTGAGCCCACTGTCCACCCTCTATCACTTCCAAGAATTGCAGATTCAAAGGACAAGAGGCAACAGTTGCAAACTACAAGGGAAATTCCAGTTGAATATAAGAAAAAAAAAAATCACAGTGTTCAAGATCTGGAGTGTTGCCAGGAGAGACTGTGAAAACACCATCCTTGGAGATATTTAAAATTTACTAGGTAAATGTTCAACCATATACATTATGTGGTTATTTATTCTCCGCTTTTAATCACCTTCTACCACCCTTTGGTCAGCTGCCAGATAATTCAACAGAATAAGTACTAGCAGTGGTAACTACTGAAAACTTCTTTATTTTCTTGAAATAATTCCATGGAATTTAGTGGTACAGATAGCTAATTTTCTAAATTACAGTAAAAACAAATGCTTGAAATAGAGGGCTTAGAAAATAAATTGTCAGGAAAGGTTTCCTTTCACATAAAAGTGAATTAAGAGGGATATAACTTCATACTCAAATACAGCATATTGTAATTAGTTTACTCTATCTTTCTCAAGGGAAAGAAGGTAAAGCACTAAAGTAGTATTTCAGATAGAATTCAATTCTTTATGATGAACACAGTTATTCAGCAGCTGACATATAATGGCCAATATTTTTGCAAAAGCCTAGCCTGCATGCCTGATGTTATTAAACAATGTTATGTTGCTTATTAACATTAAAGTACTCATTCAGTGCACTGGAGTATTGATCTGTCTTTTTAGGAAATTGCAGCATTTTACAATTAATCACATTGCATAAAATCATAACTCTGAGATTTCACTGCATACATTTCTTAATCCCTACAGACTTAGTGAGTAAAATAGTCTGATGAAATACTCACAGTAGACTTCCAGCTGGTTTTCAGTGCACCAACCTACACACTTGTCTAGGCCTTCCATGTATACCAATGTCACAGGCTCCAGATGTCCAATAATAATATTAAATCTGTAGGAGTATTACTCAATTAATATTTGTAAAAACATTTTAGGAGAGTTTTTAAAAACAGTTAAGTTTTTTAATTCTTCCATTTCATCCACATTCTTCTATAGTTAAAAGGAGCTTGATAAAGCTAGTCAGAAAAGAAAATATAATTATACCAAAACAGCAATTCTTCTAGATTATTGTAATTTTAAACCAGACTGCTTTCCTAATTTGACTGACTGGTCCCTAGACTCTCTTGCATGATAGAGTATATCTAGACAGTTTATCTTATTTTGGTGAATGGGATAACCTGTGGGAACAATTAGTTTTACAACACACCTATAAAGAAAGTGTTCTCTTACTTGATATTCAGAAAATATTCAAAGCACTGTGTTGAGAGTAGATGGAAAGTTAAGGCAGAAAGGTTGACGAGGCTTATGTAATGTTCAAATTGAATATTAAACAGTGAGGAAGAACTGGAAGAATCAGAAAATTTTTGCTCTATTTCCAAATATATTTCATTACTCCCTTTAAACTTCCAATTTTAAATTTTAGCATTCCACACATTCCTATATACTGCTACAAGACCTTGAAAACGAAGGATGCTGAACAAATTTAAGGGATTTTTAAAATTTTACCAGTTTAGATAAAACTTACATAGTTACTCTTCTATTTCAGTGGTAAAGGATGAATGGTGTGGCAGAAAATCCTCTAATTTTTAGAAATAATTGTTTAAAAACATATCTATTTCTTAAGTAAAGCTCAGTAATATTACAGGAAAAATGGTTTCATATCCCCTGTTCTTTCTTCAACCAAATACTCGCTCAGCATCCCTGGTTTTATTTACACTACATTCTAAATGATGGGGCATTTCCTTCAAGAATTACATAAAATTAATGTGTTAAAAAAAGTTTTAAAAACTTTACTCTTAGAATAGTAAACATATAAAAATTCAAACAGATTGTAAATTGTCATTAAATCTAAGACTTACAAATCAAGTATTCTATCAGCGTATCTTTTTAGTATTAAGGATAATAGCGGAAATAATACAGATCGTGTGATGAGATATTTATTGAAATTAATCATTTTAATTATTCATAATAGTTTAATGCTTGAATTAAATTAATTAATTGTATCTACCATACTTTGATGTGGGAAACTATGTGCAGCTGATAAATTGTTTTATTATAATTATGTAGAAATAGATTTCTGATGTTTTAAATATCAAGTTCTCAGGCTACTTCTCCAAGTCCCCTGAAATAATTTGCTAATATTCATAGCTTTGTGGATACTGTAACTAAAAAAAAAAAATCTACTAAACTTTTTAACTTTGTACTTCTGTAACTGAGGTTCCTAAAGATATCTGAGAGCCTTATTGCTAAAATTTTAATTTTGAGAAGGGTGGACTGCATAACTTTGTTCTTTTCATCTTTTCATTCTTAGCCTGTTCTAGTACACCCATCATTGCATTTTGAGGGCTCAGTGTTGGTTTTATGAATAAAGGTTTTTAGGATGTTATCGGTTCAAAGTGCATTTCTCCTTGAAAAGAAGATGAGCCAGATTCCGACTTCAGAAGGGTAAAAGTGTTACAGCCAACTTCATTATGTTTGGTCCCTTCTAATTTGCTATTCTTCTGTGTCATGGAATAGATAGTAAAATACCACGTAAAATTGCAGTTGTCTTCACAGAAATGCCAGAACCTGACTGATCTTGTCCCTTTAAAGATACATTTTTAGGAATCCAATCCAACAACCACAGATATCAGATACCAAGAAATTTCTACCAAAGCCAGTGAGTGTTGTAGCACTGCTAAATAAGAGGTGGTTCATGTAACAAAGTACAGAATTTAAACAAAGAATTTACTACGTAAAATGCAACCTTAAATGAGTCCCATAACTACAAAAAATTTTCAGAAATCTCTTTAACTGTCATTGGAGCTGATTAAATTCTTGAACCTTTGTTCATGGAATCACAGAATGGGTCAGGTTGGAAGGGACCACTTTGGGTGATCTGGTCCAACCTCCCTGCTCAAGCAGGGTTGTCCTAGGGCAGATTGCACAGGATCTCATCCAGGCAGTTCTGGAATATGTTCCTCATTTAATCAATAGATTCTTACCTTCTTTTGTAAAGCATGTTCTTGCTGTGTATTTGAGCTGACATAAAGTTTCACCATCAGAAAGACAGAGAGGAAAAGAGCAGGGATTGTTACTAAATCCCAAGAGGGTCCTTTCTCCTGCTTTTTTCCCATTCAATTATGTTATTTTGGATTTATATATCAGTGACTCAAGAAATAAAATACTTAGCTGTGCTTACAATGCAGAAGGAAATTATCAACAGCATGTTGATATGATATTTTCTGATTGTACTTTGGAAGATGTTTAGCAGTTCTAAGTAAGAATAAATCTCATGCATATTCTACAGTTCTTAAAACAGAATTTTGATGTATAGCTTAAGTAAAGATCAAGTGATATTTGTTACACGTTAGACTTATTTCGCAGAAGTCAATCATAAATTTCTGTTTGGAGAAAAATTACCTAAAAATGTAAATGAAGTAAGTTTAGAAGAAAGTATCAGAAGCCATTCCTCATTTAAAGATTGAATGGGATTCTTGTTTAATTTTGTAAATGCACCATGCTTTATTAAACACAGTTAAATCCTGTAACCATAGCAATCCTTTCTCCACGGAATAAAACTCCTGTGCTTTCCTGTTGTATTCCTTTATTTAGATCTAGTTTCCTCCATTCTGATGCATTTCAGTTTGTATAAACATTAAAAGGAAAAAGTATTTAGTAAACAAATTCTCAGGTTACTGTTCTTGATGACATAATGACACAGCACAGTTTGCCTTCATGTTTTCTTTGGGAATGAAGGGATGGAGACATGAGACTGTTTTCTGTTTGTTTTTTTCCTTGTAAAATAAAAATCAGGTTAAGAAATTAAGGATAAGAATTCAAGATTAAAATACCTGGAGGCAATGCAGATTGTAAAAAATCTATGCTATAATACGAGATCTGGAAAGTTGTCTGGGCAAAGTTCTGAACTTCGATTGACTTTGGTCGCCCCCAAATTACAGATATCTTGTAGATGCACATTGAAATGCTGCCTTCTAATATTTTGTAAATAGGTGATATAAAACAAAGCAACTTGACTTGTTTTCATGAATCTGCTATCACACCCACCACAAGATCGCAACAGTCCTTATCTAAGTTTTCTATATGCAAGCCTACATATGCATACGTTTAAGCGTAAGCATATGTCAAAAAGTGTGCTTCGCCTCATTTTTTTCACTGTTTCTGTATGATACCACCTTATTATTTTCTGATAAAAATTCTATGTTTTTTCCTTTCTACATATAAGGAAACTGAGCAGAATCATAGTTAAAAGACTTATGTGTCTTGCAATAAATCTGTGTATGTTAATGGGTTATTCCTATGGTGTAATTAACACTGAGTGCTGCATTACGCAATGTCTTCTGGTTGAAAAGGGCTTACTTGTCTCTGAGGAGTGGCATGGCTTTTGTGTGGGTAGGTTTTGTACTTGGTTGTTTCTTTGCTAAATATAAGATAGGAACAATAGGCTATTTTATCCTCCTGAAATTAATTTCTTTTAGCCTCACTAGCCGTACCATGGAAATTTTTTGTGTGCTATTGAAGATGTACTGCTTCCTCAACACCTGCTGGTCTAAATTACTTGGAGACACTGGGAGTATACTTGCTTTCACAGGTATTTCTAGCAACTAATTGCCTGTGAAAATTCATTTGGTTATTTTCAACTTGAAATGACAGGAAGTGTTAGGAGAGCAGTAGGTGAGGTATATTCCCAACTCACCCACCTCTAATTTTTAATTCTATTGATTGAGTTTTAGCATATAGACTATATTGCTGCTCCACTGACTACTGTATCAATAATTAAATAATTCAGATTTTATTTCTATATGAAATTAATTCTATGCTCTATTGTATGTAATACTTATGGAATCGTATTCCATTTTATAGCGGGAAAAATTATTATAATAAGTTGGAAGGAATAGCATGTGCTATTCTAGACTCCCCTCATTATCCCTTTGTACAATCAAAATCATAGTCTCAGTTTTCAGAGTTCAATAGAACTGTTAGTTCCCTGCCCTCCCCCCCTCAAAGTCTTGTAGGATTCAAATACTTTGTGGCCATATGTTCCATGTCTTCAGATTTCACCCAACAACTGTTGAAAAATTAGCTTTTTAGCCAAGGATCCAGAGTACTACTGCAAAGAAAAGCCTCAAAATTGGACTACTTTTGCCACTCATTGTTCAAATTTTTCCCAATACAGCATTTAAAAGAAACATTTGATTTCATAGAAGTTGGGGGCTGTGACATCACCAGTGTTCTCTGTTGTGTGGCAACCACACTTGGTCCAATGGTTTATAAATTTATCCTACAAAATTTTGAACATCTTTAGCATTTATTTGTCCATGAAAATACTGATATGCATAAATTGTCTGTTTTCTTCTAAATATTCTTTCCCAATTTAATCTGTGAATTAAACCAGGCATTTTAAAATGATAGCCTCGTTTAAATAATACAGCAAAGACTTATTTTTGTATGGTGTACCTTCTGTCTGTATTTTCACTCCCAGGGTGTGTTGATTGCCGGGGTTTCATTGCAAATTACCAACTGCTATTCATAGTGCGGTGCTTAAGTAGCCTTTTGTTGTACTGGATCAAAATTTTGGAGGAAGGACTTTTGCTATAAAAATAGAAGCTTTCACTATTTTAAAAGTAATCTGCAGGCAATTGTTATTACTTTGTCATCAGTTTTTCACCCAGTAATTTTGGCTAAACTCTATAGATTATTCATCTATTGAAGAAGACAAGTTAGTCATGTTCACAATTTTAAATTCATATAAAAGTTTTCTCCAAAATGAATTGTTCATTGCGGCCACATATTTTCTTCATAACAGAGTGTCTAATAAATGCTACATCCAGGTGTCTGGGTTAACGTTGAAGCTGCTGGTTTCAGCAGCACTTCACTGCAAGTGCAGACACCCATCACAGCTCACCCGCTTGTTTACATAAGTTCAGGGCACATCATCTATTTTCCCACTACTTGCTGTGGGAGCCTACCCTGCATTAAAGGGCTGGGAAGCAGCTGTGGTACACTCCGGGCAATTTTCCTGGAATGGTTGGCAGGTTAGATCTCTTGGTCTTTTCTGATCTATGTTCTTATAGAACGCCTTGTTATTCTTCACATCCCTTTCCAAGTCCCATTATATCTTTGCCTTATCTTTCCTAATCCCATCCCTACACATCCAAACCATATCCCAGTACTCTTTCCCAGGCCATATGTCCCTGCTTCCACTGGCTGTGCATTCCTTTTTTATTCCTCAGTTTGAGGAACAGGTCGATGCTCATCCAGAGTCTATGTATTCAGAGAGAATAAACAGTGAAGAAAGCAGAGCAGTGAAAAAGTCATTGTGTCATTGTCCTGTTTGTTCTGGATTCCAAACAGATTATGGGTCAGTCAAGGTCAGAAATTCAGTTCTTAAGAACAAAGACTTTGTGATGAACCTGACTGAAGTCTCAAGACCATACCATCCAGTTCGTTAATAAGCATTCCCACTCGGATACTTCCCTCCTTTTTCCCTTTCTTAGATAACTTTGTTTGTGAATTTCACTTGAAATATTTTCTGTGTCTTTCCCTTTGTATTGCAAAATACATATATAATTAACAATATCTCCAATTTTATATTTTTCTATCTTCTTTTTACCTTATCTAGCTCTTTATGTTCATTGCCTGAAAATGGATTTTTGTAAGCTTTTCAGCACTCAAAGGTCTCATATTATCTGTCAGTTAATGTCTCTGATTTCTCTATTGATCTACTATCTTTTTTGTCTGCCTTTCATTTTTAAACTATCTCAAAGAATATCTATCCCTTTCTTTTACTGGTTAGACAACAATGAGAAAATTGTTCTCCAGAATAAGCACAATTGATGCCATTTTTTGCTTGTAATTGCTTATTTGATCTGTCAGTCATCCCACCAATTTCAAACACTGAAATAAAAGTTGAAGTAGAGAAAAATAGAATGAGGGTGAGTACACTTCAGCCTGCTACACAAGGCTATAAATACAAAGAGATTTCTGACTGTAACTTCTGTCATACCTTTGAATAATGCACTTTAAACACAATGGTTTTATGCATGATTTAGCAACTAAACAAAAAAAAAAAAGGCAGATTTGGTGTATTAAAATGTTTAAAGGGCAAAAATATCATTTTATGCAAAGAAAGAACAAGTCTATAAGGAAAATTTACAGATGTTTTAAAGGAGGGAAATATATAAAAGGAAAACAGAAATTCCTGATGCCTCAAATTAAGCAGATATCGTATTATGAACAATTCCTTGGTCATTTTCCTGAAACAATTCCATGTTTTGCACTTAATTAAGTGCAGGTATAGTTTTGGTATGGCTTTCCACTTTCTGTAGATTATAAACTGAATGAGGTTGCAATAACAGAAACAGCTGTGTTAGAGCTCCAATTCTGAAGGAAAAACAACTGTACATCAAAAAAATAACAAGTGTGAAGACAATTGGCTCTACATATTTGAGCATGTACAGAAAAACTCTTCCAATTTGGCTGTGACTGCGCACCAGCAAGTGTCGGTCAAAGAAGATGGGTAGCATTTAAAGCGATAGAGGACAAAGGAAATAATTACATTTAAAATATCTGGAGCAATCATAACAAGCACACCATGACACTATGTAACACTTATCATTCTTGTTCCCAATTTTCTTCCCTGTCATTTTGCTACCCTGTGTCACCCCTAAAGTTACGCTGTATGTTCCTTGGGGGCAAATCCTGTCTTAATTTATTTTGCAAGCTGCCAGCAGTCTTCAGGTGCTGTGTAATAATGTGCTGTATCTCATTAGCTTGCAGATGTCTTTTGATACAAGTAACAGAATGTGATTAGGTTGCTAATAAAGTTCATCAAAATCAGGTTTTTGTCCCCCATTATTTCCTGTTACCGTCTCCTCTCTGTGTAAGCCTGTGTGCACTTTTATGCAAATACTTCTTTGTTAGACCTCAGTCCTGCATATTTGTTAAAACAGGGTAGTTTCAGGGTATAACTGGACAGAATCTATTTCTTTTTTGTATTTCAGTGTGGCTTATGCTTAAAAGGAAACACAAGTGCTCAGTATCTCAAAGGTTATTCTCAGAAAGTCAGCCTTTTTATGCTTAACTCGGGCAAAACTTATGATGAAATCAGAGCAGCTACAGCCTGTAAGTCCACGAATATCTGCTGTTTCTAAAATATCAGATCTCAGCTGATGGCTCAGGGTACCTTGTGTGGTACAGGCTTTCTTCATCTCTCATTGGCTTCAGTGAGTGTTGAAAGGTGCTCAGTGGATGATGGCAGGTAGCAGTAGAAATTTAAATGCCCAAATCACTGAGTATCTGAATATTAAGACTGAATAATAGTAGGTGTTATACCTGACTAATAGCGAGATGTCCTGAAAACGGGCAGTTGTGGTTTCTCTTCCCCTTCTTCTCAATTTAGTGATCTCATGGAAGACAAGTGGTTTTTTGGGGCCTTTGTAGTATTTTTTTTATTATATTGAGATTACAGAGTAACTCCGTATGTGATCACAAATGGAATAGACTGGATCTGAATATTAAATGAAGGCTGGAAAAAGTGGGAACTAGTTGATAGCATCATGTTCTTAAGTGTTTTTAAATATATTTTGAAACTGCACCCAGTGATCAAAGAGATCTCACAAAGCTCTGATTTTTTATTTACTTAACAGCATATGGGAGGACTACTTTAGATAGAAATTATCAGCATGATGATGTTCTGATAGTTTTGTGAAATTTCTATTTGGTGTTAGATTGGTTCACACACCTAGACATTTCCTTTGCTGGTATTTCCCTACAGATTTTGGGTAATTCTGGATTTTCAAAAATTTGAAATAAATAAGCTGCAGTCTTGAGCCTTTTTGTAATCAATTTTCTCTCCTCTACAGGTTGCACATTTTCTTCCTAGAAGCATCCGTCTTTAAAAAGTAAATTTACTTGTTTGTGTGACAAAAGAGTCAGTGCACTTCCTTCCTTTATATTCAGATATACTCCAATACTAGTGGAATGTGTTCTAGTACAATAAATGGAGAATATACTGTTTGGTGACCTAATTAACACAAATAGCATTCTGCAGTACACCAACTCTTTTGTATGACTATATTGTCTGCATCTTCCACTTTGAAGATGGTTATGCTGGTATATTAAATCCAAAATCAGAAGGAATGATTATTATTGATACTCATTGGACTCAGTGACTGCTGAAGGACTTTCAAGCCTGGATCCATTAGCAGATTTAATTCAGACATGCAAAAGTTATTTGTCACTCTGTTAGCCACCAAAATTCCCTTGGTAACCATTAGAGCAAAAGAGGAGCTGCCAGAAGGTTCAGTGCTTCCATCTTAAATACCCAAAGAGGAATTATAGGCAACAAGCTCAGTCAACCTCTTTCAAGATGACTAAATGTAGGTGAAAAAAAATGCCCTTCCTTTGTTAATCTATGTTTGTTTAGAAAAAGAAAAAAAAAGTCTTGAATATTGACATCAATGGAAGAAGAACTGTGTCCAGTGAGCTAGATCATTGAGTGGGGTTTTAAAATTTGTTTTAATTAGATATTAACTGATTCTCACTATCTGTAGGACTCTGTAGTTAGTAGAAGTTTATCATTAGGAACTTCATCAAAGACTTTCTAAAAATATAAATCAGTAATGTCATCTGCTGTTAAAATTTGTAAGTTCCACTATAATATCCACAAAGCTAGTTGGGTAGAATTTTCCCTATGCTGTACTATGCTAGTTATCCCTTATTAAATTATTGCTATCCCTTAGAGGCATGCTCTGAAATACCTCCTACCTACTTATTTTTTCAATGCTATTTCTCATTGCTAATTACCTGGAAAGATGTAGGTGACATCTGACCCAAATTTTTAAGAGTAAAAAAAGTGTTTTCCAATCTTTAAAAAGAAGCTTGTTCTTTTCTTCTGATTAACATGAGATTTTATGTTCTGTATGAAACATATGTGAACCGTAGATTGTATCTTCTCAGACCGGTTCAAAGTGGAAGGCAAAGAAAAAGAAAAGGAGCAAAAAATGAATTTTAAAAGTCAACTGCTTGCTATTTTGCCTACAGTTTATCCAGGGTCTGAAACAGCCCTCACAACTTAGAATAGTTAACAAGATGGTTTGCATGGTTGTGAATTGCTAAAGTGTAGTATAATCTGCTTTGTACTCCTCAGACCAAGTTCACCCAGCGATGTTCCTTACATGCCAAACAGGTACTGGTAAGTCCAGTGCGCAGACAGAAAGATCCTCTTCCTCCAGTTATTCCTGTAAGCACAATTTCTTTTCTGTTTGCAAAGAGGTTAGAGAGTGTGATGAAGCTTGGCTCCAAGAATACATGGCACAAGTAGATTTTTGCCCCATGAATGAAAGCCTCTATATCTAGAGCTGCAATTCAAACACTTCTTCGTCAGAAGATGAGGAGTTCACGATTCTCCATCCCTGTATCCAGAGGAATCATAGAACCTTTGGTTTGGAAGGGACCTTAAAGATCATCTAGTTCCAATGCCCCTGCTGTGGGCAGGGACAGCTTGCACTACACCAGGTTGCCCAAAGCCCCATCCAACCTGGCCTGGAATGCTTGCAAATGTGGGGCATCCACAGCTGCTCTGGGCAACCTGTGCCAGTGCCTCACCATCCTCACAGTAAAAAATTTCAACCTGATATCTAAGTTAAATCTCCCTCTCTCAGTTTAGAGCCATTTCCCCTTGCCCTATCACTACATGCCCTCATAAACAATTTTTCTCCAGCTCTTTTGTAGGTCCCCTTAAGGTACTGGAAGGTGCTCCAAGGTCTCCCTGCAGCCTTCTCTTTTCTGGGCTGAACAGCCCCAGCTCTCTCAGGCTGTTTTCACAGGACAGGGCTCCAGCCCTCTGATCATCTTTGTGGCCTCCTTTAGGCTCACTGGGAAGAACACTGGCTGTATGAAAATGACAACTTTCTATTTCAGTAACTTCTTATTTCTAGTACTTTGCCTTCAGAGTTCTGCAGACAATTCACTAAGTGCTCTAGGCAATGTTGATCAAGAAAGTTATGTAGAAATTAACCAGAACTCATAGTTTAAATCTTGCAGGTCTTAAATGGCTTGGTGTAGAGTGCCAGGGAGTCGTGTTTTGTTGTTTTAGAAATTATACTTTTTTCCAGTGAAAAGGAATCAGTGGTGTCTAAGTACACTTCAAAGATCTGCTTTGTGATCAAGGACAAGAGATTGAAGTGAGAACTTTATGAGTGTGTAATGTTACTCTGTACCATTATTAATGACAGCCTTTGAAAAACATTCTGTAAGTAATACTTCGTGTTTGTAAAAAACTTTTTTAAAAAATTATGTCACTACTTTAAAATGATAAAAGTTATAAATTGATACAATACCAACTCTGGTAATAAAAATACTTATTCTCAATATTTTAAAAAATATTACTTTTTATAGAGTATTTTCAATTTATTCACTCATTTGAGAATAGATTCCTTCATTTTATATTTTTAATTACCTACAATTTTTGTTTTTATCTTTGTTCTGGATGTTTTATTCCATAGTTGGCTAAAACACTTGGAAAAATACATCACCTTATCAAAAAAAGGGACTTTCTATTTTCATGAAGGGGATGAAACTACTTCTCTCATCTTCGCTGGAGAGATTTACAGAGAATATACCTAAAGAAATTGTATTTGTATAATCTGGTTTGAACAGAAGTTTCCTCAGCAACATTCTATTTTTCTTTCACTATCACTTGGTTTAGATCACCCATACAGGGTTTTACAGATGGCATTATGGGGGTTTGGAGGTCAATCACTATCACTAAAAAGACTCTAAAACTCTGACAGGTTCTTTTGCCAATACCTGCATTGCTCAGCATTCCTTGTGAATTGTGGGCTGGCCAGGGGACAAGGATCCTGCACTGGGAAGAAGCTAAAGCAACACCCAATAGAGAGGCCCAGTGCTTACATATCCTTCTTACTTCCATCAGTCTTATCAGCGTTGTATTGGCATTCCAAAATTGTGGTCACCCAAAGGTTGCTTGAATTGAATCATGAGATAATAGAAACTAACCCAAGATCAGAAAGGACAAACACGTTCACTGTTTTGAGCTGAGCCATCTGACCTCAGAGCTGTAAATGATTTATTAGAAAACTCATTTTTACCTGGGTAGGACCAAAGGTTGGTTGCAGGGCATGTGAACACCATATTGTTTAATTTATGACATGGCAGTTTATTAGTTTTTGGCAGATTTAGTAAGGTCTCTAAGTAAATAAATATATACCTCTGATTAGTCAAGGAATTGAAAAAAGAAAGAAAAACATTACAGACTGCACTGAGTTTTCCTTTATTCATTTCCAGGCACCATTTAGTTCAGTGCAGGAGAGAAGTGAATTTTTTGAGAAGAATTAAAATAGTCTAGATGACAGAATCAGGATGTAAGCCTCAAACAATAAAGAGAGGTTACTTGGGGAAATGCCTAAGGTAGCCATTTTTTCCAGCTCAGTGAGAGATTTCTTGATACACCTTGTTTTGGAGTTTACTGTTAAAAAAAAATCAGTTTAGTATTTATTTACATAGTCACATTTAGTGGTAGAAGTACTTATGACCGGAGCTACCTTATTGTTACTTTAACACATATTGCAAGAATTATATGAGTTGATATGTCCTAAACAAATGTATATCCTCATCTGAGAAAAAAACCAAATGATACAAGTTATAATATATTAACACAACATTTTGCACGTAGGTAACTCATGCTGTATCATTTATTTCTATGAGTTACAAATGACCTCATAACTCACGAGTGATTGAGCAAAACAGAACTGGAAGTGACTTAGGAAAAATTATCAGTAGAAATAAATAGCATATGCAGAGTCAGTCTGCTCTACAAGTTCTCTTTATGGAACACCAATTTTCATTGATGGACTGTAACATTTTTTATTAAGTGCTGAAGCATCATTACTGCTTTGGTTGAAGGGTGGTATTGCCAGTGGTTTGAAAATAAGTAATAAGCAGGCATGTGAAGGTAAGCAAAGGGTTGTATTGTATTTTTTTACCCTTTCTTCTGAAACTATTACTACTAACAAAAGCAAAGCTAGACAAGTTTGAAGAGAAAACAAATTGTTTGTATTTTTTGGTAAATGCCTTATCAAACAGCACAGAGATCCTGTTTCCCAAAATTTTCAGACAGCCCTCTATCAAATACGGAGGAAATGGTAGACCCAGAGGAGAAGTTCATAATGAGTTTTGAAGCGTTTTTTCATCCTATTGGCTGTAGAATTTGCAAGGAAATTTAATAAAATTCCAGGTTCGTTGCAGAGAGCGGAATTGTCGTTGTGTAATCTCCCACTCCTACTCCTGGTGTTTTATTAATACCAAAGGGTTTCCAAATGAGGAGTTCACTCTGTCTTTACACAAGATAAATGAAGATAGCTCACTTGAGATTTGGGTCATTCTCTAAAGGAACTTGTATCTTGTTTACATAGGAACTATAGACAATTGAGTTTCAGAGTCTCAAGAGATGCAACAGAAGTGCAGCTCAAACTGGACTTCAGTACAATGCTCTGTGAAAATTGCTACTACAAACTATGCACAAGGGGTGAGTGAACGTGGGTAGAGAGGTTTGCTTTACTTTGACTAGTTCAAGATTTGGGGGCATGGATTGCTAAAAACAGAAGGGTTAAAAAAAAAGGAAGATTTATTAAAGCTGGAGAAAGTTGACTTATAGAGAGGCATGACAAGAATGAACTTGTTCTATATGGCTTCCCAAAGAAGAAGTGACTTAATTATGATCTAGAAGTATCAAAAAAAAAAAAAAGCTAAATGTTAATAGACTATTTAAGCTAGCAGAAAAAAAAGAAATGCTTCTGGCTGGAAGCTGAAACCAAACAAATTCAAATGAGAAATAAGGCACAATTTTGCTGCAGCAATAGTATTTAACCTTCAGAGCAAAAAGCCACACAAGGGCAGTGTGACTCTCCATCTCTCTGCCTTCAAATCAAGAGTAGATGTTTTTCTGTAAGATGTTAAACATAAACTCCTAAGCTGAGTAGAATTGAAAATGAAATCTAATGGCCTATGACATACAGGGTCAGAATAGATGATCTAATGGATCCTTCCTGTCTTGAGCTGTATGAAAAAGTTAATAGAGCTGAACCATTTTACAGAGATGAAGAATCTGTCTTTCATGTCCATTACCCAGCACGTTTTTTTCCTATTTTTTTCAACTGGTTTGCCTAAGTAGATTGTAGAAATGGTTTTCCTTTGAAGATCTTATTCCATGTATTACCTTATTGAAACAGAGATGGCTATCTCCTCACATTGAATTTATTTTTCAAGAATATTTCAATTTTCTGAAAGTATTAATGCCATCCTCATCACTATCTAATGCCAAACAAATATGCTTGGCAGTAGGGTCTCTGCCCTCCACATGTTTTTGTGTCTCTAATTAATTCAGATCTGATCATTCACTACATCTTCATTCCCCTATTTCTCCTTCTCTGCGTCTCTGAGGTTTTTGGTAATTAGAGGGTTGGAATTATGAATTCACATAGTCTTATGGGATTTTTTTACCTTCTTTTTCTTGCCTCATCTTTAAGCAGAATTTTATTCTCACCTCTCTTCTTGCCCTGGAGGTCTCTACAACATCCCAAGTGCTGTCCTTATTCTTTTTCCTATCTAGTAGCTTAATCCCAGATTGATTCATTATATTTCTCTGAGGCTCACTATAGCAATTTTTCAGATCTGATTTTCCTCCTGATACACAGAGCTCTACTTTCCCCTCAGTCTCGTTCATGCTTTTGTCTTCCAGAAAGTCTGGAAGACCTGTGTTTAGAATTAATATTCTTTCTTGGGAATAAATCATGTTTCTCATGTAAGTACTACACTGCCGTGCATTGATTACCAGATGTTCATATTTTGACTATCGTATTTCTGTAATGGCGTCTCCAGAAGCAGTATCCTGGTTACACACTGGATGTAGAGGCACCTCATGAATATTTCATAACTCTGCTCATGGAAGATTATACTGAAGTGTCTTTTATAGATTAGTTACATGGTGAATCAGTTGTCCCATTGTTAAGGAAGTCCTTTTTAAATATTATGGTTGGTTCTATTAGTTCTAAGCCTCAATTCTTAATGCTACAGCATAAGTAATTACGCACACTTTTTCTTTTTGTGATAGTATGTCTAAAAAAGGGGGACTTGTTATGACTGTTTTGGTCACGATCTGAACTTTATGAAGTACAGTGGGAATTCTAGTTATGAGTAGCTGAATTTTCAATGAGTAACAGAACTAGTGAGTCCTTTTAATTCAGTATCATAACTTTAATACCAGGCAGTGTCAGAAGTTTGGTTGGAGAGTGAAACAGTTGTTCAAAAGGAAATTTTTTTTAAAGCATTTCAAGCACTGACTTACTTTTTAACATGAAGCTTATCTACTATTTATAAATTAATGTTTCTCTTTTTGATTTTTGGGTCATTCTCTAACTTGTCCTAATGCCTTTTAGAAAAAGGATATTCCATTAATTGTATTCATCTTTGAAGTTTATATAGAAGGTATGACCTGACATGCATATCTCGAGCCCAAGAATACTAAAATTATTTCCTGTCTCCAACAGTTTAGCAGGTATACCACTCTCCCAGTATCTAATTATTCTATATGACTTGAGCAATTTTTTAATGATTTTTTACTGATTTTTCCTTACTGAAAAACTCAATTATTTAAAATTGTAGCAGATTTAATTCTTCTTATTTTCTTCTCTACAGCTGAATAATTTCAAAGCCTTGGTTCTCTGGGTTTTAGGTTATATGTACTTTTAACATTTCTATCAATTGGCAAACTTACTTCTAAATGTGTATTAGGGATGAAAAATTGAGTAGCTAAGGCTTTCAAATAGTAAAACATTTAACAGCATGGCAACTTGGCTCTGGGGTAGAATTTGGACTAGCAGACTGAGAGAAATGACATTTCCAAGAAATTATTTGTTCTGGTCCTTCTTTTAGAATGTTTGGAATTGAAGAAAATTTTAGCTTGTAAACTGACTGTTGAGTAGAAAGTAAACTGTAGATAAACTTTAGATGGACCCATTGTGGTTTCCTTTTAATGGCTAACACTTCATTAGTATCTTGCTTGTTATCAGTTAAATTGGTAGCACTAGAACCTGGGGGGAGGAAGACATAATTTCCCTGCCTCTAATATGGAAACTGCTTTCACTGTGCAGGATTTTAGATAGTGGGCTGCTTTTCACTTTTACTAAAATGTCTACCAGTTTTGACATTTTAACCAAAATAAGGTCCTATACTAAAATGCTGGGGGAAATAGGTCTTGGTGGAAATGTTTTTGTGGAAATAGAAATAAATGTTGAATTAAAAATTACAATGTTAAGGAAAACTGTATACCTAACAGAAAATACTGGAAATATGGACAGTTTTAATTAATTTGGGGGTGGGGGGGAAGGGCGAGGGAGTAGTATTAGAGTGAAGACCCTGAAAATCATTTATATATATAGATGCCATAGAGATAGAAAAAAAGTTACAAACCTTCAAAGTTTACCTAGACAAACATACTTGTTGGATGATGCAAGCTAAGCTTATCTTCTTTTTCAGTCTTTTTTGATATAACTGTAAATCTGAGAGGCTCAGGTATGCATGATACTCCAGTTGTTAGAGAAACACCATTTGCTTGGAAAACAATGTGGGAAATGTGCTGATTCCATTACTAAGAAATAACACCAAAACCTGAAATCCTATATAAGATGCTTATTCTCCAGTCATACCATGACATTTGTGTATGTAATTGTAAACATAAAGCAATGGTGAAATTACATGGTGAAATACATGCTTAAAAGGAAACCCCACTGAACATTTACTAATAATTCTTAGGATTTGTTTTATTTTCTTAGTTATATTGGCTATCAAGCTGATATTTTTGTAGAACTGTGTCACAACCATGGGATCTTACTCCTTTATGGTAACATTTTTCTTCTTGCTATCTCTTGGCTTTTTTTCCAGGTGCACTACTTTACATTTATCTGTACAAAATTTCTTCCGCTGTGGGAGTTTGCAGTCAAGTCATTCTTCCACAAATCAGGGCAGTTCATGACAGTGGAGGCTCAATATTTGAAGCATGTGCTGGAAAAGTTTGCTTAGGAGCACAATTGTCTGGAAGAGTAGTAGAGTTCAGAGGCAGCTACTTTCTGCAGTAGATTTTCCATCTCTGACAAAGGGCAGTCATACAGATTTTATATTTACTTTGGAGCAGTAACACTTGGAATGGAGTAAGTACCATGAGAATGCAGATGCAGAGCCTGAGATTCTGCATTTTTTTCCTTTTTTTAATTTAAAAAAACGTACATTAAAAGTACTATTTTCAGCATTTCCTTTTAATTCATAGCAATTCTTCACCAGGATAATAAATATCAAATTATTTACTTCAGAGGATTGAGAGGATTACTTAGTTAATGTTTAAAAAGCACTTTGAAGATAAAAAGCACTATTGAGCTGCTTAAGAATTACTGAATAGTTAATTATCTAAAGGTCCCATTCTCCCCCCTATAGGTTTTTTCTACATAGGGGAGCGTAAACTCTGAGCTTTGTATCATGACTTTCAAAGCCAGGCATTTTAAATCTTATTGGTTTCAAAATTTGCTTTTTTTTTTCAGTGGCCTGAATCTGATTCCTTTGTAGTCAATGGCAAAGGTCCGACACTGAAAAAAAGTTCACTAGAGCGTAATGTAGCTGTTCAGAAAAAACAAGTTGAAACAATGGTTAGAGCCCCTATCCGTATTTCCATTTTGTCTTAGTTTGTATATATGTGTATGTATAGCTACATATATGCACTCACACTGCATAGGTAGGTATATGGACACACAGTGGGTTGCGGACAAGTGAGATACATTTTTTAATTTGGGACTTTAAGCATGTGGGACTAATTTCTTCATGAAGAGAAGTTTTTAGAGGGCAACACTGACCTTGCTGTGAATTTCCATGAGCAAAATGGATCTCATTGCAAGACCTGAACAAAACAGATGTATTCTTTTACAACAGGGGTAGGAAAATATTAAGAAGTCTCCACAGGTGCGTGTTCTCTGGACCCCTCACAGCTGACACAGATACCTCATACAAAGAAATGGAGATGAAGGAAAGAGTTTTTGAACTCAACATTCAGAGTCAGCCCTTGTCCATGACAGACTCATTGAAGGTAATTACTAGTCATTCTTCTTTCAGTATCTTAGCTGTTAAAACTACCGTAAGCAATCAGTGTAAGGTAAATGTTACTCTCTGCTGAGGACAGGAATCTCCCTTTGAACTAGGTAGTCTGGAAAAAACTCTTGCACATAAATCAGGTCTTGGCAGTAGAAGACATCAGTCCCCCAAACACCAATGCATATATTTAATTTTGCAAATATTAAATACCTCTTGATTCTGATATGACTGGTGAGGACTTAGATGTTAAGTATTTCTTAATACTTGCGTAATTACGGCCTGAACTTATCAATATATGCCATTTGAGAAAAAGTTGCGAGAGTTACATATTTAACTGAAGTTCATAATTGATTCTTCCCTAAGACAAAGAACAGTATGTCAACCTGAACTCATTTAAATTTGACCTTTTAATGTGCTACAGCAGCATACTATCTTATGATTTTAGCTGTGTTGGCTCTTAAATCAGGGTCTAGATGTAAAAGGTCGTACTGAATTCTTGAGGTGAATTTTAACAAGGACAACTCTTAAAGTTTTTTGTGATTAATACCAAGAACATGTAGGGATCGTTGGAGGAAAGAGTAAAAGAGGAGAATAATTCTGATTTAAAAATTGCTTTCTGTATACCCTATTCTGTTTGCAAATATGCACTAATTGGATGACATGAAGCACAGCTAAAGAAGTTATGGTTAAAACACAGTGCTATGAAAAAAAATGAGTTCACCTTGATAGTAAGAGTGTAAATCTTCAGTTAAAAAAAGAATGTTTGGCCCACGTGTGTCAGACATTTCCAAAGTGCAGAGGTAGTTATAAGTTTATGACTTTCTGCTTCTAAAATATTCCTCTCCCACAGGATCTCATGAAATATGTGTATGTTTACAGGAAATTGTGGAAATAGTGAGTCATCTTTTCAATAATTAACACAGGATAATTTCTTGAAAAACAAGATCAGCAGGGTTTCTTTATCCTGATTACAAAGAATTTTGGTTAGCTACTTGTGGATATGCTCGAAACAGGGAGAATTTTCAAAGTAGTATCTAAGCGACACTTGCTCTTTGGCAATATACTGTTACCACTAGTTGCTCCAATTCTCTAAACCTTAGATGTGTATCTGTCAATAGAATCTTTTAAAACTTCATTTTCTGACTGATGTTCTATTTTCCAAATAGTTTTGTATGTAAATGTCACAAGATGCTCCCAAGATGTGGAAATGGCTCAGGTTCCTCCAGTTCAGTAGGCTATGGTGTTTTTCATAAATATGATTGGAGTGACTGAAGGCAAGTGTTGGTCGATGGCTTCTAAAGAGTGATCGAAACCTAAATTGTCCGTTCTATCCTCAAACACTGCAAAAAGGAATGGAATGATGCCACACTAAACATTATGACTTTGATAAGTTCAATGGAAGCAGACAGAGCAACAAATAGGCTGTGTCAGAAAAATTTCACACACGTACATGCTACTAACCGACTCCAGTTACCAGCTCAGTGAGTCAGCACGGTAAAGCACAGGGTTATGTGACATTCCCTCTGACCAGTCTCTGTGTCAAGCCCTTGGGCAGAGGCTCAACACCAATTCAGAAGCAGCTCCACCTCAGGCACTCAGCTTCTACATGTGGCAGTCCACATAGTAACATTCTCCCCAACCCCAGCTTCTATTACCAAGAGTCTTTATAGCCAAATATTGATGCAATCAGCTCACAGCACCCCTTCCAGCAGTTTCAGGTACCATTCTCTGTCAGTTTTGATCCATGGTCCGGTCCACACCAAGGCTCAGATCCTCTTTGTGTGTCAGATGTGGCTCATTATTCTCAGGCCTTGTTTGCAGTGTCCTCTTGGGCATGGCTCATTATAATGAGTCATTCAGGCCTTGGTTAAGGCAAAGCCATGATGTTGCCATGTGAAATGAAGAACATTTTCTATAGCCCTCCCAAAGTAAGCATTTCTTCCTGTCAGATGGTAGTTTGTGAAACTCTGGGATGGTTTTCTTCTTCATGTTTCTGCATACTAAATGTATGAGCTGCCTGCGGATGGTCTAGTTCATGATGTAAATTACAAGACCTATTCGGGTTCCTCCAGTTCACATCTGAAACCACAGCTCCAGGGGGAACAGGAATAACGTATGAGCAATATAGAGAGGATATAATTTTTCCTTGGCTGCATCTCCTGTTGCAGGAACTGCAAGAAGAAAGGGTATAGAGTCACCACAACACATAAAATGTCACTCCAGGATATTGTTATAATGATGTAGAAATATAATGAACTCTTTCAAGTATTTCTTATAGGCAGCCCTGTAGAACCTAATGTTATTTTCGTAATGAAGAAAATTCAGGAGCTTTATTGCTAAAAAATAGAGCAAGTTCTTGCAAACAGGACATGATGTCCAGCATAATGAGTATGCTAAATGAATAGCCACAGGATACAGAAATTGTTCTACAAGTCTTCTCCATTAATCTTTTAAGAAAATGAGAGTCTGCTACAACATTGGAATTTTGTTTTGGTACTTTCTAATTTAAAGCTTATTGTAGTCTTCATTTCATTTGGAGCCTGCAAATAGTAGCTAATGAAATTTGACCTCACAGAGAGAGAGTAAAATAAATAATCAGTACTCACCAATTAAAAAAGCAAAACCTATCAGCACACATTTTAAATGTATGTAAAGAATACATTTCTGAACTGAAGAAGTATTTTAAATTAATGCAGTGACCTGTATGACCTTTTTATCAATATACCTCATATGAATAATGCAGCCACCCCAAACCCATGCCATTAAAAATTGTAATAGTTGTCTGACATGCACAAGCAATGTTACACCAGGGATCTCTTTGGCCCAGAGCATTCCATTAAAACACAAAGTGAGTTTCAAATGTGTATGTTAAAATGAAACATCAGCTATAATGAAAAAGGAAGCAGAACAGAGTGGGCTTTAGGTATTTGTGTGCATTTTCTTTTAGAGAAAATTTTGCCATGCTTGTACTATACCTAATGCCATTCTGTATTTGAAGTATAATCAATCCAAATTCTATTTTGCTTTTACAATTCTCCTATGAAGGGTATGAGGCAATCAATGTGCTCTAGAGAGGATGGTGGTATTATTTGACTTGCTATTGCTGTTTAATATTTAGTTTTCAATAAAGTGTTGATTATAGTCCATTGTATTAGCTACCATACAAGTACTGAGGAAAATGTGGTCCCCAATCTAAAGTTCAGCATTTCTGTTTGAATTACAAAGATTTGGTAAGATTAGAAAAAGACAGGTAAAACACAATAGAGTGGACTGATTATTATTTGTTCCTCATATATATTCCTGGACATTCAGAAATAGATCAGTCCATCATCTTCACATTCTTTTATCAGTTCATGTAACAGGATACTAAACCTTAGGATACATAAGAAATCATCCTGTTGGAATTAGTGGGGGTTTTTTAAAGTGATTCTAAAGACCTTTGACACTACACAGTAGAGTACTGGACATTACACAGCTTTGAAGGATTTTCTTCCTAACACTGCAGGGTTGAGCCCTTCCCTTTAGCCGTGAGGAATTCAGTCATGGTGAGAAGAAAATAAAAAAAAACTGTTGCTGGGTTTTATGTCAAGCACACAATCTATCTCCATAGACATCCTTGACATGACAAGTGTATTCCAAAGTGTATCAGAGGTAAAGCAACAGTGGATCAATGACAGGAGAAGGTCCTTTAAGACTTTAAAAATCCTGAACACACTCTGGGTTGACCAAAGACTGCAGGTGAAAGTTCTTTTAGTGTATTTATGTAACTTTAGTGGGGCTACTAGTGAGGAAAGTGGTTTTCCCTGACACCAGAAGCGCATGAAAATGTTAGTGCTTCTGTGAAAGTACTGGGAGCAGACTTATTCCCGAAAGACAATACATGTAGCCTTTGGATTCCTACGTCTATAAAGCCGTAGTGGATACTATGTACACTGGCATTTCTGAATCTCAAATATTATCGATAAATTTATTCCAGAAAATGAATACCTATATTTATGCACTGCTCCCCATTGTAAGGTGTTTATTAATACGAGGCAGCCAATACTTCAGAACTTGCCAGCTTTGAGGACATTTGTGTTAGAGTTGATGTCTTTGTACACATCTTGTGATTACTTTTATGCAATTTCACAGTTGTATCTTAAGACTAAATTTTTAGGTCACTCGTTTGGCATTGACTAAAACAAAATTATTTTTCATTTTCCTGCTTCATTCTTCAAACTGGAACATAATAAACAATTTCTTAATATTCTGAGAGAAAAAGGGCAGATTTTGTATAACAAAACAATACAAATTTTTAATATTTCAGATTAATGTGGTAAACATCAGATTTCAGCCTATAGTGAATTCTGTAAAAAAGCGGTAAACAGGGATTTGGAAGAGAAGTACTGAGAGGTCTGTTACTAACATTTTAATACTGTTGAATTTGAAAAGTTTATGAAATTTTCCATCATGTATAATTACTGTATCTGCAAGAGCATTTCCCAACACAGAAAAGAGCTATACTTAGTAACAGCCAGCCTGTCATCCTGCCTCATTTTTCAGCATTCTTGGAGGTCATTTTTAATGACTATGTACAAGCACCTGAAAAATCAGGTGCATAAATTAGCTAACAATCAAGGTAATACAAAAAAAAAAGAAAGAAGAATGTAATTACTAGTTTCTATATATAAGTCCACTCATTATCATGTGGGATGGGTGGATGTTTGTCTCGTGCATGTTTATCACGTAGCAATTATGGAGGCACAAAAGAAAAGTGACGTTTTCATTGTGTTGCAGTCCTGAAACTGCATGTAACATGAAGCAAAAGAACCTGCTCTCAAATTTATATGTCGGTGCTTACTGTTGAAAGAATATTATCATGATTTAATATAGCAAGTGCTTAATTATTTCTGTGTAACATTTCCCCACATTTAATATTACTGTCTGTCTAGAGTGGCTGTTGACCTAGTTTTCAATTAATTGCAGTGAGAATAAAAAAATGCCTTTAAAGCAGTGAATTTTTTTTCACTGGATTACCCAAGACAACTGAAATGGTGAATTCATAATTGATAAACTTTGTTGCCACCATCAATAGTGAACTGGCATTATTACACAAAATCTTAAAAAATACTAATGGCATCAGAAAATATACAGAATGTTGAGAATATTCTGTGATTCTGTGAACAACCAGTATGCCTCTCCAGTAGACAGCATTTTAATCTTTCTTTGAATATTTCACGTAGGTTTAATCTTTGTTCAAAATTTAACTGCGGGAGTAGAACAAAAAGAAGACAACATGGTAGTGACAATGTCCCTTTTATATAACAAGCTTTCAATTCTTCAGTTATCTTTTATTTTAATCTATCTTAATCTTATTTATCTTAACTCCCACTGAAATCCAGGAGAATTTATACACCTAAATTCCTCTGTAAATATGATGCCTAGAAGTCAGAACCCTACTCAAAAATATTTAAGACCTAAAACTGAGGTTCTCTGCTACCTGAGGGGATTCAAGCTCAGTATTCTCAGAAGCTGAGCTGGTCCTGCCTACATCCAGAGTCAAAATACCGCTTATCCATATGTAGAATTTTGCTACCATCAGATGATATAATGATTTTATAGCTGTATTTGTTTCATCAATTTTATTATGGTGGTTCAAGGATTTTAATGCTAATAAGACACACAGATGGAAACTAAAATCAACAGACGATAAATACTCCCAAGTACCTGTGACCTCTCTGTTGTGCATCCAAGCATAATTCCTTCTACTTTTTTTACTTTTTTTTTAATGTTTTTACTTTTTTTTCCAGAAACACCTCTCAAAGTAAACATTAAAAGAACAAATGTCTAGCAATTAGGTTTTTGCTGGCATGTCAGAATACAGGATGACTGCATATAATGTAAGTAACATGCAGGCTGTAACTTACAGCATTAGAGACATTTATTGTATGCTTTTTGTTCAGCACTGTAATAGCTATGGACTGTATTCAGCACTTGCTGGTGAAATTAGCCTCAGCTAACTGTATGTTATTTGTCTCTCTCTATTTCATTATTCACCACCATTTTTTGTTGATGTCTACAGTATTATCACCATGTGGGTCACCTTAAAGTAATTTAATCAGCCAAGCTCTCCTGTCACTTAATCCTGGTCAATTTAGGCTGCCCTGGTATTAAGTGAATGCATAATGTATCTCAATGGATGAAAATTAAAGGAGATCATGTTGTTATATAGATTTCACTCTTATTATTTGGATTTCAGGTGGGTTGCCCTTTAGTAGGTTTTCCATCCTGCATAGCTTGCTTTGGTGACAAGGGGTAACAAGGGCCATAGTAGCTGTTAGTGTGATATAGCTCATAGGTACCACCCTCTGCTAACTGTCAGACCAGTTATTATTCCCCATGAAGCTACTTTTAAGTATGCAAGTCAAGCTTGACAATATTGTCATGGTCAGCCATGGACAGTCCTTTATCTGCAAATACATAAGAAATGTTCAGGATTTTTATAAAAAAAAAAAAAATCTGTATTTTTCTTTTTATTCACAGTGTTTTCCATATTGCTGGATAAAAGAAGGGCGGAAGACAGAAATATATGAGAAGATCAAAGAAGATGCAACATGGGCTGGAATTCTGTACAGGCTGGTAAAATGATAAGATCTCATATGATTAAACTTGTATGTAAGACTTTAGTCGCTAATGTGAGAGGTTTCTGTGAATCTGTTTTTCTGTTCCAAAGCTCTCAGCCAGCTTTTGACATTAGGCAGAGACCAGCACCTTCGTTGCATTTTTGTGGTCACATATCAGGGCCCAGGATATTAAAGCAATTTTGTAGGGTTTGCCAGTATCTTTAAGAACTCACTTCTGATAGTTTTTTGTAAACAGGAGAGAAAAATGTCTGTCTAATTTATTTGCACATCAGTCTTTCTGCACAGGTAATCCTCTCTGCTTAAGGTTTTTGTGACTATTTTTTAATAGTTAATCTTAGCCCTTCTGACCTCTCTGCTCCATCTAAATACAAGTGCAAGACCTATGTTTATTTTCATGACAGGAAGGGCAGAATTCTCTTCACTTAAGAATGAGGATTTTTACCTCTATGCCTTTACATGCATTAGTAAAGAAAATAATATTTAGAAGGAGAAAAAAGAATGAGGAAGATCTGTATTATGCTACTGATTCTTCAGCTCCAGATGGTAGAATACTGCAAATCATGCTAACTCAGATGACAGATCTCAAAAGGAAGCATTTCCTTACTAGTTATGCCTTTTCATAATGCCACAGAGACAGATGTGATGCATACCAAGAACAAGGGTACAGGCCACAGAAGCTGGAGTCCCAAGTAGATATTGTCTGTAATTTCCTCAGGTATCCTCACATTTTACTAGGAAGTCATTATGTAGCTAGAAGCAGAAAGGCACTTGCTTCTCCCTTGTGCCTTTTCTGTTTGACAGCTCCTAGAAGGGGAAATCTGGCGTCTCTGGATAACACATCTAGGATAAGGTTTATTGCAGTTATCCATGAGCACTATCAAAATACAAGCTGTCTGTAGGTTTTGAAAGACGTATTGCATGTAGAAGCTGATTTGTATGTTATGCACATAAATTTAAAGATAAATGATGCTTCTCCCCCAAGTGGAAAATACTTTGGAAACTTCAGAGCTGCAGTTACTTGAGCTGCCATCCTTCACTCTGAAGGCAACTAAATGAAGTCACACGTCTAACAGTACAGATATACTGCTGAGCAGCAGCCAGAGTGAGAAGAGAGTTTGCTGACAAGAAATGAATAGCAAGAGAAGGTAAAAATCCCAGGCAGCACTAATGGTCCTCAAATAATCTTGTGTGAAGCAGAAACACTGTAAGTTAGAATTTTGAACTTTGAGGTTTTCAGGTTTTAGCTGTACAATATTTGAAAACTTTAGAGAATTTTGTGGAAAGTAATAGAGGTGTTCCATAACTGATCTTTTAAAAAAATTATAACGTTGGAGTCTTCTAATGCAAAATGCTTCAGCTTTTATATCCACACTTTTGCATCTTATATTTTGAAATTTCAGTTCAACAAAACCAAGTAATATCAAAACAGCCAAGTATTTTAAACATTATGTATACCAAAATCAAAAGGCATTTTTGTCTCTGAAAAGAGCACACTTGGGGGAAGATAAAAATGCAAATATTTTCATCAGTTTTTCCCGGAATTGATAGAAATGGATTTGTTATTTCTGCATAGTCACAGTCTTATTCCAGTCTTATGTGTGTATGTGACCAGATCAGCTTTGGAAGTTATAATGTTATCAGAATATGTATATATATACACAGAATACTTGAGTGCAAATATATATAACTGTCATGCCTTTATCATTAGATACCTTTTCTACTCTTTCCACTGTACACAGATTTTTATCAGAAGATTTTTAACTCTTTTTTAGTTCATTGGTAGAAGTACTGAGTAGCTTCAGGATTTATACTGCCCTCAAGAATGTCATCAGAAAGGTGTTTTTCTAGTCCTTCAATTAGTAAGTTTTTTCTATTTAGCGTAAGTGCATCTGTTCCGTTATTTTTATCAAGTTCTGTTGAAGAATGAAATCAGTTTGACAAGACAGAATATATCGTGCATTTTCTACCTCATCTCTAACAGTTCCACAGTTTTTATATGAAAACATGGTTTTTTTCCCTCCTAATATGATATAATCTAATATATAATGTAATACTATTAAAATATCATCCCTATTTTCCTTTATTCAGCCATACATATTCCTAATGTCTTATCAGTAAACTCCAAGTTAGTTTCTACTGCTAGTGAACATTTTCTTTTCCTATTTCTGATATATTTACTTATATTAAAAATTGCTGCCTTCAGCTGCCATGAACTTTCCTCAAAACTGAAGCCATAGTTAAAGCAACTATTTTTGCGTTGTACAGATTATTTTGGCCTTCCACTATCTTATGTTACAGATCTTGCAATTGAATAAATTTTCTTTGACTTTTTCTCTGTAGTTGCTTCATGAATAATTTCCAGCATCTTAGGAAAGTTGCCGCCAAGAATGTAAAAGCACGGACTAGACAGCCTTCTTTTCCACATCAACCCTGCCCAACACAGCATGGCTTGTCTGTCACGTGGCATGGGAGAAGCTGCATCCTGTTCTTTGTCTTGTTTATGATAAAACCAGGTGATGATAATTATTCCCCAGGCAACCATTTGATTACTATCTTGAGAGTAAGCCATTTTAATCCATGACTTTGAGGGCCAAAATGGTTATGTGCTGGGTAAAGTTTTGTGGGTGTTTGTTTGTTTGTGGTGTTCGTTGTTGTTTGTTTTCTTTATTTTATTCAGTAAATATTTCTTTATCACCACATACACAAAACTTCAAATGTATAGCTTCTATGTTACGTAAAAATAGTTTTTCTTCTTTATTGGAACGCATTATTGACGTGCATTTTGAAAGAAACTCATCTGACTTTCTGATCTGATAGTCTGTAACAGATTCCTGCTTTGGCATTGTTAACATTTTCATCTAGATGCATTTAAAGCCTATACTCCTGATTTACTAGGAGTTCTAAAAGAGAGAGATGTGGAATGCTGAATATGTACAACATCTTTTAAGTGGTCTATCTAATTTCAACATGCAATAACCAGCTATATTAGTGTTCAAGTCATGAATCATCACATCAAGTCTCAGGAATGCCAGTTATGTTCAATTTCTTTTCCACAATGAGAATATCTCATTCCTTTTATTATGGGGTTATTGTGGAGTCTCTTAGGATTTGTACATAAGCGACAGAAAAAGGTGGTCTTTGTGGGGTTTTGGGGGTTTTTTTCATATCAGTTCAGTTTATTCATGAGGGTGCAAGTTTAAATCTAGTACAGTGATAACCAAGCTAGCTGTAAATGAGCTATTTGGGTGTCAACAGCTATCAAGTTGCTATAGCATAAAATTCAGCTCAGGCTAATATACTCAGATATTATCTGAGCTCACCTGAAATTGGGACTGTATTCTGTTTGCCTCCTTACTTCATAACATTGCTTACTTAGTTCCCTCTCTGGTTGAATCATCTCACAAGAATGTGACCCACAAACTTATTCTTTCTGCTTCACACTAATTTCCCAATTAACAGTAAAATTTCCATACTTCACTGCTAGAAAATCTTTCCCAATGTGGGACACATATTCTGTCCCCTTCGTGATGTAATTTTCAAAGACATTTCAATTACTTATAGCTCAGATCAGTTCAGAAATCTCTGAAGATGGAGATTCCCAGCACTGATAGGTCACTAAAACAGTGAAAGGGACCAGGGCTTATGAAACAATGCACCAATGCATGGATGTGCAGTGATATTTGGAAATCATGTGCTAACCTTTCAAAAAATGTACACAAGGTTTAAAACAAAACAAGCAAAAAATCTAAAGTCTCTCACTCTTAGACCTTCTCTTGAAATGTATCACATTTTTTCCTGTTACAACATTCACTTCCAAAGCTCTCTAACTGCTTCATTCTCGGTTTAAACAAGAGTGCCAGATGGTACTTGCCCCGAGGCCAAACATACCTTCTATGTCTTGTCACTTCTTTGGTTTTAATGTGCCCTTTAAGAGAATGATACCTTTTCCAAAGCAGCAGCAAAGACGTTAATGCATTTTTCGAAGCTCCTCAATTCCTGTAATTTACCCTTTGCTTTTCACTATCTTTATCGGTAGGCTGATGGTCGATGTGCCCACCTCATGGCAATCTTTTTCACTGTTCGTTCACATCTCATTAGTAGGGTGGGAAAGGCAGTGAATTTGTTTTCTCAGTGTAGTTGAAATAATTATCAGCCCACTCTGATGCTGAAAATAAGTGAAGCAATTCAGAATCCATTATGTTGCAGAAGACCTCTGAGATCATCAAGTCACACCTACGACTGAATGCCACCCTGTCAATTAGACCATGCCACTATGTGACATGTCCAGTCTCAAACACCTCCAGGGGCAGTGACTCCGCACCTCCCCGCCTGTCCATTCCAATCTTTAATCACCCTTTCTGTGACGAAATTCCGCCTAATGTCCAACCTAAACCTCCCCTGGCACCGCTTGAGGCCATTTTCTCTCATCCTATCATTAGATGCCTGGGAGAAGAGGCCAACCCTGCAAAAGGAACTCTCATATTCTGACAGTAACCACAAAAAATCATGTTTGATATGTTCTATTTACTTTGTTGTGCAATTAAGACCATACAGGATTGCAAATGGAAACTGATTTCAAACAGCACTTGATATTCCTCACTCATAATTATTTCATTGTTCTGAAAACTTCAGAATCTTCCTATCAATCCTCCAGCCCTACACAGCAAGTTTTACAGCATATCCTCGGGTACAGTTGGGAATCTCAGCTGCAATTGCTCTGGCGTTGTCTGCAGTGTCAAGTTTTAAGATAGTCCATGTTTGCTATCACATTTTCAGGCAGTGCCATCATGTTTTTCTTTCCCTAGGTGTCTGATTCAAACCCCATTGAAGTCAGTGGAAGGCTTGTAATTGTCTTTGGTGGGCTTTCATTGTCCATAGCCAGTCTCTCCTCTCACTATGGGCCTTTCACCGAGTTATTCTAATTCAAAGAAATACCTTGGAAACAAACCAGAGAAATGTCTGTGGTCAAATCCTACAAAAGCTTATTTGACCAGTGCTGCGCAGTCTCAATCAAAAAACTATTTTCATTCGGAAGATCTACCAGTTTACCAGACAAGCAAATGAAGGCAGTGAATTAACTTATTATTTATACAACAGTTTATACGAATTTAAATCCACTTATTGGAGCCCTCTGCTCAAGTTCAGAGAAGAAATAAAGAATTTTGAAGGATAATGATTGGTTTCTTATATTATCTGTTTCTCTTTAGAGGTCTGGTAAGCCAAAGTAAATGATATTATTGAAATAAAGCTCAGTCAGAAGAAAGCATTGGATTGCCTTGTCCTGTCCAGGTAGATAAAGGGCCCTGGAGATCTTGCAAGACCAAGTTCACCAAGGTGAGTTTAGTTCTGTGGCGTTTTTCTCTGGACTAAACTTGATTGGCTATTGGGGAGATATTTTTGTATTTCAAAGCATTTAGAACTTTTTTGAAATACTTGGGAATGCATGATTTTTAACTCTACTATTGTTTTTTAGGACCCTCAAAGGTCACATCAATTTTGCAGTCAGAGCAACTCTGCAGGGAATCTTATCTCTGACATATGCCGAATTTCACAGAATCTCAGCCATCTAATTGCACATCATGCACAGTGACTTTTAAGGAGTGTTTTTAGAGCTTCAAGACTGCTATTAACCTTTAAAAAGTACTCAATCCATTTGTTGTGTCACTGCCTATCACCTGTTCAATTTTGGTCTTGTATGATGGTTAAGTTAGAAAATATATATAAAAAAAGAAACAACCAAGCACCACCAACAAAACCCCAAACAAAAAAACCACCAACACAATCCCCCAGCTTGACTGATTCTTTTGTGTGCTCAGAAAAACTTGCACCACCCATATTCAGGTGAAAGGATCTCCTCTCTAAACAATCATGTTTCTACAGCTCATACAAGGCACATCTCTGGCTTAATTGCAATGCCATCTTTTACATGAATTTCAAAGATATTAGACCTTTCATGTAGTATTTCTTTAGAAACCTCTTGCATGGCCTCTTCTAGTGCTGAATATTGACTTGTAGGACCAAATTTTATATGAAGATTCAAGCTATCATATTGATTTTGTCTCTGTGTATAAAGTGCTGAAACGTACATTTCATTCTGAAGGAATCTTCACTGGGATTAAAAGGAGTACATAGCAGATATTGAAATTCAACGGCAACTGAGTTCTTCATTCACAGAATTATATGTAAAGGTCTCTGCCAGTATCTTTCCTGTGCTTTTGATAAATTCAGGAATTAAATTTCAACATGTGACAAGGTCTTATTACTGCAATTTATACTTCTAGGAAAATTAAATGTGCATATATATTTTATTTGTATAAAATATTAACAAGGAGTTGATAAACTACTACATTTTCCAACTTGTTTAATCTGGCTTCCTTTTTGCCCAGTTTCTGCAAAACTGAAGTTACTGTAGATTTCAAACATTGAATCATTCCTCTTCATACTAGAGGTCAGTGCTCAAGACATATTCGTTAACCTAAAACTTGCCTATCAAAAATTATGGACTCCTCCAAATTCACGAAATTGAGCAAAGTTTACATGGCATATGATTGCAAAAACTGATCCCAGACACAATATGAAGACTTTGTATTTAAAAAAAAGGAAACATTGATGTATCATATGGGTTACTTGCACCCCAAACAACTCAACAGAAACATCTGCGAGAATTAGCATTTAAGCAACTTGCATGGCTCAAGTAAGAATGTTTTATCTATATTAATGTTTCCTTAGCTTTGTGCATGACAATCAATCAAAACAGATTTTTTGGGTTTTTGTCCATCATGGATAGACAGATTTTTTTTTTATTCTGAATTTAACTGGAATAGAAATATTTCAAGTGTTTGCAATTTGCTTTTGTTATTATTAATCCCTAAATACTTTCCCTCCATTAAATGAAACAGAATGACTTTAAGGTTTCCTGTGCTAATATTGTTTTGATAAAGGTGCAATTTGGAGAAAAAACCTACATGTAATTCATTGTGGGACTCAATGTGGTCATGTAAATACATAGACTATAAACTAACAGACTACAGTGCTCTTCCTGACAGCTTCAGTGACCGAGACACTGCGGGAAAAAGGTTACCTATTCTTTTTCCTAAAAAACGTTACGTAATTCACTAGGATCAATTTGGACAAACTGTAATTTGAAATGTATGAAAACTGTCTAGTACATGCACCACTTCATATGGTCAGTTCTTCCTAACAGCATTTAGGATTTCCCAGTGGTATCTGATTTGTAAAAAGTCCATCTGTGTACAGCATTTTTAGTTTTGCAGAAGCAGAGCATTTTCCATGTTGCATCCTGCAGACATGAGCAGAGTTCATTGGCAGGAAATTGTGCTGTGCAAAAATGTGAAGAAGATGTATATTTTTTATGTGCTGTTCATGCTTGGTTTAAGATTAATTTATTCAGACTGAAATGCTTTTCAGTTCATGATTTCATTTTAGAGTGATGAAAAAGAAAGACCTTTCCTTTTTAAGGCCCCTTCCCTAAAGGAATAAATGCAAGGGCAAAGGGTGACATGATATGGTTAATAAATATCCCTGTATGTGTGACTACTGAACATCTTCAAAGGCACACAGAAAAATCCACATTAGTGGATTAGTCTACTTAAATTCTCCCAGTTGCTGTATTTGGTAGTGAGAAGTCTGAAGTTCTAATCCATCCTGAGAACAAGTGAAGTCTTTTCCTTCCACTTCCAATGAAACAGTAATGGAAAACGCTTTCTTTAAGCTCACCCTGCTGCCTAACAGCTGGCACATTTTTCACCATCTGCTGGTAGCACTGCGGTGATGTGTCGGTCTCACAAACACCGAGTTGCTCTTAAGAGCGGTAAGGAGCACTTTTGCCTCTTTAGCAGGAGCGCTATCTGACCCACAGTAACAGAAATTCTGCAAAGATTCTTTCACTATAGGAATATCTTAGCATTGTGAAAGTAACCATGAAAACCACATTTTTTTTTTCCCGGACCTGGTGGGGGAGGGGTGGTTGTAACCTGATTTCTATCAGAGGATATTTTTCCTCCAAATTTGTCCAAACTAGGACAGTGCCGTACAGTCTGATTCTGTGATGTTACTCTGGCAGCTACTCCTGAGTTAAATGTAAAACCTACCCCAAGTGCGTTGTGTTGAAGTAGCATTTGACGTTTAAATAGCCAAGATAAGTGTCCAGAGGTGTTTCTGTTCCAGATATTTTTTACTTTAGGACTGATTTTTTTTTCAAAGTAATTTAATTGTTAAATCACCTTTAATTCCCATATTAAAATTTTATCATTCTTGAGAAAAGTGGGAATGATTCTACAGCTTCTATGCTTGAGGGGCACCTCTCTTTATATTTTATTGTTTTCATTTTTTATTCACACAAATATAAGCCTATAATATTTCAGATGTATGTACTTCTGGAAGAAAATTGATTGCAAAATTAATAGCTGTTTATTGGCTTGCTGTTTCTTAAGGAACATAATACCACACATTTACATTGCAGGTGTTAATAAATTATGGCAAATTCCTCAAGGCATTATCAAACTGTGTGAATTTGTGTATCTGATCAAATATTTATTCGTTGCAGTCTCTTCCTACACTGATTTTTCTTTTCATTTATTGCTCTAGGCCTTACTGCAGAATTCTTAGGTGATACTCATGGGCATATGCCCCCAAAAGAAAGGCAATCGTTATGAAATACCCAACTTCAAAACAACAGACTGTGTGAATTTTAATTTTTGTGGGGAATTTTTTTAAAGTAAACAGACACACTATTTAATTATCTTTTATAACTCATTTACTTAAACTATATTAAAATTAAACAGAAACAAAATTTCATCATCTAAGCTGCTAATAGATTTTAATTTTGATTGAGTGATGTCCTAAGCTTTTATACTTATATTTTCACTTTTTATACTTCTATTTAAGCTCTTCTTATTGTGGTATAATTCTATAGAGAGTGTTCTGGTTCTTCATTTATTGTTTACACTCTCAGTAGAGGTCTGCTCTCTACTGTTCTCCTTTTCCATAAACATTTTAGGTGTGCAATGAATTCATTGCACTCAACTGGTGTGAAACTTCAGAACCAGTAAATGTAATAACTCACAGTTGAATAAAAATGAGATATCAATGAAAAAAAAGAAATGTGTGCAAATTTCCCCACCACTCTCAGCTTCAACACTGAACTGCTCCTTCCACAATGTTCGTTTCAGGAAGGCTTTTTACTTCGTCATATGGGATAGTTTCACAGGATAGAGAACTCTCTTCTGGGCAGTGATCAATTATGCTGTGCAACAGGACTTTTCTTCTCTGAGCACCATGCAGCAAGTTGTCAGGATCTCTTTTATAATTTTAACATCTTAATGATTATTTTAAAATCAATTGAAAGAAAACAAAATACTGGTTTTGCTCAGGAAAATAACATGTTCTTAGTTTTTCTGCATTTCTGTAGAGGCATAAGAAGCTCTGGAGTAACCTGTTTTCGATACTTTCACAGCAGGAAATGACATGTATATAGGGAAAATCAGAGGCACTATTTTCTTATTCCATTCTCTTTAATGTTCCTCACAGATTCTCACCTTACCTCAGAGGATATAGGCCAAAATAAGCCATGGAGACAATGTGTAAACAATACTCTTTATAATATCCCATGGTCTCTTAAATGGAGACATCTTCAGAACTAAGTTGAACTGACATACTGCTGCAGAATGCAAACAAATGCACACAGGCAAAATAATCCTGAGTTACGCTTACAAGAATTCACATTTCATAAAGGACAACAGGGAGAAAGTCTTGGGACAGAGCAAAGACACAGACTTGTGAGACCTATATATTATTTAGATTCATAAAAATAGTTGAAGAGGTGCTTATGCTGAGCCCTAGGCAGCCTTAAAATTATGAATAAGCATAAGCATCATAAAGAATGAAGCACCCTGCAGCACTCTCTGCCATCAGCAGCAGTGGCTGTTGGAGCTTACAGCAACAGGAAAAAAAGAGAAACCAAGCCTCCCTTGTCCCCTTCCAAAGAGGAGCTTAGGTACTGGACCACACTATGCACACAATATTGGTTATTCCATTACCGAGATTTTCTTTGTGGTAGATAGATGGATGTATCTCCTCTGAGCATATATATAGACTTGTATGAAATGTGAGAAATAATGGTCTGCATTTCCTTTGCTCAGTAGTAGTAAACAAGAAATGTCTAATGAATAATCACTGACTAATACCTTTTTATAGCTACATAAACAATGTCTGACCTGACAACTTTTAATGTTGTTTTTCTTTGTATTATCAATCAAACATACATATGCACAATTGATAAAGCTAGAAGAAATTTAACATCAGTCCCAAGATTCCTTAATGGTACATCAAGGATAAAGAGCTCTAGTCTGCAATAAAAAATGGGAGAAAAATCAATTTTAAAATTTAAATTGTTAAAACAATAGTCATGCTTATGTTATTCCATTAGTTTGGCCCTGGACACTGGTATGAGGGGGGCAGTATTTAGGTAATTAAGTGGTACTGTGTTTCATATTCTGAATTTTTTATGTCTAATAAACCATTGAAATCAGTGAAGCTTTTTCCCCAGCACTAGCCAAATATCTAAAATGTTGGGGGTTTGTAAGTCAGGAAGCTGGAAGGAAGTAACTTCATTAGGAGTTTCATAAGGAGAATGGTTCTCTTCTCTTGCTTAGCAGCAGTTCAAAGTTACACAGAGCAAAATATTCCGTCATTCTCTCCTGGGGAGTTCTTCTGAATGCTGATCCTTTCCCCTTCTTTGCTCCTTCTTTCCAAGTTCCAAGAAAAGACATGAGGGAACCATGTGACAGGGTAAGAGAGATGTGACTTTCTGTCTGTTTGATTCAGACAGGTTTGGATTTTCATGTGCATTTTGGAGAAGGGTAACTGCTGCGCACAACCTCAAAAAGTGTCTGTTAAGATGATTACTCTTTTTTCATCTAAGTACATATCTGTGTTTGAGAACTACACAGAATGAGATTCAAGTTTTTGTAAATTATTATTGCCTGTTTAGTTAAAGCAGCCAAGTATAAATATTTGTAATAAAATATTAGGATTTACACATTTAGTACATCTGTTTGTATTTAATGAAGTGTGCTATAATTTTATAAACTAAGCCAAATTTAATTCCAACATCCTTAGTTTCTTTCTTTCTCCAGAGATGTCAATGTGCTTTGTTTTTCATACAGAGATGGAGAGATGATAACTAAATCACTTCCTCCACCTGTTTACATATGATATCTTCTCTCTAGGCAGATCAGTTAAGGATTTACAGGAAGAGTTTCAAAGGTAGGAATTGCAATTAGGTGTCTAACACAACTGAGAAAACCCCAAGAACTCTGTTATAGAAATTGATAGAATATTTGCTTTTCCATAAGGAAAATACAAATAAATTAATTTTGTTTGTATTTTCTAATATGAGCCCATGTTTCCAATAAATTTCATCCTGTAACTGCTGTAAAAATGGTTTCACACTGAAAATTTACCTTTATCTATACAGCTATAATTATAGAAGAAGCCTAAACAAGATGAGGGGAAGAGTAGAATTTGTGACTGTAAATGCTTTAGTTAAAGTGGAGAAATGCAGAGATGAGCACTCCTATCTCAACATTGTCTATTGTATTCATTTACAATTGTGACGATTCATTTGAGAATTAAATCTCATCTTGCAAATGCTGTTAATCTTCTCGAATTTAAACATGACAATTGTTATATGAGTGGTAAAAGGAATGTGACTTATTTCATATAGAACTGGGTTTAGATTTTTTATGAATGTTATCTTTAATCTGCACTACCTTTTAAAATCACACTTGCACTTTCATTGGGAAGCATTTTTGAGAGCAAAACAATAATAACTTCCACTTTATTTGCTGGAACTGTGTCTTTTTCCTGTGAAAGGAGAAAAAAGATGTTGGAGGGAGACCACAGAGTTCACTCGGGCTTTCTATCCTCACCACTTTTAACTGAATCAAAGAAGAAAAAATAGAAAGTTGAGATGATGAAGACACTCACTGTTCCAAGAGTCGGGGGGTAATATGGAAGTTACAGGACTGACCATGTGCATTTCGATCTCCCATTGGGGAAATCTCCTGAATTATCAGTTTTCTGATAATTCCTGGAAGCATTCCTAGAAGAAATAAGAAAAGAACAGGATTGATTCTGTACCTTTTTCATTGTTCTGGCAGCAGAAAACAAATGGAGAGCTGAACTAACTGGCCATATCCTTAGCTGACCAAAGCTTTGCCGAGAGTTGTTGTAGATACAGCTCTTCTGGCATTCCCCATCTTGTAGTGAGATTAAGAACAAATTTTTAAAAAACTTTGTGCTAGAGGCTGGTGTAGTAGAAGATCAGAAGAATGGATGACTGAGATTACTAAGTGTCTTTTCCTTTTTGGAGGTTAGGGCAGACCTAGGGTCCTTGCCCCAAATCCCTCCTGGGCTTCTGCACCAGGTCTATGGGTTTCGGATAATGAGGCTGGGCTGACAAATTACTGCCAAAGTAGCCGGGATAAATAAGTAACTTTTGTTTTCTGTAAGAGAACTGAAATTTATTCAAGAAATTGGGTACAATTCTTAGAGAAAGAGGCATAGAGAATTTTAAATAAAGATTGAGTTGTCAGGATATTACAGGTCCTATAACATATATAAGAATGTCACAGAAGTCACAGAAGCCCAGGTGTAAGGTAATATACAAACCAGCTTTTGTTTCCCCATCACTTTCTCCTCTAAAATATGATGTCCTGTTGTGTTTTGGGTTTTGTTGTGGTGGTGGAGGTTTTTCCCTGTGAGTTCTCACCATTTCTATTCAACTGTATTTTCATTCATAAAGAAGCAACCTACACTGGGATTTCTGGTGGCCAGTTGAAAGCTTCCTTCTTGGCAATGTACAGGTGACTAATTTTGGATGAATCACACAGCACAATGCAAGGTTCATTATATATCTGTGCTTGTTCTGAACCAGTAATCATGGGTGACAGAAGTCCCTTAAATATAATTTCTATTCCAGGAAGAAAGCAGCAGTATAATATACTGTCCTCAGCCTCAGCACACAAATGTGATTATGCTGTTCTTAAAACACAGGCTCCTATCTGTATGCTTAAGTAGATTCTAAATGCAGTAACACAGTTCACTGGGCCTAAATCTCTATTGTCAGGCATTCAGAGATGCCCTGTGAAATATTTCAGCTTGTCTTTTGATGATGTATTATGCTGCAAACTGAGGTAAAATATTCTTAAATCTTGCAGAATACAGATTTGGTCCCAGTTTATTCTTCCATGGTGAATTTTGTTTCGATAAAATCACTCTGATATATCTTTATTCATAATATCAGAGATACTGTGGCTTCAACCAGCATCAGAATTAAGGCAATATAATCAAATTTGTGTCTTTGCTTGAAATAACAGCTAGAAAGCTAAAAGCTCAGTGTGAATGGAAATGGGAATTTCTATACTTAGGAACACGAGCATAGTAACCTTTAATGAAGGTCATATACTTACAAGGAGATTTATAATGAGGGTGACAAGTGCACATGCTCCTGAAACATAACCCTCTGAACTGTACTGCATAGAAGTTGTAATGATTCATTGGATTTGGGGGGTTTTTAAATTGATTCACTGATGGGTGAAATCTCTTGTGTCTTGCTTTTATTGTGTCTTTGTGATATTTGCCGTATAATTATGATCTTTTAATGTTCCACAGGATCTCCCAACTATCTTCGGTTCTTGGTAAAATTCTTTTCACTGTTGGTCTATAGCATTATGATCGATTCTTTAAAAAAATTAGATCACAGTATTGTAGCACAGACTCCTAATGCCCAAAACTCAGGGCTGTAATAGGTGAGCATTTCCCAGGTTTCCAAGAGAAAGTTTTGTAAATTAAGGATTTATAACTGGAGTTGTATTGCAATCTCAATTTTCTCCCTTCATCAGATGGTTTGAAAGAGTAGTAGTCTGAACATCAATGATTTCTTATTCTCAGGCAAGAACCTTTGTTTATGTATGTTTGAAGAGTATTGATTAAATTACATTTCTGATTAATTCTTAGTTGTAAAAATTATTAAAATGGGAAAATATTTGGAATCCTCTCAATGCTCTCTAAAATGCTCAGTGTGATGGTCATTAATACCTCATGCTTGTGTTGTTTCTCATTTTATCTTTTGAAATTAAAGAATTCTATCTACAAAAGTTAAATTCTTTTGCCTTATTGAACGTAAATTAACACACTAAATATACTTTCCTTCAAAACTGTTCCCACAAGTTAGATCAGATCAAGTCTGAAAAATATTAAAAACATTTCTCAGTTATTGTTCTAGTTGTATAGGTTTCTATGCTACTACATGAAACCAGAGATTAAAATAGTTTATTTTGTTTTAATTTTATTTTGCAATTAAGTTTTTTTTACTTGAGGACATACTACCACAAATGGAAAAAAACCAATGTCCTTGGTTAAATGTGTGAGCTGTGCTAATCAATGTATAGTTTTCATAGCGCCTCACACATGAGCAAATACTGAAATCAATGTATCAGATAACAAAAGTTTAGTACAACAGCTTGAAATATTTTTGTTTTGGAGCTATGGAAGGGTTAGGACAACAACTCTGAAAATAATTTTTAAAATTCATCCAACACAGAAGCATAAAAGTATGATCCTCTCAGTGCAACTAAAAGCATGACAAGACAAGACGACAAATATATCAGGTCAGAACTTGCAAGTGCACAGCCCTAGCAGCTTTGAAAGGAACTTCTCGAAATTAAATTATTTCATCTGGTTCAGTTTACTGTGAAACACCAAACACTGTGTAAAATCATCACTTCCCTTAAAGAGAAGTTCTGTATTGGATAATATTAGACACTTAATGAATTCAATTTATTACTTGAAAATATTTACATTTATATGTATCAGATTTGAGTTCTCGAACCTACTTAAGCAATGTATATTCAAATGAGCTAAACTGTAATACTGCACAGAGACAGCCATGACATGATACGTTTTCTCACAGCAGAATCTGTTAATTGTACGTCTTTGATATTTGGAATCAGATAGTTCTAAGACTGAAGGAATGCCACCTGCCTGGTGCAAACCCCATGGAATACTTATACAAGGTGTAACTGGTATCAGCATGCTTTTGGTTTTTGGGTCATATCTTAAATGGCAGGATTTTTGTATTGCAGTCCAGGACTGCAGAAGAAGCAGCAAATGGAGAGTGATATCCCGCAACAGTCTAGGAGAATGTTCTCTGACATTTCTAGCTTCAGTCAACTCTGGCCAGTCTTTAGCTCGTATTGGACAACTGTAGAGCTCCCCCTGCAAAAGGGAGAACACAGCTACTGCAGACCCAGGTTACCTGTGAGATTTCAGTGTCTACATGTTGGGGGAGATCAATGCAAACATGTCTGTAGCCATCAGGCCACTACAGTAACACGCAGCTTCCAGTCAAAGCAGGCTGTTAAGGGCTATTTCAGATGTCTTTACATAATTTTTCACTGTGTGATACAGACATCGTCGGGTCTATTTTTTTAAACATGAGTTTAGGATATTGCTTGATGAATGGGAATGGTAAAAGTGTTGCAATTTTACTACCTCTCACTCACTTTGCTGGGAATTATTGGTGGCTCAGCTGAGATTCACCAGTGAAGTGTGTGTTTTCCACGTCCTTTCTTTACTTAAGTTCCAGTGAACCTGTATCACTTTGCATTGAAACCGATGAGGATCAGTCACACTGTTCCTCTCACAAGTCCTGGATTACCTGTGAAAGGGTAATAACTTTCTTAGTTGCTTTCACCAAATGACTTGTGATTTTCTTATCAAACCAATAACTGTCGACGTCACATAAATTTTTGAAAACATGGAGGTAGGCTGATCACAGATATCCCTTTATTAATAATATTTTTCTAATTTCCCAGCAAGGCCAAGCTCCTTTGTGAATTTCACTTGACTTTCATTTAAATCACTGCTTTATAACAATTTAATAATTTTTTTTCAGCACTTTTTTTCATAATTTACTGTAATGATCTAGTTGCCATCATAGTAGTAGTGTCCTAAATTTGCATCAGGTGAGCCCTTTCAGATCCTTCTCTGTGTTTACAGCTTCACTGATACTAAATATTTGGGGAAGAATATTCCAATTTAGGTTTTTGAAAATGGTCCAGAGGATTTAGAAATTCTGAAGAGATTAGCATGAGAAGTAGATGTCTAACATAAAGGCATGTTAAGTAGCAAAAGGATTAACAACACTGGCAAAGTTTATTCAGCAGAAATATGTCTGACACATTGTTGTGAAGGATTATGAGTGTCTTTTATACTTGGCAGAACTAATGGCTATGAATCAGGCTTGGCTCTAAGGTTTTATGCACGTGCAAGTTTCTTTAAGAAAACCAATTGAGAATGGAAACTTTGTTAAAATGACAGCTTTTTTAATCAGTCCCCTTCACAGCTGTCTTATTCTAAAGGATACGAGAATGATAGCTGACCTTCTGGATATAGAAATGACATTTTAAAATATGAAAAAGTACAGATTAATCCAGTTATAAAAGGAAAACACGTTTTATCACTTCTTTGTCTTTGGTATTACTATTTTGCAGTGATAACCTGTCTCAGTTGAAATCTGTGGGAATTTACAATTGATTTTAACTCAGCAAAATGTGCCATCTTCTGACATGGGAAAAAGACTGACTGAAGAGCTTAAGGTGTCTGTTGTACAGTTTTATTTTTGGAAACTATGCAAATAGACTTCCTCATGTATTCTACCAAAACTAACGTTTACTGGGCCTGGTTTTTGTTACTGCTGTAAGCAGCTTTCCCGCACTCCGGTTCCAAGGATGTATGCTTGGGAAGTGGGAGGCATAGAATTGAATTTGTAGAGGCTAAGGAGAACAAACCCACAGTTTTTATGCTTTTGAACAGATTAGCCTAATTTATGAGTTGTTTTGAAAAAGGCAGGTATCATCAGCCAGCTAATCTTCAGAAAAAGGGAGTCCCAACTAATTAAGTGCCTGTCTTCAGATAATTATTCCAGTCTGCAGAGGATGCATGTGTGAAAGTCCTTAATATGCTACTGGTACATTTGGTGGCATTTTTGGCTCATTGCTATGCTCACAGTGGTTTAGTGGCTAGAACTGGCTATCTTCATCCCAATGCCCCCCCTCACAGAATGTTTTTTTGTCTGCTATTCTTCTGAGGTTTTTCTGTCTTCATTTACTTCTGAGGGGAACCTGGCTGCCTAACTACCCTGGATCATCTTGTGACTCCTTGGATCAACCTAGTAGAAACAGCCACCTAAGTTTTTGTTGCTGCCTAAACTGGAAATACTTTGTGCTTTTCTTTTCATCCTGAGTTAATACACTTGATTTTCAGGAAATTGTTTTCTCGGTGCCTATTGCTGTATTTGTTGTTCCAAAAAAAAAAAAGGAGAAAAGAATTTTTATATACTAGTATTCTTGCAGGGGCTGGAAGTAAGTCAGATGAACTTGATAATCAAAACTGATGTGGTAGTAACAGTTGTCCAAGGCTTGGTCTAAAATTAGAAGAATAAGCTGGAATCAGCCCTTTGATTTTTGTCCCTGCTGTATTAACTGTGTTAGTGCTGTCACAAGTTAATTTGTAACAAAGACTGGGCCTGGTTGGAAAAATTCTAACAGAACATTTCTATCAGACAGTATTAGTTTGTCAGGAAAAAGTGGAAATGTAGTGATTGTGTTCAGTTTTTAATGAAACCAGACAAGTTTCCGGTAAAATCCTGTGTAGTTTCCCAACAGTTCACCTGACCTCATTGTCTCCGTGGTAGCCCATGGGAAATTGCATACCCACGGACTGTGGGGGAGCCAGGGACTGTGGGTTATCTGGATTCCCAGATAACAGACTATATTTAGTTTTCCAATCATAAAAACACAATTCCCTTTTTTTTTTTATTTTAAGTCACCAGCAGTTTTAAAGGGGAGTACTTTTTGCAACCTAAAATCTTTTAAAATGAATATATTCCAGATTCTGGAATATGAAATCTCTTTACCTGGAGGAGAATTGTGGGATTTTTTGGTTTTTTTTTTTTGTTTTGTTTTCTTTTTTCCCAAAATTCTTGAAGGTGGAGAAAAGGCTGTTGGATTTTTTTACCCCTGTAATAGATAGGTTTTCATTTTAGACTGAGCATTGAGCAAGTTATCAGAATTTTGTAACTACCTGCTTCATGCTGTCCTTGATAATTATAATCATCGCCATCACTTTTGTGAGCTGAAAATGTGCAGGGATTTTTGCTGCATCTTCTCTCACTGATTGTGTCTAACAGTATCTCTAAAAGGCATTGAACAAAGAGCGTGATAGCAGTCTCACTATACAGAAATATGTATTTTGTTAAAATATGCTTTAACAAAAATTGAAAAGAGCAGCATCTTTTCCTCTCTTGCTTCTGTAATGTAGTCTTTTCCTAAGCTGATGCTCAGGAAAAAAAAATGACAGGGGCAAGGACTGCTCTTTGTTTACAGTGGCAATATCAGCAAGAAGAAAAAGAAATTCCTGTGCTTTTTAGGCAGTGTCTATTAATGACAAATGCATCAATGAGTAGTATTGAGGGTTTCATTTCAGTAGCTGAATCATCCGATAAGCCATGGAAACTCTTTTTTAAAGCATGAATATAAGTATAAGCAATTATGAGCAGTAGAAAACAGGAGTGGGCTTCGTCAGAATCAAAACCCACAAATCGTTAAGTCATAGTTCCATCAACTCCAATTTATAAGACATTTTAAGGTGGTGGAAGTCAGTGTATGCAATGTAAATTCCTTCAGTGTGATAACAGTGAGCTGGATTTTTTCATTTCCTCATTTTTCCATCAAAACCATTGTACCAGTGCAGAATATAACATATTATTGATTTGAGTTTCTCTGCTACCCATTCAGCAACGAGCCAGCAGTGTGCTGTAATGATGGCAGGTCAGAGCACCATGTGTCCATTGTTTCTTTCACTGTCTCTCCTAAAAGAAGGCCTATTTATGCCTTTAGTGGCAGATTCACTCATTTTTGCTTAGCAAATACAGAGAGTTTAAGCTATTCTAAGACTAGCATAATAGTTTTGGATTTCTAACACCTTCCCACTTCAAAATCTACCCATTTATTACAATGAGCAATTACATAAATGTTTCAGTATCTTGGCTTGACACATTTTTCAAACTAGCAAAGCCTTGCTCCATACACATATTTTTCTGTACATATGTGTGTATGGGTAAGTTTTTTTTTCATTTTGCATAATTAATTAATGCACTGTAATTAATGCCTTATAAACAAGCTATGGCAGCTGTAGTCATTGCAACAGAGATGACAGAGTTCTGTTGCTGCATTTGGCTTTTTGGCCTAAAGCCATTTAAAAATAGTTAATGGAATTTCATTTTTCACCCTGCGATTTAAACATGATAAATTTTCCCATTAAAGGTCCCTGCCATTCTCATGTGACAGTAGATGAAGCTGAGTGACATAAGCCTCTGCCCTCTTGTGGCAGATCAGGTTGATGAAATAAGCAACGATTAGAGATATTTTTTTCAGCAGTGTTTCTTCTCATTTCAGCGGTGTCTCTATAAAATGATAAAAAGTTTTAAGGGTTCAACTCTACAGATACAGAAATGTTTGCCTAGTTCCTAATGGAATCAGGCCCATAGGGAGAAAATGACTGGCATTTCTGATTCATCTCTGCTATTCAAACTCTGTTTTAAAGACTGGTATTCTCAAATTTAAAAAAAAAGGAGTCCCTATGCCATGGTGATGGATAAAGTTCTGCCTGCAAAAGATGACTCATATTTTCTGCAGCTTACAGCAGACAAATCATCAAATATAGGATTAAGTTGTAACAGCTCAGTCCCATCTTCTAAAGATACCAGGAAGAGTTAAATGAAGGTGTATTTAATCAATGTGTGCTTCGATGTAAGTTTTAAACAGAGAAAACTAGTGTGTGAATGTCCTCATATTAAAGGGAATCAAAGGAGTATAATTTGGACATTCGGGCAAGAAAGAAATTTTTCTCCTTTGTTGCCCTAGCAGCAAAGTACTTTTCAATAGTATTTTTCAAGGCACTTGCTGATTCAGCAAATTCCCTTTCTTGTTTCGAGCTTCTGACATAGTTTGTGGGTGTTTCACCATGAGCAGGGGTGTAATAATAGAAAAATGATAGTGGCATGCTGGTGAGCAGAAGTAGAGAGTCATGAAGAATGTGTGAAGACAAGCTAAAAAGCCCTGGGTACATCAAAAGCTATAGGAAGTTATAGTAAATGAGTGATTCTGGTTAAAATGTAGAAATACAGAAAAATGTAGCTAAAGGAGACTGGAGGTCAGGTTGTGCTTGTCTGTGCAAATCTGCCCTTCCAATTCACTCTTGGAACAAGATCAGAAGGATCATCTTAGCTCCAATTAAATATAATAAAAAGCTAAGAAACTTTCTGGGGGGAGAGAAAGAAGAAATAAGAAATTATGTGTAAAAAAAATCAAATCAAAACAGTCCCCCTCCAAAAATCCACAAACAAAAGAATCAAACAAGCCTAAACCAACCAACCAACCAAACTACTCCAGGTTCAGCAAGTAGAAAAATAAGTTCAGGATAAGTATAATGCTGTAGTAATGTATTTATTTAGTAATGTATTTTATTTGAATTTTGTGACATGAATTAGTCACAGATCTGAAGTACAACAACTAGTTCTGTTTCAATCTGGTGTTCAGTTCTTTAAGATCAGAAATCACCTTTGTTTAATGAGTAGAATGTGACACTCATGTAGCAGTTGATTGTTTTGAGCTCGGTAGTGCAGAGATCTCTCCCCCAGATGCTTTAGTGACCACCAAATACTACGATGTGCTACGTGATTCAATACCAGCAAATGTGTCCACCATAAATAAAACCATATAATAGTCAGATACCAGATTGCTGAATAAAACTGTCTGTAAGCAAGGTAAAACAAGAAAACAACTGAAAACCATAAGAACAAAAAGTAAAACTAGGAAAGTAAGAAATACCAGTTCTTAAAGTTTGTAAGGCCACTTTAATAATGTAATGACTTTTTTTTTTTTTTTTTGGTTATGTAGTGT
>VZTI01000930.1:755559-769989 GCA_013397865.1 Struthidea cinerea | reverse complement strand
TTGGTAATGTAGTGTCTGCTGAATGTCCTAGCCAGTCAATACCAGGGAATATTCTAAGAATCAGTCAACAGAATGCTATTGATTTGGGGGCATATGAGGAAAAACAAGAACAAAAGGCAAAAGAAAGGACAATGGAGCTTTTGCCATGTGTTTTGCAGAATGTGCCATACGTGTTTTGGCAGCTTTAGCATTTCTGTAGTTTGTAATGAATGGCATCATTAACGCCTTCTTATCTGACCTTGCCACTCTGTGTTGTAGAATTTAAGACATCTTGACACCAAAGTTATTATCAAGGAAAGAAGGAAAGAATTAAAGAGGTAAAGAGAGGGATGGAGGAAAGAGAGGGAGAGAGAGGAAGACAAAAAGGAAGAAAAAGGAAGGAGGAAAAAGAAAGGAAGAAAAAGAAAGGAAGAAGGAAAGACAAAGGGTGTGTGTAGAAGGACTGAAAACAGGCAGAGCCCTAGCTGACAGAAGAAAACAAGGGCTGTGAGTGGGTGTTGGGACTGGGGGGGCCACACACAGACAGGATGGGTAGGAAAGCAGTGGAGAGAGGTGGATGGGAGAACAGAGGAAAGCCTGGAATTACTCGTGTCTGCAGTAAACTTGATTACAAAAAGTATTTGGGTTACTGCTGCCTTGTACATTTAATTGAAAATTTTTAAAAACCCCGCTGTGGATTAGCATCCATGTAGCTGTGAGTGTTTATTATGAAATCCCACTTCTTCGTGTCCTTTGTGTACTGCTACCATGACCAGACAGCCTACCATTTTTCAAACATCTGTTTTGAAAGACTTGTGAATATTTGCTTACAGTAGCGTATATTTAACATTTAAGCACTTTCAGCAACTCTTTGAAAAAATTAGCTCATAATGAGCAGCTTCCAAACTACCAACCTATGCTAAAATGCTTATTAAAAACTTTAAAATGTTAAGACTGACTTTAACAAAAAGAGGCCACACAATCATCAGCTATCTTGGGATTCTTTCTGAGGTGTTGTTTCTACAAAGCCGAAAATAATTGCTGTAAAAGTTCTATCTTACTCTAAGTTTTTGTGCCAAGACAGTATCTGAAGGTACCTCAAAACCTGCTGAAGTGGAGTGCTTTGAGACAGATTCCTGAAATATGAACAGAGTTTTGACATGGTATATCATAAAAGGGATTTGGAATTTTCTTGGCCTTCCTCATGAACTTTTACCTCACTTCCTTCATCATCCTCAGGCCCAAGGTGCTACCCTGACAACCTAGCTGTAATGGTTTTGACAAGGTACTCAAGCCAGATGAAAAAAGGGAAGGCAGAGAAAGTGTTTCCTGGCACCACCTGCTACAGAGAAGGCAGCTGACAATGAGGTCTTGCCACAGGGTTAGACCATCAAAAAGAGGAACTTGTCTCCCAAACAGGGTTTTTCCCTGTGTTTCTCGGACACAGAATAGTGTTGCGGGTATTTGAGAACTTTGACTTCTTAGAGGTATCCTTGAAAAATCAGCAAGGTTTCTTCGTGGAGATTGTCCCAGAGATCCCAGGAGTCTTAAAAAAACAACCAAACAAAAACACAACCAGAAGACCCAAACAACAGAAAAATACTTCAGCCTTGAAACTTGAATTCTTTAGTTAGCTGAACCACAGAAATATAAATAAATAAGTTAAAAATCTCTCCTTCCCCCCCCACAAGCTTTAGGACTGTTTATTTTTGCTTGAATATGTAAACCTTTCTCTTCTAAATACACCTAATCTGTAGTTTGCGACTTCTAGACACTTTGTAAAATCAAAAAAATTCCTAAAAGAAACTTACTACTTTGTGTCAACTATTCTACCAGAGGTTTCCTTTCACATCAAATATGGGTAAGAAGGAGTTATTTCAAGATTATGACAAATATAAAAAGCAACAGTGCTATGAAAAATATATGGAGTACATGTGTGTGGAAATTCAAGAGCATGAATTTGTTACTGATAGGCCCCTTGGTCCAGAAGTAGCCTTGGTTCTTCTGTGTACAAGAAGCAATTTTTGTCATGACTTCAGTGGCCTTGTGTATTTAGCTTAGATGCTTTACTCCAGCATCTTCTATCTTGGTTCCTTTTGTCTTATTATGTGAATTGCAGTCCCATACATCATATTCTACGCCATTGAAAGATACTGCACTTACGAAGAAGCAGCGAAAACTGAGAGACTTTTATTTATAGGATCTGGGGTGCAAGTATTTGAAAGTACTTCCCTTTTTCCTTCATATTGAAACAGATTTGAAATACTATTCTAAAATATGCATTGAGAATCACAGTGATAGAATGTTTTCACATTTTCTGAATTGTTCACATTCTACGTACATAAATTAAATAACAAATACATCTTCAGTACACCTTGTTTTCTGTGATTATCTACATAATTACCATAATTGCCCATTGTATTCAATGCATCTTGGTAACAGTCTAACTGCTGTTATATTCCTGAAAATGTCATATTACTAATCATCGTCAACCCGGGGGCATATGTGCTTGGCATCATAAATCATATATCATCTCAAAGAGAAATAATCAGTTTATTCTTTGCTAACTTGGCTAATTTTGGGGTAGAGGAGGAATCTACTTTTTAGAATTTTCTATTTTAAATATCAGAGTATTGCTTTGGATCATGATTTTGACTACATTGTGAAATAAACGTCTGTGAATAACTTGAGTTAAATTACCCACAATACAACTTGACCAAAACAGCCGCTTCCCCAGCAGACAGAAAAATAAGGGACACAATAATAGTAATTAAAAAAACCCAAACAAACATAATAAGAAAAATAAGCTTTGGTCATTCATACACAGCAAAAATTCTGAGGTTAGTTCTTCTTGCACTGTTAGGGATATTAATGTGAGCCTTTAAAGGCAAATGTGATTTTTTCCTGCCCTTTCTCTGGAGCAACATGAACAAAACATGAGCCATCCAGCAGTTGTAGAGCTTCAGTAGTACAGCACTAAGCATACCTCCAACACCCTGCATCACAGCAGGCCACAGCTCCTGTTTGGAAGATGCTTTCCTCTATTCAGCTCAAAACATGGGAGACTGACACTGCGTCTGTTGGTAAAATAGTGTTGACATATCCTCTGTTAATATAATCTGATTTAGTGTGTCATTCAGTAGGCCTGGACTCAGTCTATTAGTTAGTTCCAGTCAGAAGATTTCTACTTCTTTTGTTGGAGATTTTTCATATAGGGTCCTCTGGATATGGAGGACAACCTTGCATATCCAAAAGTCCCGAGCACCCAGAGAGAAAAAAGAAGTACAAACAAAAAAACCCCCAAAATAAAATCAAAACTTCACTACTTATATTTGTGGTTTTTAAGTGTGCTTAATATAGTTAAAATACCTTAGTATAAGAATATGATACTTATACTTGGTTAATGTATTTATTATATACTTATATTTAGTATAAGAATATTATTTTTAGGGAACGAGTACCTACAGTTACCAACTCAACATCAACTGGGTTTTGAAGCACGAACCACTGAAAAATCAGTCCTCAGTTTTGCATAGGCTGGACATGTCAAAATTCAAGGCATATATTTAAATCGTTGTAATTATCTCTACCCGTAAAGTTAATAAGCAATTAAGTCTGTCTGCAAAAAAATTCTGAGGCAAACAGATCCATTATTTTCTGTGTTAACCTGCATGGTAGCCTTTGCCTAGGAAATATTATGTCTTATCAGTGGAGGGTTTATTTGCTCCTATGCCTTTAGTTTTGTGTTCAGAACACCGTGTGGTACCTAAAAACCTGGGAATGAAATTATTCTTTGTGGTTTTTGGAGGGGGGTCTAATTAAGCAGGTCTCCACTGTTACAGGCACCGCTGTGAAAGAATTGACTGTGACATGCGTTATGTATCCCAAACTGAAGGCCAGCTTGCTCTGTAGAGGATTATGTTTATTATTTGAGAGTAGAATCAACAACAAAACATATAATTAACATCAGAAGAATACAGATACCATTATTTTGTAATTTCAGGTGATTTCTTTTTCTTTGACAAGTATGATAAGTTGTTCTTTTAAGGTTAACCTGTTCTTTTAAAGACTGAAATCATCACTGAATAGACTTGTTTGATGGTTTAGAGGTGGATTCTCTTTAGTAAAAATATTCCATAGTACTCTGAAGTGTTAAAATGACCCAAATACTGCATATACTTACCAAGAAAAAAATCTAACTGAAATATCAAAAACTACATAAAAACTATTGCAAAGAGACCAAATATCAAAATGTAAATGAAGTTAAGGGCCACACTTTTTAAAATTACTGTCATTTCCTCAATATAAAATATGTGTATTTCCTCATTCACCTCCAGTGTCCAATGGTTTCAAGGACGAAGTCTCAGTTGACTTCTACAAATGTAGACAGAGATGTGATATATGTGTAAACAAATGAAAATGTTTTCAATGGGAAAGCAGGACTTCAAGGGTTGAGAACTCCTAACTGTGAAATCTGCAGTGTATTCAAGGAGATGTGGCAGATTAGGTCTCTAGGCTACCATAAAATGGACTAAGCCTATAAAGTAGTTTGAGAGCTGAACAGAGTGTAAGTACCTCACTTAAAATTATTACAAGTATTATTTTTTCATAATTTTATGTTTAGAACCTTCTAAATTCATTCAGATTTATTTAATCCAGAATGATTACAGCTACATATGTGAAAATGAAGGCCAAATGATTTTATACATTAAATAATCGGCTTTTTAGAAAAATTTCTTTACTTTAACCGTGAACATTTGATTTTAAATGTTTTTTCCCTGAAACTTATCTGCTACAAAGTCTTTTTTTCAGCCAAGGAATTCAACATTTGAGGCCATGAAGCAAAACCACTGACTTTTAAAAAATTTAATTAAAGAACTGTTAACCCAGTCATATGGATAAAGGAGCTTTAAATGGTCTGAACTTTACAAACATGGAGAAGTAAGTAAGAGAAAACATGTCAAAGATGGAGTGAATAAGATAAAGGTATTATTCTGTGATTATTCTGAATGCAATCATCTCTCAGTCTCGGTTTCATCTGATTGATAAGACTACACACTTGAAAACTGTAGATTTACTCAGTTCTTTGTATTAGTCTCTTCTGTATCTTTTTCTGTCTTAAGCCATAGTCGGTTTTTATCCTGATAAGAAGATAATAACCATTCCATAATGTTTGGACAAATAAAATCCCCATCTAACATTTTTTGTGCGCCTACAGGAAGAAAGCTGAGTTTAAAGCAACTTTCAGATAAACAAACAAAATCGGTAAGGAATTTCCTATTTCTTAACAGACTATGTTTTCATTTTTCTGTCTATCAAAAAGACACAAAATCATCTGAAAAAAAAACCTAACCTGGAATTGTGCCCATCATCATTTTACAGTCCTTATAAAGTGCAAAGTATAGTCCTTCAACTATGATCCCATAAATTTATGGGTTAACCTTTGCTATTCCCTGTATTCAGAGCTTCTCCACAAGGTCATACATTTGGAGATATGAGCTTGTTTCTGATCCCATATGCCCATATGCCAAGAAAACTTTACATTGATTCATGAAGTCTGATTCCCCGTTGTAAAAGCATTTGCATCTGCCTCAGCTGTTTTAGGAGCCCTGAGAAAGAATCCATCTCCTTTCCTTCAAAGCTTCCTGTGAAGTGGTGTCACACAGTGCTTACACAATGGACTGCTGATACCAAGGCAAAGGTTTTTCTGTAAATTATTTTGATGTGGGTATATTTCTTCGTATTTGTTGTAATGTCCTTTATCAGAAAAATCTCCTGGAACAACAGTGGCAGGGGTAGTAACTTTTTAACCTTGCTGCTTGAACTCTGTTCAGAACAGATCTAGGAGCAAATTAGAGTTGTAATAGAATAATGACTTATCTATGTGATTATTACTACTATTGTCAAAGAATTGAAACAGAAAAAATTCTATCATGGATGGATTTGATGAGCCAGCTCAGGTTATTCAGTGTTACCACAGCAATCAGACTGACTGTATATAGAACACTTTTCCATGAATATTTTTTCAGCCTGAAGAATAATCAGTTATGCATCAATGTAGACTGACTAACTGTCCCATATATCTTGCATTACAGACTAAACATATGGCTTTAAATCCCTCCCTTTGAAATCATTATGGCCTCTGGAGTTCAGCAGTGTAGTAGATGATAACAAATCCCAGGAATGAGGGGTATGAAGCTTTGTAGCTGTTGCTTCAAAATACAGGAGTTTAACATACGGTGAATGGCTATTTATGGTTTGTATAATACCATCTGTGTGAATAGCAATTTGTGCCATATGAACTAACAGGTATCTATCCTGATTTTCCAACCTAGTACTGAAAATTTAGCAGTGAGGGTTAGTTTCCTTCTTGTCCTTACAACATTTGTAGAATTACTGTAGAATAAATTATTGGCAAGAATGAACTAAGAGCAAATAAATACATTGAGGAATCGTGTTGACACATTGTAGTACATGAGAGTAATAGTATTGATACAGAGTGAAAAATAGATTTCCCTGAAGTCAATTAGAATTTTGCTACTGGATTCCACATTGCCAACATTTCACTGCCAGTATACAGTTTGGCTGTTTCTACCTTTAATTAATGTACCATTCGACTGTTTTCCTACCCTTCCCCACTTATTTTCTCATCTTCCTATTCTCCCTCCCTCCTTACCTCTCTTTGGTTCCTGTCCTATACCTGCTGCCTCTGCCAGGCAGTTAAATTTTAAAATAGCTTTTCCCTTTGAAGTGCTAATACCAGCACTGCTATTTCTATAGCAAGTAACTTCACTGACTGTTGTGGTTTGCTTTTACTCTCTGTTTTGTGTGTTTGTATGGGCATATGTGAGTGTTATGTGATTTTAAGAGTGAAGAGGTGGAAAAAAAGGAAAGAAAGAAAAAAAATCTCCCAATTAAGTTTTATAAATGAAAGTTAAATCCCACCTGCTCCACATCAGGCTGTGATTTTGTCAGATCTCCTGAGCTAAGCAGGTTGAACTTGGTGAGTAATTAGATAGGAGACATCTGAGGAAAGCCCAGGGTGCTATATGTGGTGCATAGAAGATTCAGTAGCTGTGATGGTTCCCCTTCAGAAAGGGTAAATCATTGCTTGTGTTGTTCTTCCTTCATTGAATCCATCAGTGGCTATGAAACATGACAGGTCTGTGCAGAAAATCTGTTTTGGAAAATAATACTTTTAATACCTTAATACTGCCAGAAGGCAGGAGGATGTTCTGAAAGGACCACTTTGTACACATGCTCGTTTACAGTCTTTAACCGTCTGGCCACGGAGAAGAAAGTAGATGAGCTGTACTCCAGAGACAGAGTACTGGACTTCTGATCAGTTCCAGCATGTGAAGTATTCAATTTTTTTGTATTGAGCACTTGAGCAATCACTGTTGTCTTCTGCAAGATGTCTCCTTTTGCTGTTGCATATGATATGTATGCATGTGTGTGTTTATTTTAGACCGTCCTTATGTGACCATTTTACACTGTGCTGTGCATTGATTTAGCAAAGTGAAAAAAATGTGTTCCATGCTTGGGTGTTAACCTTAAGGATTTTGTGAGTCCTGACTGATACTGTGAGATTTAGAAAGCTTAGAGGTAGACATTTTAAATATTTTTGCTTCATTCATGAGTGTGTTGCATCCTCCACAGAAGTTTTTTCATTGATTTACAGGTATAGAAAAAACCACACTGATTAATAATGAAGTCAGCAGTTACATGTGCACTGAGAAAATTAATCATTTGCACTATCTGGATTACTCCTAGGGTTTTCTTTGAGAAAGATAATTTGAGATAACTGTTTCCTGGTCTGTATAAGTCAGGAACGTACTTACACTTTGATGAGTTTAACAGTGGGTCAAAGCTTGATGGTTTTTGTAATGCTAGGCCCTCTTTTATGGCTGTTTCTTTGAGATGCTTCTGTTTGTTTACAAGAAACTACAAAATCCTATTTCCTTGGACAAGGCACTGGAGTATTTCTTCACTCCTTGCTCCAAGCCACTTTCAGCCCACTACCCCAAAACACACTCTCTCCTTTTCTAAGCTTCTTTCAAAGCACCTGGGGGCATCAAAAGGTGCCTGCCTATATTTTCTCTAAATTTTCCTAGACTTGCTGGAGAGGGGATGTAGGTGTGTTGGGGAGGTTACAGAGGGAGGTTACGAACACCTAAATCTTCATATGTAAGTTGAGAATTAAAATCTTTTTCTCCTATATAGGAATGTCTTCCTGGTTTAGCAGGTCCTTGGGGTATTTGAAAGATAGCTTGGTACAGCAGTTACAGCTCCCAAAGTGTAAATGATTCTTAGGAACAACTCAAGGGAAGGCACACTTCTGAAAATATGGGGTGGGAATTCTGTAAATCAATTAACAATGATATGTATATTTCTAGCTGAGATTTATATCTTTAATAACAACATGTATATTTACATCTGAGATTTATCACTCTGTCACACAGCTTTGTTACTGTGCCCGATGGCTGGTCAAAATTTGGAGGTTTGTAGATTATTCCCATTAGAAGGGGGAGCTGTTAATAGAGATTGATCTTTTATCAGTGCAGTCCTATTTCTAAGAAGCAACATCCAAAAAATCTTGTTTCCTTGAGCATAGCAGAAATTATATGCATTGAAAAAGCTTTTTATTTTTCAGAGATTCAGCCTGTGTCAGTTTGTGCCAGCAGCCCAAAACCTGTCTAGGTGTACTCCTTGGTACCTGTTCTTTGGCTATAATTTGACATGAGCTTCTACATATTTCCTCTTTCTCCATATTTATGCACATCCTACATGCATAGTCTACACACATTGTGTCAATTTTATTTGTATCCTTCTTAAAAAACAGCAAATCCACCCACTTCATTCATATTCTGACCTGGCTTTTTCAAGCTTTTGTTTTGTACAGAGATGTGTAGTTTTGTTTGGGGTTTAGAGACTAAAGTAATTTCAGTTACTTGTTTCAGCAAAGGAGCATAATGACTTCTTACATCTATCTAAAATGAAGAGGGACAGCTATACCCAAGAGCTGCAATGAGGTTTACCTGATCCATAATTTTACGGCATTATAAACCACATTTCAGCTGAACCATCAGGGCTAGCAAAACAATAATAGTCTTGGTTCGGTATTGTGGTGTAGTGAGTTTTCCTTTCAGTGATCTCAGGTCTGTTCCTCCACAAGCAGGAAATGCATTGAGGTTCTGAAGGGCAAGCCTGCAATGTGCTTTATTCTTTGGCAAAATGCACAGCTTCAGGAGGACGCTCAGAGATTGTATACTGTAGACACCAGCATTGTCTGCAACTTGCCCTACCTTTGTATAGATCATTTGGGACTGTTTCCAGGGTGAGAGCATTACAAAAGCAATTGCACTTTACTTACAGTCTGCTCTGAGTCTGCAGAAGGTACAAGTTAGCTGGACTAGCAACTTGGAGTAATGTGGTTTTTTGGATCATCTTATTTCTTGCTGTGATTTTTCAGTCACCCTTCCCATTTTCTCTCCTTCTTCAGTTCACTTCCTCTGGTGGCACTATTTAGGGTAATGCAATTGGCATATGAGTGAGGGTATTTAAAATTGAGGGCAATTTTAAAAACCAGAAATAATGTATATAGCAAAGGGTTTCAGCTTCAAAAATTATCTACACTTGTTTGGAATGCCTCAGAACCCTCCAGGAACGACAGAATTGCCCCCCTTTAGGAAAATAAATCTGTTGTCTTTTAACATCATTGATATCCTGTCAGTAATTTGTGCCTATTGCTTTACTGTTAATTCTAACAGTCTTTCTGGCTTCAGTAAGAAAAAGTCATTTAATGAAAGTTAAGATGTCAGAAATTACAATACTCAATGACCAGATAAACATGAGAGAAGATGCACTCCTCTGGAATATTTCAGAGGTTGTTACTGTATTGAATAACAGAAGTTGCCTATTTCAAGCCCTGAGCTTTTATATCACAAAGTTCCCATAGGTTTTATACAGATTGAAATCCACATTTGTCTGGATCATCTGACTTTTTTAAAGCTGAGAAGAAAAGTTCTTTGGAGAATGAGGAAAAGTTGGGTCAAACTCACTCTTAATGAACACTAGTGCCTTGAGTACCAAAAGGTCTGCCCCTTTATTTGTCAAATATTTAATGCACTGAAAATTAATTGAAAATCAAGGCAAAAGACACTCTCTATGCCTTGAGTTTTAGGCCGTGCCTCAGACTGAAAAAAACCAGTAATAATTAATCTGGAACCACAGCTTCCATGTAGTGGCCAGAATTAGTCATAAATCTGATCAACTTCATGAACCTTAGAAGATGAGTAACTGTGACCAAGCTTTGAATATTAAGCCTTGAATCAAGAAAATGTCATATGGCCAGTGATATTTCATATAGATATACTGTTATCATTTGCTTTTAGTTTTACTAAATCAGGATTGATTCTATCATGCAGTGTTCTTCCTTCAACATAATTTATTTTCTAGAAATAAACCTAGACACATGTATGTTTATATTTTATATAAGATACTGTAATTAGAGATTTCATGTCAAATGTAGTGAACCCTCAGAGAAAATTCAGTGAATGCAATCCTAGCTCTGATGAATTAACTAGCAGCATTTCTTTGATTTTTTGTGTGATTGAGATTTCATCCGAAGTCTTAGACAGAGATACAGCAAGACCAAACATCTAGATGTGGCAGCACTGAAACTTGACTCACAATATAAAAAAAAAAATGTTACTTGAAATATTTCCAATTAATCTGTGTCCATATAACTTCAGATGTTGCAGTAGTGGAACTATGCATCCATCTTTTCATAACGATAAGGTATCAGCAAAGATATTAATCATTTTGTAGAAACATAAAGTTTTACTTCAATAAATAACAATAATATAAGAAATCCAGGCTTTGAAGTTTTGCATACTTTGGTAGTTACATAGTTCTATCACTGTCACTGAGATGACATGTGAATAAAATTGCCCAGGCAATCCTTCTGTAATAAGGAACCTGGAGAATTTCCAAAAATAGAAGAAACAAGTGAAAAGCATAGAAAACAGGTCCACTCTCCCCCCTCTCTAGCCATGGTGATTTTTCTTTGAATTGTAGTACTAGGCCATTTTTAAGTAGGAAATGTAGCAGAGCAGATAGACTGGACTTTCAGCAGGCTAGTCATGACTGTTTTTGTTTTTAATTATACTACATCTTTATCCCAATCTCTGTAACAGTTGACGCCTCATACATCATCTGATTTAACACCTTTGCTTTCTCCAGAGTTCAATGCTAGTAACCTGGAAGCAGGCATCTGTGTATGGGCAACTATTGAAATGGAAGACAAGAAAACATGTATGAAAGTTGTGAAGTGGATAAGGAGCTGTAAAGGAAGAGAGTTTATGCTGAAAAGAGATCAATGCATAAATGGAATTTGCTAGGTTTGTTGAGACTCAGTCCTCATTATTTCTGTATCCCTTAATGAATTAATAAATAATCTTAGCAAAAAAGAAAATGCGTAATTTGCTTTGATTTGCAACTTGTCAATAGCACACACAAAATGTTGAAGCCAAGCAATGCTGTTGTATTATAGGATAACAAAATTCAAGACTATGCACCACAGCCCAATAAAAACTTTTGGTATAATCTGGTAATTTGCGAGTCAAAAGTTGTTTGGCATTGAGTTGGCAGTTGTTGGTATTGAGCACAGGAAAAACCAAAAGCTATCTCCATAGGAAAGTCAGGAAAGAAAGTGAGGCAAATCCCACCTTTATCAGTATTTAAATGGGGATGAAGAGACCATTGTGGGCATTACTAGTAAGAGTTTACTGGAATGCTATGCATAAAACTCTGTCCATCTGTCAGTGTTTAAAAATTACTAATTCCAACTGTCATAGACATCATCAGGGAAATCCAGAACTTGATTTATGGAAAGAGATTGAAAGAGGATCCGTTTCAATTGAAGAAAAACGTGAGTGTTGTGTATAAACATATCAATAGGTGAACAGAAGAGAATAATACTTAGAATGTTATGGGGAGAGAAACAAATGGGACAATTTCTAATCAGAGGAGTGATGTTCAGGCACTGCCTTGACTAGGAAGAGTGAAATTATCTGATTTTAAGATGAAGCACAGGATCACAGAAGATATAAGGTAATGTCTGCTAAAAAGCAGAGTTTTGGATTGGTGATTCAGAGGTTTTAATCAAGATCCACTGCTTTACTTTTTCAGATGAGTACATCAGTTTTTGCAGGAAACTTTTGATTCTGATAAAATGCAAATTTTTTTCAAAATTTTGAAAAAAAGGTAGAACAATTCAATCTACTATTATGTAATTATGTTGGAACACCAGTACTAAGTGCAATGAAGTAATATGGTGGATATAGCCAGAAGTAGACAGAAAACAGTGAAGAAAATTAAATCTACTTGAAAAACAGAGACCAGAATAAAATTTTTCTTCATCAGAATATTAATTCAGTCCACACAATTTTAAAAACAAAATCAGAAATGGCTTTCATTGGCAAATCTCTGCCAAATGTAATTGGGCTGTGACAAATAATGACTTCAAAAGCTTAATTTTAAAAGTTCAAAATTGACTTTACTTGTGTTCTTTTCCTACAGTAAGAATGGCTTCGAATATACATGGGAACCTTCAGAATTCACAGATGTGATAAAAATGGGAAAATCTGGAAAAAGAGGACAATTAAGATTTTTCTCTCTAGAAGGCAAGTAAATACTACTTTTTAAAAGAAAATTCAACTGTGATTCTTATGTGCTATTGTGTTGCGTAGTCAAAATCCAGCATTCAAGTATTGAACCTACAGATTTTTAGTCCCGCTGTAAGTGCAAACCACAACACAGCCTTAACTGTGGAGTTAATTACTCTTTTGTGTGTGAGCAACACAGATCTACGGCATAATGCAAAAGGAAGATTAACATGCGTCATGTAAATTAATTTTTCCTACAAAGCTGCTCTACTTTTCATTTATTTTCTTCTTCCTCCTTACACAGCTTTAAGCGTCTTTGCCTGTGATTAGCTATCTTAGGGCTTGTGACAATTTGGGGGATCTCTCCATGTAAAGCTTATGAACTCTGTCTGATACTTGGAAATGTCTATATATATCTGTGTCAGGTTGAAAATTCTTTGCTAATCTAAAATTCACAGGAGGTGATTTTTGCTCCGGGCACACGATCAATAAGGAATTGTTAAAACTTGATAATACCTTATTCAAATACAGTCCCTTGGAGCATGACAATGCTACCAGGTAGGCAAACCTGATTTTATAGATGAAGTGAGGCTGCAATAAGTAAGTGATAAGTCATCTATTCTACACAAATTTCATCACTTGACTAGGGAGCTACCTGATTAAGAAGGTAAGGTGGCTTCTTGCTTGGTGTTGTAAAGTATATCTTGTACTAAGTATTGGATGAGGATGGTGGACTTGGAGGACTTCTACCTATATTTGGAGTGGAAAATGCAGACAGAGAAATGCAAAGGTGCTCCTGCATTTAACAGCTGTTCTGAAACCCTTAAATTCAGAGTGGTCGTTTGCCCCTTCTGTGAAGAAACTCAAAGTCCAGCGTACTGCTAGTTTAACAAAGAGTATTTGAAGGAGTCGGCACTGCCCTCGGAAGAGAGGGCAGCAAAGCTCTGTGCCGGGGGACTGGGGAAGGAGCCAGTGTTGCTGCCTCAGCAGACCAAGGCAAGCTCACATGGACACCAGTGATGTGTTGCATGGAAAAACCTGGCTCCAGCAACTGGCGCGTGGCCGATGAGTTGTTTTCAACAAGGCTGAGGGGCGGTTTTGGACACATTTGAGCAAATGAGCTTAGTCCTCCTACCGCGATCGCGGCCACACGGATGCCCGGGATGCTTGTACTGCCCGGCTGGCCCTCCGTGCCGGCAGCTCGGGGCTCGCGGGGCTCCGCTCCACAGCCAAGGCGCCCGGCGGGCCGCTGGCAGCCAGGAGACAAGGAGGGGCTGCGGCTCCCGCCCGCGGCTTGTTTCCCGTGGAGCTGAGGATTGCTCCCGCGTCCAAGCGGAGGGGTGACTGCAGCCCGCTTCGTGACGCGGAGCCTTCCCGACTTCCCACGGTTACCTCCGTCTTCCCCCGTCCCGCCGGCCGGGAGCGGGGTGCCGCCCGGTGACCTGTCCAGGGAGCCCCCCGCCCTCCCTCAGACCGGGCAGCGCACGGGCACCTGCGGCGAGCCGGGAGCTGGCGCGGCATCAACCCCTCCCTCCTTCCGCGCTGGCGGAGCCCTGCGCCGGAGGCGTACTTCGGGAGAAGGGACCGTCCCGTGCGCCCTGCCTCTCCCCAGCCCCCGCGCCCCCGCGCCTGCCTCCTCCCCTGGTCACTGGGGCTGATGAATTAATCATGATGTGGCTGCTGTTAATGCATTTATGTGGAGCGGGCTGCGCCAGTGGCTCGCAGCGCGGCGGGTGAGGGAGCGCGGGGAGCGCCGGCCCCTCCGCTCTGCTCCGCTCCGCTC